>OZ020224.1:7203481-7768481 GCA_963971325.1 Aphodius granarius
AACAAATCTCTATCACTGAGTTGAGTGATAGTTGAAAACCGACACCTTTTACCACATCAACAAGTTTCTTAATTCTCTTCCGGTTTTTTGCTAATATGATATTAAAAAAATGTGACATTGATAAAAACTAGGTAGTTTGTCTGAGTGGTGATTTGAAAAAATTGTGTCACTTTTTATGTGACTCTTTATTACAGAAAAAATATTCTCTATTACCCTCGGCAAGTTATTTTAAAAATTAGGCCATTTCGTTAGGATTTCAAACAGGTGCAACACCTGCTACTTTTCTGGCAAAAAAAACATTGAGAATTTTTTATGACATTATTGCAAGAAACTCAACCTATAGTCTAGTTTAGTGTTTCTCAACCTGGGTTCCGCGGAACCCCGAGGTTCCGCAGTGGAGAATTTGGGGTTCCGTGGTGGTGGAAATCATCCCACAAAGAATGTGAAGAAGTATGAATATATAGGTACATAGAAGGCGTCTTAGGCTCTGTATTATAAACAAAAAATCATCTCCGAATAGTTATTCGTGGATGATTATGATTATATACACAACGAATACCGTTAGCCCAGCCGCGCACGAGCAACTTTTTGCCCGCAACTATTTGGTTGCTGAGGTTAAGAGGAATCCGTACCCCTTACTTTCTACTCGCAAAACACGGAAAGGTCCGAGGGGTTTTCTCCGCTATTAGTTCACAGAATCGTAAAAGCAATTCACCATATCATAAATAAAAGTTATATAATTTTCCGTCTAGTGGTAGATTTTTGATATTTTTGTTTGTTTTGGGCAAATTTATTGCTGAATGTGACCTAAAATTGACGGATTTTGCGATTTTTTTACGTATAACACAGGCTAAAATTGAAAAAAGTACCACATGATAGATTTAAGTTACACCTTCCTCTGTAAGTGTACAAAGTTTCACGTGAAAATTTCAATATCTGACATGCTTTTTTCACTCAAAACTTTAATGATGAAAACGCGTGAAAAGGACATATTTTCTGCGCCGTTGGTTCGGACTAGGTATGCAACCAAACGTACAAATCCCCTTCGACAGTTTTGGACCAATGGGAGTAAAATGATATTGCATGGTACAGTCCCAAGCACCATGTATTGGTATGAGACTGTGTGTCTGTATTTTAGACGCATTATTAGCTGCTTTCCATTTGCACACTTCTGAATTAATTTTAGCTGAGCTAATCTAACACCATCTGGCTTGGTCCAAGTTCAACTAAGCTAAGCTATGTTGGCAAAAGGAACGCGTTCGGTGCCATTCTATCTAACTAAGTTCGTGGAACTTGATGTCAGCGAGTGGCGGCGCCACTTGCCTGACAACAAGTGTTATCAATGTTATCATCTATAGGTACATATAAGAAACATAGGTATCAGAACCGCTTCTTTCCACGCGTATACCGTCCTCGTGACTTAATTCCACTTCGTAGCGAAGATGTGTAATTGAGTCAAACACATCAAATATGTTAACGTCATCCATCTTGCCGAAACTTCTTATAGTTTATAAAATAAACAAAAACCAAATTGCACGCACGCACGATGGCGGATTTAGGTTAGGTTCTCCTTCTTCTTCTTCTTCTATTAGTTTAGCTCAGACAGCTCAGACAATCTAAGTTACCTTTTCGCATGACTATCCAAGGGCAAGGGGAAGGTAATCTGTCTGAGCTTGTCTTACTTCACCAAAACAAAAGGAACGCTACGCATAAGTTAGATTAGCTCAGCTCAGCTAATATCAACTCAGAAATGTGCAAATGGAAGCAGCTATTATTCCAAGTGTGTGTCTAAGGTTACATGACCTTGCTAGGAAGGACGTGCAACCTAGTCGGTTTGCAAATCCGCCCTGGAACCACAAAATTAAAACTGCGGAATAAAATAAACACGAATGATAACTGATTGCGAAGAATATATACTTTAAATGTTAGCAACAAAATTCAGCAACAAAGAAATTTATTTGTTTATCCGAGTGCAATGATGATACATTGATGGAAAGGTCATAGTGAGAGGAGTCTGCCATACTTATTGCAGACTATAGCTATTAATAATTACTGTCTAAAAATTAAAAAGAAAGTCAAAATTGTAATAGGTTTTCATATACATATCGAGATTATATTCTTATGCATAGAATATAGGTTTTTTTTATTAAAAATGTGTTTATGGTTCATGTTCACTGTTTATTTTTTTATTCTTATCTTTTTTTACTTTTCGACTAGTAACCTAGAAGGAAAGTATTGTAATCGACGGGAAAAAATGTGATTTCCGCGGAAATACGCGTTTTGGGATCCCCTGAACCGATTGCAATGATTTCTGGAAAATCTATCTATGTATTTGTGTGTGTATGTGTGAATGTATGACCGTGAACGCGATAGCGCCCAGACGGAACAACGGATCGGGCTTAAATTTGGTATACATATTTAGAATTACCGGGGGACAGATGGATTGTTTTTGGCGACAATCTGACAAACGGAAGTGGCAAATGTCACATACGTTTTCTTAGGGATTCATCCGGTTTTGATTAGTGATGGGCATAATCGAGATATTTTAATAATCGATTATTTTTAATCGAGATATATTAATAATCGATTATATTAGTAGTTAAAATTAGTAGTACTAATTTAGTACTTAGTTTAAATTAGTAGTATTTAAAAAAAAATAACTTTAAATTAATCGTTGCTTTCATCAAAATAAATGCCTTAAAAACAGTGCAAAAACAAATACAATACATTAGAAGAGGAACGCTAAAGTGCAATGTAGAAACCGCTGATTCAATAATTTAGAGTAAAGGCGTTGAGTCTATTTTATCTGTTGTGGACTAGCCTCCAGGCGCCGAATTGTCGCGACACTGTCCTATCGGCAGCGAAACGGGGCAAGAGGAGAATATAGTTGCTTTTCGCTCCGAATGTACTAGCAACGAGAAGCACCGCCTTCGCCTGTTCCCCCGGCCACCCGACCCCGTAGCGAAGCTATAGTCCGATGGGTACTGATTCCTCTTAATCGAGTGTGCGTTATCACGAGCATAACAAACCTAACGTAACGCAGGCACTAACTTGGCCACAAATGAGAAAAAATTCAGAAAATTTTTATTCAGTAAAAAGTTTCTGTATTATCTTAAAGCTAAAATGCAAACATCAAGGTATAATTAATTGCTTGCAAAATTAAAAAGTTAAGTACTTTTATTTTTAAAGAAACGCAAACATTTTATTTGGAAAAGGTGTTTAGAAAGATTAGTAGATGTCAAATACCAAATTAGAATCACTTTCGTAATATTTTTTCACAATGGATTTTTTGTTTGGGGCTCTTTAAATCAACATGTGTACGCACAACGGCCCTTTAGAGACGTTAAACATCTCAAAAATGTTATCGAAAATTGCATTTACAAACGTACAATATTATGCACTGAAAATAGGAGAGATCACGTTGAGTAAAATATTATATTGTGATGTGCTGTTAATTAAAAATTTCTGTTTTTATTACTTTTAGTATTTTTCCACTTTTAGTATTTGATTCATTATAATAAATGTTAGAATGTGTTATCTTTTTAATATTTTAACATTAAATGTCTGTTTTTGTTGCTTGTTGTCGTTCCTATTTGTTTTTTGTTGTTGTCAGTTATCAAAATGAAATATTAGGATGTGTTGCTTAGTTAATTTTTTAATACTGATCTTTTTTGTTTATGAAGTTAATAAAAATGTTAGTATGCGATTAAAAACAAATTCTACGGAAGTGATTCTAATTTTGCATTTAATCTAATCTTTCTACATACCTTTTTCAAATAAAATGTTTGCGTATCTTTAAAAATAAAAGTACTTTACTCTTAAGTAATTTTCTAATTTTCTTAACTTTGTAACACCCGGTATATGCAAGCAGACAATTATACCTTTATGTTTGCATTTTAGGTTTAGGACACTACAGAAACTTTCTACTAAAATAATTTTTTTTTAAATTGATAATAATTTTTTTTTCCATTTGTGTCCAAGTTAGTGCCGGACGGTGTACTCTACAGTTATTTTTAATTCTCCATATTTGAAGCTATAGAAGTAGCATTATGTTGGTATTTTGATGAAAGGTTAGATATCTCATAATTCAAAGCTAAGGGGTTCCTCAGAAAAAAAAATTAGGTGCTCCGGGGTTCCTCGCTCTACAAAAGGTTCAGAAACACTGGTCGAGTTAATCAATTGAAGAAATAAATTGCAAAATAAATATGAGAGTAAAAAAGGTGCTTTTATTTGACATATTCAAATGTTCGAATTGTTTGCTTTCAGCACGACTACAAGCTCGTTGGCGTCGTCTGCATCTTCTTAATGCCTCGGCCACGAAATCGGACGCATGGGCGTTTTCGCTAATAGCGTCAAACTCGAGCGGGTGAGATCCTGTTCCAAATGCACACTTAGGAGAGAGAAAGTAGCCATATGCTTGTAGCGTTTCGCCATTAGCGAGCATTCCGTGGCCGAGGCATAAAAATGACTGTTTGATAAAACGTGCATAGCGATTTGCATTGATCTCTTCTGCTGCTTGAGTGGCGCAGTTCTGCGATATTTTGAATAGTGTTGGAATAACCCAGTAAAACTATCAATTGGGTTTAGGTCCGGAGACCGAGCTGGTCATAAAATTTCACCCTGACGGCCAATCCACCTTCCAGTTCTCTGTCCAAATATTCAAGTACCTACAGGACGAGCATAATGCATTGGGCAGCCGTCTTGTTGGAACCATATCCCTGTAGATATTAAATAGAATATCTTCTATTAATGTCGGCCTCTGATTTCGGAGAAAATCCAGGTAGTTTTTTTTTTGCAGAAATTACTCTGGAAGGTGGATTGGGCGTCAATTTCGTGGCCAGCCCCGTCTGCGGACTTGAAACCAATTGTTTTTTTTTTACTGAGGCTGCAGAAAGGAAATTCCAACGCTCAAAATATCGCCGAGCTGCGCCACTCAAGCAGCAGAAGAGATCAATGCAAGTCGATCGCAAAGCGATCATTTTAAGAAAGATACAGACGACACCGACAAGCCAGTATTCGTGATGAAGGCAAAGAATTCGAGCATTTGAATTTGTAAAATAAAGCACCTTTTTTACTCTCATATTTTTCGATTTATTTTTCAATTCCCTTAATTGATTAGGTTGAGTTTCTTGCAATAATTTCAAATAAAAATTCTCATTTTTTTGAGCAGAAAAGTAGCAAGTGTTGTTGAATGGTCCAATTTTTAAAATAACTTGCCGAGGGTAGTACTGTATATTTTTTCTGTTTACAAACCACAACTCAGACAAACTATTTTATTTTTATCAAGAGAATTAAGAAATTTGTTGCCACAGTAAAAATGTGGTAAATGATGTCGATTTTCTACTTTTTTGAAGTTTTGAATATTCGGATTCAAAACTTACCGGACTTTATTTATTTAATTCTAATCTCGCTTGGCAAATATGGAGATATTTCTAAAATATGAAACTGTTATTTTCAATATTTATCCATGTAAGTTAATTTGTTTTTGTAATACAGTTAATATTGTTTATAACGACTGCCAAGGGACCGGACATATTAGGTTGTTATGTATATCCGTAGGTTGCTATAAGAGATACGCACATAAATGAAAGCAATTTTTAGTTTTAAAAATAAGGAAGTACATAGTTTATGTACTACATATATTTTAAGTTATTTTAACGAAGAAATTTGTTAATTTGCTTTGTTTATATAGTAGTGTTAACAAAATCGGCCCCGATTGTCCTTTTTAAAGTTGAAATGGCGGAATATGTACTGGCATATTTTACAGATTCATTGAATCTGAAATAAGTTCGAATTGATTGAATGAGCTTCTTTTAATGATAGTGGCGTGAATTCTTGTAGGTCCTCATCATCGTTAATGGTTTCCGTTTCCAATTCGTCTGGATTTATATTTGCTAAAATTTCTTTAAAAAAACTACCAGCTGCACTTTTGTACGCCACTCTGGATTTCCGTAATTCACTATATATGTATGTGTGTATGTACATACATTATGTACTTTTAGGTACATTGATATTCCTGGCTATGGATTTTTTTCTTTGATATTAAAAGATTTTTGCTTTGACATAGTGGTTTTCGCGCGCATAGCTGTAGTAAGGTCCAGCGTAAATTGACAAAAAAGGCAGGCCACATATGACGGAAATATCGCGTTTTTGATTCAAATATGCGAAACGTCAATGTCAAGCATACGCTACTGCAAATTTTGTGTGTACTGCAAAATGTGATAAAGTAACTGCAATTGCGTACGCAATGGTTTGTTTTTTGGATTAGGGAATAGACAACCGGTTTGTGTGACATTAGATATATGCATAGTTAGTTGTTTTGTAAATTAGTTGAAATGAATTGTATCTCAATCACCGCTCTCCGTGATATGTAAATTGGTAAATTATTATTCAACAGTAACATTCCTGGTGTTCAACAAATTGAAAAAAGAGGTAGAAATTGACTTGCGGTTAAATTTGATAATGCGACCAATGCCAATGCCTTTTTAGATTCTGACATGGATATTATCGATAATTGGAAAACCTTCATTCCAACTCATTTAATCTCCTGTAAGGGCATTGTTCTTAATGTGGATCCGAACTTGTCAGAGGATGAGATAATTAATCTCCTTGAAACTGATAATAATAGTCGAGTATTAGCTGTTCGAAGACTTCGGAGACGCGTTGCTTTGAATTCCTCTTCTCAACTCTCAACATTTGCAAACTCTGACTCTAATTCTGCCTCACAGTTTGATTTTGTAAACACAGCCTCGATAGTTGTTACCTTTAGTGGTAGCAGGCTTCCCAGAGGGTGTCAATTTACTTTAGTCCCCGATTTCCTGAGCTGTATGTTTCTCCAGTAATCCATTGCCACAAATGTCTGAGATATGGTCACACTGCTAAGATTTGTAAATCAAAACTCAGATGTCCTGCTTGTTCTGAGGAGCATGAGCTAACCAATTGCCCTAAAAAGTCCTCCCCAGTCTGTCTCTATTGTAAGGGCATTCATCTATGCAACGAATCAGGAACTACTCTTGCTAATCGTTCTTGTGAAGAGTTTCTGAAACAGAGGAGGATGAAGGAAATGATGGCTGTTTACAACTTATCATCTTTCGAGGCTGCACAAATGGTGAATGAGAACAATAACAAAACGCCTCTTATACGTCTCAACGACAATCTCAACTTTCCTTCGATTGGTGATACGGATAATTCTGTTTTAAGAAAGCCGTACTCATTAAATAATTACAACAAAGTTGTTACATCCAATATCAAAAAGAATTACACGTGTACAAAACAATACAGCAGATCACCTACTACCATGTCGCAGAAGAGAAGAAACGAAACACCCTCTGACCTCCTTTTTTATCCAAATGGAAGACCGACTGAAGTATACAGCAAACGATCATGTCAGGAACATGTGGAGTTTGATAGTCCTCAGGAATCTGCTGCCCCGGAGATGATAAATTCTTCACATCATGTCGTACCAGGTGGCCAACTAAGAATGGACGCCGGCCATAACTCGGTAACCGTTAGTCATATAACTTGGAGAAAAAAATATTGCCGGGTAAATCGGCCAAGGGAAACCGCTGGAAATTATTTTCAAGTTTGTAGGATGGCTGCTAGGGGGCGCAACTGGAATGATAAATCAAAAAAAGGCATATTCTCCAAAATATAAATGTAAAGATATACTATAATTATTACCATCGTAAAAAGTAGAAAATTTGTGACTTTTTTTGTTAAAAGTATTTTGCTCTATCTCATAATATATAGTTGTGGGGAAACGTCAAACATGTTTTCATTTAAATGGCAATAACTCCGTTATGAGACAACAGAATTGAGCAAACTAGCTCTTGTTTAAAAGAGCGTTTATTGCATAATAATGTGCTGCATAAAAATTATCCGAATAGATTTTGCCGTTATCGCTAGACGGCGCTGTGTATTATTGCAACAGTTATTACGGATTTTCATGAAAATTTCAAATAGTAGGCTATGTCTCTTTTTACATTGTTAAATAGAAGACGAAATACCCTAAAATTCTGCGCAAACTTCAAGTTTCTATCTTTTTTCTAACCGGAGATATCATTAAAACAAATATTACGTGGCTGGGTTATGCAACGGGCCGCAATTTTAAGGGGATACTCTACCTATATGTAACATAAATAGTTATTGCCTTCAAAGGCATTACTTAAATGAAAAATAGTATTGATAAAAACCTCAGTTTTCCTTAACTGAGAATTTATGCACAAGAAAAAAGCAAAATAGGTAAATAATCATTTCCTTCACCACCAAATTAAAAAAAAAGTAGTAGGCTGTAAAAACAAAAGTGAAAGCAATACGTTAAAGAATTTAAACATTTTAGTTTTATGTTAATGTCATTTAGTTGCTACTTTCGTTCTCGATTTTTCCAATCATATTGATATCATTGCGTGCGATTATTATTGTTGTTTTTCTTGTTCATGTTTTCATTGCTGTTCGTGTTGCGTTAATACACTTTGGGAAAAATGAAATTAACGCCACACGAACAACAATAAAAACATGAACAAGAAAATTAAGAAAAACAACAATAGCACGAACAAGTAAAATACGAACAACAACGTAATGATATCAATATGATTAGAAAAATCGAGAACGAAAGTAGCAACTAAATGACATTGACATAAAACTAAAATGTTTAAATTCTTTGACGTATTGCTTGCACATTTGTTTTCAACTACTTTTTTTAATTTGGTGGTGAAGGAAACGATTATTTACGTATTTTGCTCTTTTCTTGTGCATAAAATTTCAGAAAAACTGAGGTTTTATCAATATATTGGAACTACTATTTTTCATTTAAGTAATGCCTTTGAAGTCAATAACTATTTATGTTACATATAGGTAGAGATCCCCCTCAAATTGCGAAGCCGTTGCATAACCCAGTCACCTAATGTTTGTTTTAATGATATCTTCGGTTAGAAAAACGATACAAACTTGAGGTTTGCGCAGAATTTTAGGGTATTTCGTCTTCTATTTAACAATGTAAAAAGAGACATAGCCTACTATTTGAAATTTTCATGAAAATCCGTAATAACTGTTGCAATGATACACAGCGCCCTCTACTGATAACGGCGAAATCTATTCGGATAATTTTTATGCAACCCATTATTAGGCAATAAACGCTCATTCATACGAGATCGAGTTCGTTCAATTCTGTTAACTCATACCGGAGTTATTGCCATTTAAATGAAAACATGTTTGACGTTTCCCCACAACTATATTTTATGAGATAGAGCAAAATACTTTTAACAAAAAAAGTCACAAATTTTTTACTTTTTACGGTGGTAATAATTATAGTATATCTTTACATTTATATTTTTGGAGAATAGGCCCATTTTTGATTTACCATTCCAGTTGCACCCCCTAGCGGCCATCCTACAAACTTGAAAATAATTTCCACCGGTTTCCCTTAGCCGATTTACCCGACAATATTTTTTTCTCCAAGCTATATGACTAACGGTTACCGAGTTATGGCCGGCGTCCATTCTTAGTTGGCCACCCGGTACATAACAACTCACTACCCTCAACATCTAAATCTACATCTACTGCACCATACCCTACATCAAATTCTGAAGACAATGATAATGGCCACCACTATCAAATCAATACAAATCAACAATGACAGTCACACCCACAATAAATTGCATGACCTGGAACGCCCGAAGCATAGGGAAAAATAAAACCAGCCTTTTTCATTTTTTGTCTCAACATCCACAGGATATTGTAATAGTCTGTGAAACCTGGCTACATCCTAATTACCCTATTTCAACCCCTCGGTACAAAGCATATCGTTTATACCGGCCTGATGGGTACGGTGGTTTGTCAGTGCTTGTCAAGCATGCAATATTAGTAGAATCAATCTCTGAACATGATTTTGGCAATAATGCTCATTTTGTAAGTTTTAGAATTTCTGGAATCAACTTTATTGCTGGATATATACCACCAAACACCGATTTTACATCTAATGACTGGATACGGATCATCGCATCCTTAGATCCTGGACCGATGTTCATTATGGGAGACTTTAATGCTCTCCATCCAGCGTTTGGGAGCCCACAAACCAGTGTAAGAGGTATAAACTTAAAGAGTATTACCGATATATTTGACTTGGTGTGCATGAATGACGGCACTCCCACTCTTCTCTCTTGCAGTCGCGATCATGCAAATGTATTAGACTTAGTATTATGTACTGCCGATCTTGTCCATCTGGTTCAATGTACTACCATTGGGGATACACTTGGGAGTGATCACTTCCCAGTCCAATTTTCTCTCCGGAAGCAATACCACAGGAAAACTAAATCACCTTCATTATCTAGACCCTTCAATTTTGAAAAGGCTAAATGGGACATTTTTGCTGCCCATGTGCAGGTTGCTTTCGGAGTGAGTTGGTATCGGATTATGAATCATTCTTGAAGGTTTTGGAAGAGGCTGCCAGAATGGCAATTCCACACAAACGTAAGTCATCAACTGTTACCTACTGTCCGTGGTGGGACGAATGTTGCACCCGATTGGTGAAACTCCGAAAATTTCTTATTGGACAATTTTTATCAAGTGGTAGCAGGACTTCATTTGTAATAGCTAAACGATACATTGCACTCTGCAAGAAGCATCTATTGAGAAAGAAGAGGGAGTCCTTTAAGACCTTTTGCGAAAACCTTAGCAGAGAGACTTCGATTTCTGATATTTGGTCTACGATTAGACGCTTCCGAAATGCTCCACTTTGTTGGAGAATCCAATAAGGATTGGACTCCTGATTTCATGTCTTCTCTCTGTCCGGATTATGTCCCTTCAAGGGAGGAACTGGAACCATTCATGGTGGAGGCAAGTGCCAGCGAAATCGCAACCGAGTTTTCAAAGGATGAGTTATATTTAGCATTGGATACTCCCAAAAATACTTCCCCGGGTTCCGGATTGATAGCATTCCCAATGCTCAAAAACATCCCTGACGAAGCAAAAGAATTCCTATTGAATGCATTTAACGATATTCTTAGGGGTGCCAAAATTCCTGCTCATTGGTCAGATGTCCTTATTGTGCCTATACCGAAACGTGGTAAGGATGCTAATAAAAAGGAGGGATATCGTCCCATAGCCCTTATCAACTGTGACCGAAAAATTTTGGAAAAAATGATTCTCACTCGATTGGAGTGGTGGTTTGAGCACCATTCCCTCTTGGAACCACTACAATTCGGATTTAGGAGAGGTATGGCAGTCCCGGAGTGCCTTTTTGCCTTGGTTGGTATGGTCCAGACAGCTTTCTTGAGACGTAGGCTGCTGGTGGCGCTTTTCGCTGATATTGAGTCCGCATATGATAATGTCAACATTCCAACGATGCTAAGGATTCTCGCAGACAGGGGAGTGCCATCCAATGTACTTGAATTATTGAGACAACTGATTGCCTTTAAGGCACTGCGTCTTAAGAATGACCCACTTGGTGTTGGCTCGAGGATGTCATTCAGGGGACTGCCGCAGTGCAGCCCGTTAAGCCCCCTATTATTCAATATTTATGTCAGTGGCCTGAACAAAATTTTGCTTCGATTTGGTGTCAGAGTTATTTAGTATGCGGATGATGTTGTTTTTGTCTGTGAGGCCAAATCAGTTGAGGCAGCGGTTGCCGGACTTAATGAGGCTATGAAATATTTGCATGCTTTTTTAGAAGAAAGACACTTGCCAGATTTATATTGGGTGTATTGAATTCTACCCCTACTAATGTGCTGCTGGTTGAGATGAATGAAGTGCCTTTACCTCTACGACTCAATGCTTTGGCGGAGAAATTTATTATTAAGAATCACACGACTCGGCCCAATCCCATTGCCACGATGCTTCTTACCTTACATACCGTATATGAAGGAGAACGTGTTGCTGCCTCCAGAATTCCTTTGGCCTTAACCGCATTTGCCAGGGTAGCTCCACTGTTGAGGACAATGAAGAGAACGAGTATTTTAAATACATATAGAAGAGACTTCACTCAAGTTTTCTTTTCTCCAGAAGTTACTCTTTCATTAAGGATTTACAGTGATATCAAAAATCGTACAGGTCAGATGAATACGAATTCCATGTTTATGGAGGAAGCTACGAGTTTGTGGCCTGGATTTATTTTCTTCTTTACGGATGGGTCAGTTAAGTCGGACCCTCTCTATGCTGGGTTTGGAATCCATGCACCTTCTCTGAATTTGAGTTTCGCTGCAAGAGTTTCATCTCACCTTTCTATATTTACCGTGGAGCTGCTAGCAATAGTCAGGGCTTTGAAGTTCATTGAGGAGCAGGATATTCAGCAAGCTATTATTTTCTCAGATTCTTTAAGTGCTATTACAGCCATGGATTGCTACCACTACCATGGATTGCATGTTGGGGGACATTACTTAGTATACCAAATTGTGGAGATGGCATGGCAGCGCCGTTGTGTCGGATCGAGTGTAGAGTTCTGTTGGGTTCCAGGACACGCAGGTATAGTGGGCAATGAAATTGCAGATGGATTGGCCAGTCGGGCAGAAGAAGGTTCCTTGGTTACTCCACTGAAAGACCCACAGGATATTAAGTCCAATATAAAAGCCTACACAATTCACTGCTGACAGACCCAGTGGGACGTTTCAATCAGGACTAGGGGAAGGATTTTCAGACTGTTAAAGCCCAGAGTAGACTCTCCGTCGTGGTTTGATGGAAAGGGATTTATTCCCAAACATTTTACATCCACAATTTGCAGACTGCGGTCTGGTCATGGTCTTTTTCAATCACATCTTTATCGGAGGGGGCTACAGGAATCTCCCAGTTGTAGCTGCGGCCAGTATGGAGATCGTAATCACTTCTTCTTTGGCTGCAACAATGAAACGAGAAGTAATAACGAGAGCCTTTCGTTTGTAGAATACTATGATCCTTCAAAAGATGCTTGGCTTTCAACTACAGCTTTGCCACACGAAAGACAAGCTCATGGTACATTTGAGGATCATAATAGTTATCTTATATACAATGCCGAATCCGGATATACGTAAATATATGTATATAGTCAATTATTTTAGCATATTCCAGTCACTATGGCGTAGTTCTGTGTAAACAAAATAACTCCGTGCGCCTATACAAATAAATCACGTTTCAGAATGGTTTCAGTAACGTTAGTGCTGCCAACGCCGGAATTTACTGTGCATAAATCACTAGCCGGTCACGTTACATTCAAACAATAATAATGTATAAAAACTATTTGTTTCTTTACAATGCACGCTGAAAAGAATTAAAACCAAAAACTTAATATCAATGTTTTCAACAGTTGTTCTTGGCTTTGTTCGAGCAGCAGTCAAAATAATCATGTATTCTACTGCACATGAACAGTATAAAATTGGTGTTTGAGCTAAAATAAGTTACGGATTCGCAACATTATCAAGCGTATAGTTTGTGATAATTACAATTGTTCGAGGAGTTACAAATACCAGCATAAGTTTCGAATTAGTCCTTAGTTGCGCATGCGCCTTGAAGATTAATAACTTACTGCTGCTCGAAAAAAAGCTATTGCAATCTTTTTTTTGTGTTTTATACATGTTGCAGGAAATTTTTAGGACAAACACAAACTAGGGAACGTTTTGACATACGCAAGAACACATGGTAATCAATACCTGACATGCTGGACGAGAGATGGGGCCATGACTTGGTTGCATTAGGCAGTTGTATTTATGCAGTTGGCGGAAGAACGCAATCAGGCGTTGAAAAATTCAATCCAGGAACCAACCAATCGGTTGAGGTGGCATCCATTTTAAAATATAGGCACTGGGGCGCAGCAGCAGCTTTGGAGTGTCCTGAAATCAAACATTCAACAGTTTAATATATTTTTTATAAATAACATAATAAACATATTTCCATTATTTAATCATTCACCCCCACCGTTTCGGGATAAAATTAAAGCAAATTTGGAGAGGCCAAGTTTTGAAGTTTATACTAGCTCTACCCTTTTTTTTACTTCTACGGATAGTTGGTCATTTTGACTTGGCATTTGAGAGTTGTGCCGTTGGCAGCACTGTTCTTCGCTAAAAGTATTTAGTTAACAAAGGTTACCTTTCTCTTTCTGCGTGTTCGGCAAATGGCGGTTAACCTTAACGTTTAGCATCAAAAAGTAATTTGTGTACTTTTTGGACCGAATTTTTATATTATTAATAAAAGCAAAGGTAAGAAATTGAGGATTAGCAGATTGCTTTTTTCCGTTTCCGATTAATTAAAAATTACGTCAATTGTGGATAAATAAATGTAAAATACTTACTTCAGTAGATATAAATGAAGCCCGCTTGTGTTGAAACCATTTTAGAACAAGACACTAGTAGATAAGATGGTATTAAAAACGGGTGCTATGTCTTCCTTCAAGTTGGCTGGAAATCAAGTGAGTAACACTTATTTTTCTTGTTACATTATTCTTTTAAAATTTTAATAATCTAAAAATTTGTTGTAATTTGTTAACGAGGAAATCTACCCTCAATTAATATCTTCTGGTACCGCTAGTATGATTTCACTAGATTACATTAGAACCAGAACATTCTTGCGAGTTGATTTTTTCAAACAATTATTTACATAAGATGGTGCCAGCCACGACGACCAGCTAATTTTCAAATTTTGCAACCAATTGTTGCTCCTAGTTTACTTACAAAAAAATAATGAGCATAATATTGTTATCAATTCAGCGTCGCAAAACATCTTTTTACTTTTATGTTTTGTATATTTGGTAAATATACACCACGTTTGCACTGCGGCTAAAAACTATGTCGGGTGAAAACTATATGAGTAGTCGGTTCTGTGGTGGTTACAGAAGACTTATTTTTCTTCCAGGTCAAAGATGCTTCTAAGAATGTACCTGTCTTCCAGAGTAAAAAAGTGCCACAAATAGCGCAGGTGCCTCCTATTAAGAAATTTATCTGTGGGTTATGTGGCTTCAAGTTTAGCAAGGAAATTTTTTTGACAAACCATTACTAATTCTGCAAAGACATCGATAATCCCGCCGACAGGATAGGTGCTGGAAATGGTAAACCATTCCTTTTACTTTTTAGAGTTGACTTTATTCTTTTTTTTTTTTGTTTAGTTACAGTTCAAGAAGAAAATTCTAATGTGGAAGTGCAGAGCAAGGAGTGTCCTGGCAATGATTCACCATTTGATCTTATGTTAGTATCTGGTAATTGTTAATAACTGAAAACTGGCATTGGATAAATGAGTTTCCATGTTCCATATACATTTACATTGTCTTGAATTATATTTCAATTTGTTTCCTTGTTTGTGTGTTTTGACGAAGAGGTTGAGTTCACAGAAACAATTATTTTTCCAGAGGTAACCCCGATTTGTCCTCTACCAGAAAAACCTATCAAAAATCTGACAACAGACATGGAAGATGAATTGTTTAGGTATGACTTTAGTACTACAGAATATACTATAAGAGCATTCGTGTGCAGGGTTGTTATGTTTTAAAACATTTGTTTTAAAACATTGTTTTAAAAATGTTTTAAAACAAAGTTTTTAAAACATGTTTTTTTCTACTGTTACTGTTTTTTTCCGAACTACATTCAATAGAATCGTTTAGAGACTACTTACCTTAAGTATTGTATGTTGACCAGGGTTGTTTAAAAATAACGGTAAAAACCTTTTAAAATAAATAATAGTAAATAAATGTTTTGTATTAAATACAACTAACTACCCGTGAGGTATTCCCCTAACCGTCAGGAAATCCCATTACGACGCCAAATGGAACAGAGAACCTACTATCAACTCAAGAGAGCCAACATTTGTAATAGGATAGATTTTATATTATTCTTAAATCTTCATGAGCATCCCTTTATATTCGAAAACAATAATTTATTTTTTTCTGACACTTTGCCTTGAAAAATAAAAAAACATATTTTAAAACATGTCTTTTTTTGAGGTGTTTTAAAACATTGTTTCATGTTTTAAAACACATTTTAGCAAAAAAAAAAAAAACTGTTGTGTGGCCTGCTCGTGTGGCAAAAAAATGTAGAGGCTGCAACAAGTAAATATTAAAATGCTCCGCATCAAAATGCTTAAATGTTTATTGGGAAAGTTGAACACCGATGTAATCTTTGCTTATCTTTTTGTGTTGTGTAGTTTTCCTACTCCTCACCATTAATAAAGATTGTTTGTGTTAATTATTGTGATGATATTTTATTCAAATCGAAAGTATTACTGCTATTGATATTTAAATTGCAGTTAAATACTGTTAGTTTATTTCATTCAGTTTATTTCAGTCATTTGAGAGCTTCAAAGGGAATCTTTTTGTTGGGTAGATAAGATAGATTTTATATTTTGCCTTGCTACATAAAAGCAATGTTGTACGAGGACAGTAAATGGGAAATTTAATTCTGAGTAGCTAATAAAATGTCTAAAATTATTTTGTCTTTCAGGAGAAATACGAGAAAAAAGATGATGACTCGGCTAAATACATCAGTGAATCTTGAAACTGAGGCATCCGGAGAGTTGCCAAAGATCCGTCAATTTGTTTGTAACTTATGCGGTTTCGGATTTAGTAAAGAACGGTATTTGGAAAATCATTATAACTTATGCAAAGATGTCAAGAATCCGACAGACAGACTGGGTGTGAATGCGAGTAAGTAATAATAATAATAATAATAATATGTTTTTTTTTAATTTATTTATTTTCCCAAAAAGACATAAGTCTATAACAAGAGTATTACATTGTGGCGCAGTGTAAAAACAACACAAATATATATTAATATATAATAATAACAAAAAAAGAAGAAACAAATCCTACTACTGTTGAAATCTTAGTCCTATTAAATATATTTTTACAGCTTTCTTAAAACTAGCAATTTGCTTAATGTTTTTTATTGTATTTGGTAAGGTATTAAATAACTGTACATCGTGTGATGTTGTTCGCTTGTTTCCTACATTTTTCCTAGATGGTACTATCCAGTAATCTTGATATGTTCGGGTTCTATAGTTGTGCGTATTACAATTTTTTATTAAGGTAACGTCACTTTCAACTTGCTCGTGTCTAATTTTATGCATTAACAAAAGACTATCCAAATCAATGATTTCTCTGATTGTTAACAGATTTGTGGATTGGCTCTTTGACAAGATATAAGCTTTGTCTTTATAAATACAGTATTTCTAAAATTAGCACATAAATATCTGGGGTGGCCCGCACCCAACTTTCCCACTTCATTATTGGACAGAGCCACTCTGGACCTTAGCTAACGTCAACGTCGTGACATAATGACATTTGACATGTCAGACGTTACTACTCATTAAATCATTATTCAGTGGCACTGACGTTTGTCAAAATATGACAATTTGCAACACAGCCACGAAGGCTGTGGATTCTGTCAAACTGCTTCTATAAACTCATATCTATATACTCTTATCGCACTTAAACCGTCCATCCCACTGATCTGCAATTTGGTGTAAATATTTAAAGTTGCTGGAGGATGAACAAGTACCAGTTAGGTCAAAATCGGATGAATCCTGAAGAAGACTCATGTAATATTTGCCACTTCCGCTTGTCAGATTGTCATCAAAAACCAGTTCGTCCCCCGGTAATTCTAAATATGTACACCAAATTTCAGTCCGATCCATTGTTCCGTTTGGTCGCAATCGTTCACAGACATACACACATACCCACATGCACACGTACAGACATTTTCCAGAAATCCTTGCAATCGATTCAGGGAACCCCAAAACGCGTATTTCGGCTGAAATCCGTTGTAGCATTTCTACAAGTGAGCATAACACTCGTAGAAATGCTACACATAACCACTCCAGGGAGACCAACCCTATTAATTACCTACAATTTGACGTATAAATCAAAGTTATGTAAGAATATTTACAGACGTTATTAAGTTTTTCATCTGACTGCCGGCGTATCGTGTTTTTAGTGATAGAGATTTTTTTTTTATATATTTTTGCCAGAATGTACATAAATCACCGTCTCTCCTGGCATCCCATTGACATTGAGTTTAATATATCTTTGGGAACCAATATTCGCCAGGTCGCATTATGAAATACCTATGCATGCCAGGGTGTCCAATATCATCATGAGGCTTTCGTAATAGCCGCAATCATGCCATACGAGGTACATGCAACCTATCACCACCTAGAGTCCGCCTGTATAACCGCCCTTCAAATAATCGAAGCTGTTCTCGGACTGCCTTATCTGCTGTCGCATTCTCAAATGACGCCACAATCACCTCAACGTTTGTATCTTGCAGTTGAACCGGCAAAAACCAATCACCATCACCTATCTGAACTGCATGTACACCAACAGGATAATGACTCAAGGCATCAACATGTGTCACCTCAGCACCTGATCCATATTGCACCTCCATTGAACATTCCTACAATGCAAGCCTTGGGATCAAATACCTCTTTTCTAAAGTCGCCCTAATTGCCACACAATCTGTAACCACCGTGAATTGAAGTCCAATCAAATAGACCCGAAAACGTCTTACCACCTCTACCACCGCCAACGTCTCCAAGTCCAACTATGGTACATCTGTTCGTAAACCGCCGTCGCCTCACTGAAATTGTTGCCAGTCGCCGTTGCCCTGCTGTTGCATCAGAATACCCCCATTTGCATGCATCGGTATGTAAATTAGTAACCGCCGTACTTGAGTATAATGCCAATACTGATCGTTTCACCATACTCTCCTTTAAACTATCAAACACCTACTGAGTCTTTTCGTCCGATGGCCATGGTACGTTCTTATTTGTTAACTCATGCAATGGTTTAGCTACCCTAGCAAAGGACTTGACATATTGCGTAAAATAATCTTCCAACCCTAAAAACTGTCAAATCAAATCAAATCAATATTTATTAAAATCAAAAAGATTCAGGTACAATAAAACATAATATTAAATCCATAATACAAGAAAACAACACCATCTCTCGCTCGCTTTCATCCACCTCACCAATCGACAAACAGATACTACTATGGAAAAACGTCTCCTCAGGGAGAACTTCAACAGCATGCAATAGAGATTCCAAACAAGAGACATTATTAGTATGCATCTCACTCACCATATTGTTTTGCTCAAATATCTTGTCCGCCATATTCTGCCTTTCTTACCACCATACGACCCTTTTTAGTTTGTATAAAGTTGCTGTTTGACTCCTCGCCACGATATCCACCATATCGGTTACGACCCATAGGTAGTCACCATGTACCGGAACATGGACGCCGTTGTGTTCCGCCCTTCTCTATATGCAGCTCCACCTGGAATTCCGCCTTCGACATTGACCAGGACATGGTGTATAGTTTCCCAGGTATGCAGTTCTTCATCTTGCTGCAGTGTCACCGTGAATCGTTCCGACGCCTCCGTCAAGGTTAGGTTATTGAAGATTTCTAAAAACACACTGCTAATTAAATCATTACTTACAATGTGCACCTTACACCACTAGGGTCAGTCCCGTAGATTCCGCCCATTTAGGCTGCCCTACGAAGATATCACCATCTGTTAATTCAAACATTGACACCATCGATCACAAGATCTAATATGACTTCACCAGAGGCTCGCGACATGAACCTGCTAATTCCCTTTAACTCCCTGTAATTAGGTTTACCTCTGCGCCAGTATCTAAATATACTTTCACTAATACACCGTTTAGTGTGGTCGCTTGTCGTTTGTACCTAGAGCCTAGATTTGTCGTCATCAAACTCGCCTTCTTATAAGGGACGCCCTTTTGACTATTCTCAAGACAGCCATGCGCCTTATGACCGCCCTTCTTGCTGATACTTGAAGCACTTCAGCTTCTGTGGTGTGGTGGATGACCCCAACGCCATGGGACTCATTCTCGCCACTCCACCAAGTTCACGCTGTGTAGGACAGCTTAGCTATCTCGCCCACATAGCAACCGGCGATGCTAGAAGCCCACAAGGGAGATTCAATTCCCCTCTAAGTATGGCATCTGCCATTTGTCATCAAAAGTGGTTACGGGACCAGCAGCTTTGCATGCATTCCGAAGCACAGAGGATGGAAAGTTGAAAAAATCCACACGCCTTACCTGGCATTTGAACCCATAACTTTTTTTGGGAAACAAGATTGTAGATGTAGATCACATTAGGTTTCCTCAGATGCCCAATTAGTGAAGTGGCATAACTTGCGTTAAAGAATGATGGCTGCAAGACAAACAAATTGACATTTTCATTTTCCCTCTTAAGAGACAATATGTTTCTTACCTTTTCAACCAAGATGACTCAATGAAGTGCAGAAAGAGAGCTGACTTTTATAAAAAAAAATCTGGCTCATTGAACCTTTCCAGATGGAATGCAATAAATGTATTGCTAAATTGAGGCTCCGTGGACCCTCTATAATGGGTGTGTAATTTCTTTGCTGAATTCCAAAGCAAAACAAGAGCTGATTTCACATGAAATGTAACCCAAACCAGGTTCAGAGGACACCATCCCTCATACCATTGGCATTTTATGTAGCCGACGTTGAAGCTACGACCTACGCATGGATGCGCCGTAAACACGCAGTAGGGAGATTCTTTTCGTTTATAGTGTACAATGTTATATAGCCAATAGCGCACCACTTCCCCCCAAAAAATTCTTCCGACCGCCTACCTTGAAGTAAAAAACTACATGCGCGTTGCTATGCGCAGTGAAAATTCGGTACTTCGATTTTACTACAAAATTCCCTTTTGGTCTTCTGCGACCAAAGCTTCACTGCAACGTCATTTTGTTAAGTAGTTTTCTTATTCACAACTAGCCGGCAATATTTATTAATTTTTAACACTATTAATGTAGAATATACGTTGTTATTAGTGATGTTATTCGCTAATAGCGTTATATGCTCCAAAAAATATACATACATAATTGGTCTATTTTATTTCACAATGACAGAATATTAATATAAAATTAGAAAATATTAATGTGTAATTTACTTTAGTGCTTAATATTAAGTTGTAACCGTCGTTTTTCTTGTTTAGGCCTTGTTAGAAAGGAATTATGTGAAGGAGAAGCACGGACCACGGATGTACTTGACAAAAACATGAAGACGGAACCAATGTAAGTGTTCTTTTAAGTAAAACTTCTCAGTGCCTCGTTATTCTAAGGAAATAAGTTTTTGGGCACAATTTGATGCATTTTAACAAGAGTAATCTACATGATGGCCACCAGTTCGCGACATATTTCAGAAGCGAGAGAAGAGCTCAGGTAGCAATATTTAATGTCGGTTTATCTCAAAAAATGGCGGCAAACCAATCTTTTTGTATGTTGGCAACATTCGAATTAGAAGTGGCATACATGGAGGTCTCGGTTTCCGGGAAAGACGTTTAGGTAAGAAAAAATTGACCATGTATTTGGCAGCTACTCTGCTTTAGTATGACCCTAACTATGTTCAGAAATGCACTTTTTAAAATATTCCATCGAGGTCCAAAAGAAAAAAATCAGTTTTTGTCTGAGGGCGATAGTAAGCTTGATGTAGAGTAGTAACCATTCTGCCATTTCAGAACGTTCAGGTATATTTTGTTATTTTTAATTTATTTGGTAATAGGATTTTAATTATTCGTTTGGAATGACTAGAAACATGAAAATGTTTGTCTCACATGACTATGAAAATAAATGAATAAGTACAACAAATTAATAGAAATTTAATATAAGTAACAAAATGTTAATTACATATTCTTATTATTCCTTTCTAGAACTTAAATTGATTAAAAAATAAATTATAATAAAACATTATTGATGTGTGCTCTATAGTGCGGCAGAAATAGTCAATAATTACCACTCTGCCAGTTAAGTCCTAAAGAAAAACGATTCCTGTACAGGTGTCCCAAAACTCAACGTCAAGCGGGCGCCAGGAGAGAGGGTGTTTATGTATGTTCTGGGAAAAATAGTAAAAAAAATCTCTATCACTTAGTTGAGTGATAATTGGCATTTTTTCAAAAAAGTAGAAAATCGACATCCTTTATCACATCTTTAGTTATTGTGGCAACAAATTTCCTAATTCTCTTGCGGTTTTTTGCTAATATGAACATAAATAACCGTACCATTAATCGCAGTTGCAAATCGACCAAAAAAAGAATTGTGACATTGATAAAAAACGGTAGTTTGTTTGAGTTGTGGTTTGAAAAAAAATTTTCACTTAACTTTGACTCTTTATTACAGAAAAAGTATACTGTACTACCTTCGGCAAGTTATTTAAAAAAATGGGCCATTTAGTCAGGTTTTTAAAAAGGTACACTTGTACTTTTCTGCCCAAAAAAAATTGAGAATTTTTATTTGAAATTAGTGCAAGAAATTAAACCTAGCCGAAAATTATGAGACAAAAAAGGGTACTATGATCGAATTGTTTGTCTTCAGCACGAATACAGGCTCGTCGGCATCGTCTGCATCTTTTTAATGCCTCAGCCACGAAATCGAACGCAACGGCGTTTTCGCTCATAGCGTCAAGGCCTAACGGGTGAAAGTAATCATTTGATAAAACGTGCGTCGCGAGTTGCATTGATCTCTTCTGCTGCTTGAGTGGCGGAGCTCGGTGATATTTTGAATAGCGCTAGAATAAACTTTTTCCTTACTACAGCCCCAGTAAAGGGATAGTTTTTCAGGGAGTTTTTTTACAGAGAATACACTATAGGGTGGATTGGGCGTCTTTCTCTGGCGTAAAGGTGCAATTTTGTGGCCAGCCCGGTCTCCGGACCTAAACCCAATTGATTTTTTTACTGGTGCTGCAGAAAAGAAAACGTTCATTCCAACGCTATTCAAAATATCGCCGAGCTGCGCCACTCAAGCAGCAGATGAGATCAATACTATCATTTTTATGCCTAGGCCACGGAATGTTCGCTCCTGGCGAAACGCTACGTATACTTTTTCTGTAATAAAGAGTCAAAGTTAAGTGAAAAAATTTGTTCAAACCACAACTCAAACAAACTACCTTATTTTTATCAATGTCACAATTCTTTTTTTGATCGATTTGCAACTGCGATTAATGGTACAGTTATTTATGATCATATTAACAAAAAACCGCAAGAGAATTAGGAAATTTGTTGCCACAGTAACTAAAGATGTGGTAAAAGATGCACATTTTCTACGTGCCAATTATCACTTAACTAAGTGACAGAGATTTTTTTTTACTATTTTTCCCAGAACGTACATAAACCACCCTCTCACCTGGTGCCCGCTTGACGTTGAGTTTCGGGACATACAAAAACTTCTACAATTTGCAATAATGATAACTAGATTTTGTTACTTAAAAATGTTAGGGCTTCACCCTCACCCTTCACAAGTCAAAAACCTACCAGCCTGCGGGTTTCTTCCGCCAAAAATACCCTGCACCACCGCATTCCTAGTGCCGCGACTCTCATGGTACGAGTCAGGATTATCATAGCAAAAATCAAAAAAACCGTCATTGTTCACTACATTATAGTCACTATCAGCGGCCAAAACCGCAGTCACAACCACCAAAAGTACCACAAAAACCCGCATCACTCTACCAAGGTGCTACTCAACAAAGAAAAAATTAAATCCACACCGAAGAAGTACTGAACAACCAAATTCATCTTTTATATTTGGCCTGCGATTATTGCTTGGTGGGGTTTAAAAGTTATTTCAGGAAAAGATAAAGAAATAATAAAACTTTTTACTAAATATAATTTATTTTATCATTACTGATAATTGCTATTAAAAAAGCATAAAACATCTGGTCGCAACCCCAGAGGTCAGAAATGAGATTGTTAGTACTCAACGTCAAGCTTACTATCGACCTCAGAGAAAAATTGTTTTTTTTTTTTGACCTCGATGGATTATTTAAAAAAGTGCATTTCTGAACATAGTTAGGGTCATACTAAAGCAGAGTAGCTGCCAAATACATGGTCACTTTTTTTACTTAAACGTCTTTCCCGGGAACCGTGGGGTATTGTATGGTGACATGTGAATCGCAACATGTTAGTTGAAATTGTTGTGTGAAGTCTAAACTGACTATGTTTCATAGTTACGTTTAGTATGCTGTATATGGTTTAGTATCAGGCGCAGTGTTGTCATGGCTAATGCAAAACTTTTACTAGATTTGTTTTCCCGGCATAATAGCGCTATTAAATAACCACAACTGAAAAAAATAATAAACATCAAATCTCATTATTGCATAATTTTGGTAATAGGTAATAAAGTAGTAGATTTTGTGTCAGTCTATTAAATTTACTACAACCGCCGTGCGGTTGGCAACATTGTCAAGCATACAGTTGGCAATGATTAAAACCGTTCGAGCAGTGACAAATACCGGACAAGTTTTCCAATTAGTACTTAGTTGTGCCTGAGCCTTGAAGAATTTGCAGTTAGTTTGATATTAATAACTTACTGTTGCTCGAATAAAGCTAATGTTGGGTTTTTCTGTTTTATTGAACAAAATAAAATATTTCAGATTGACGCATGTTGCGTATCATAATTTAAGAAATATTGCAAAATGAAGCGTGCTCCATTTAGAATACAAAATATGGAACTTCTTTGAAGCTAAAATATGGCAGTGACAGAACACAGAAAATACTAATAGAGCCATTCTATCGTCACGGGTGGGACAATTGTACCGGGTGGCCAACTAAGAATGGACGCCGGCCATAACTCGGTAACCGTTAGTCGGTTACCGAGTTAGGGTTATAAAATAAATATTGCCGGGTAAATCAGCTAAGGGAAACCGCTGGAAATTATTTTCATGTTTGTAGGATGGCCGCTAGAGGGCGCAACTGGAATGGTAAATCAAAAAAGGGCCTATTCTCCAAAAATATAAATGTAAAGATATACTATAATTATTACCCCTGCAAAAAGTAAAAAATTTGTGACTTTTTTTGTTAAAAGTATTTTGCTCTATCTCATAAAATATAATGGTGGGGAAACGTCAAACATGTTTTCATTTAAATGGCAATAACTACGGTATGAGTTAACAGAATTGAACGAACTAGATCTCGTTTGAAAGAACGTTTATTGCCTAATAATGTGCTGCATAAAAATTATCCGAATAGATTTCGCCGTTATCGCTAGAGGGCGCTGTGTATCATTGCAACAGTTATTACGGATTTTCATGAAAATTTCAAATAGTAGGCTATGTTTCTTTTTACATTGTTAAATAGAAGACGAAATACCCTAAAATTCTGCGCAAACCTCAAGTTTCTATCGTTTTTCTAACCGAAGATATTATTAAAACAAACATTAGGTGGCTGGGTTATGCAAGGGCTCCGCAATTTGAGGGGGGTCTCTACCTATATGTAACATAAATAGTTATTGACTTCAAAGGCATTACTTAAATGAAAAATAGTAGTTCCAATATATTGATAAAACCTCAGTTTTCCTTAACACTGAGAATTTATACACAAGAAAAGAGCAAAATAGGTAAATAATCGTTTCCTTCACCACCAAATTAAAAAAAGTAGTTGAAAACAAATGTGGAAGCAATACGTCAAAGAATTTAAACATTTTAGTTTTATGTCAATGTCATTTAGTTGCTACTTTCGTTCTCGATTTTTCTAATCACATTGATATCATTACGTTGTTGGTATTTTACTTGTTCGTGTTATTGTTGTTTTTCTTAATTTTCTTGTTCATGTTTTCATTGTTGTTAGTGTTGCGTTAATTTCATTTTTCCCAAAATGTATTGTTTGTTTGCTTTTCTTGTTCATGTTTTTATTGTTGTTCGTGTGGCGTTAATTTCATTTTTCCCAAAGTGTATTAACGCAACACGAACAGCAATGAAAACATGAACAAGAAAAACAACAATAACACGAACAAGTAAAAAACGAACAATAAGAAAACGGAATCAACACCAAAAACTTGAACAATCGCACGCAATGATATCAATATGATTAGAAAAAATCGAGAACGAAAGTAGCAACTAAATGACATTGACATAAAACTAAAATGTTTAAATTCTTTGACGTATTGCTTTCACTTTTGTTTTTACAGCCTACTACTTTTTTTAATTTGGTGATGAAGGAAATGATTATTTACCTATTTTGCTTTTTTCTTGTGCATAAATTCTCAGTTAAGGAAAACTGAGGTTTTTATCAATACTATTTTTCATTTAAGTAATGTCTTTGAAGCCAATAACTATTCATGTTACATATAGGTAGAGTATTTCATAGTGTAACTATTTTTACATGGTGGGCCAAGAACTCCCCGCATTTCCGGCAATTCGCAGAGGAAAGGGAAGTGTTGCCAACATACTCTGTAAGGAACAAACATAGGACAGTAATATTTTGCCCTTCAGTAGCATGCGTGCGTGCGAATGCGAGATTTTGATTCCTATTTAAAAAATTAAACCATAATCTTGTCTTTCAACTATTCCAAATACTCTACATTGAATAACTTTGTTCAAACCGCAATGCATGGTAGTTTACAAAAGTTGTCGTTGCTACTATGGCCATCTATGGCTGCTACTCGAAGCTACATTGGTGACACCATTACAGTATTCTATAATAACTGTAATAATTTGTATTCTTTAAATTTTTCTTTCTGTACTACTATGGTCAATACGTCTTACAAAACGAGTGCTACATTTATCGTTTATAAATTTAGTAAATCTGACAACTATATTGGTTGGTGGATTCCATTGTTACCAAAGTCAGAAGTAAACACTGAGAACTGAGTCTACTGTGGAACCAAAGTAGAAAAATTCGAAATTCTTATTGCGAAAATTTCAAATGGTAAATATTGTTCTAATTGTAAAGCACCGACCTTTGATTAATATATATTAATAATGTTCTGGTGATATTTCCAATACTTGACAAAACTTTCTGGTGTTTTTCCAACAATTGGCAAAATTGGGCTTTCTTAAACAAGGTCGATAGAGACGGACTGAGTTTTTTAGAAAGAGATCGTTGCGTTCTTGGCCCACCATGTAAAAATAGTTACACTATGAGAGTATCCCCTTAAGGGGGGAAACCAGTTTAGAAGGCTGATTTTTTAGCTATTTTTGTAATTTTTTTTAACAGGGAAGGAAAAATTAGAATTTGTTGAAACTTGGAGAATATTTTATTTATGTTTTAAAGTACATCTGATAATTTTTTCAAGTAATTTTATCCAGAAATGTCCGAGTTAGAAGCTGCTGCCTACGGAAGTGTATCATCACAGAATGCTACTTGCGTGCAATGTAGACGTCCCAATTTCCACCTGAAATGAAATAAATCATTTTAATTTTATTAGTCACATATTTTCTAAGAACATGGACCACTCTCCGATCAAAAAGTTGAAAACTGTATGTTTTATGGGTATTTAAACAAAATGTTATAATTTTTACCATTGTTTTTGCATATATTTAGCAATAAAAAACATTTTGAACAATTATATCACCCCAGAAGTTGGTTCATGTCGGGCGCCACTGAAGGCAGGAACTTTGTACAAATTTTTAGAAAATTTGGTCAATAAGTTTTTAAGCTAGAATGCACGCAAGTTGAAAAAAAGTTGTTTTGAGAAAAACGCGTTTGAAACATAAATGACCGAAAACGAGAAATTCAAGGCAGTAATAAATGATATAAACTGCTTACCGGTTAATCAGCTATTCCAGCACCATATAGTAATACTTCTTCTTCATCAAATGCGCCATTTTGAGCTTGCATCTCTTCTCTGCGAGCTTTCCGCGCTTCCTTGGTGTCCAACGCGCTGCGCCTGTTCTGCCGATTTACGCGCCGCTCATCCATTTGTTGCGCATAATTAAAACTCTGCGTACCAACTACCACTTTCAACTCATTCATTAGCGTTAGAAGTGCTGAATTTCCTTCATTAAACAGTGCAATAGCTAAAAATGCTGCAACCTCGATCACTTTCAGGCCAGAATGTAGGTGCTTTGGAGCGAATGGCCAAACGGTTGAAACTTTCATTGGCATTCTGAGTGTGACCGCCTAAGCATGTCGTGAGCAACTCATCTTTAGACAAATCTTCATAAATTGGTAGAATTTTCTTCTGACCATCGGGGTGCAATGGAGCAGGGTGCGCTTCAGGCTCCGTTCCTAGAGCTTTAGCTTCCTGCCACTTGCACCAGCTGTCTCCTCCCTCTGGGCAGTTCTCGTGTTGTGGATTTTCGTACGTGGATATTAAATGACGGAAAGTTGCCATTATGGCCTTCTTCATTGCTTCGATACTGTTCACATTTCTGCGAATCGCTAAGCCGTAATAGCTTAGCAAAGCTAAACTAACGGTAGCAAAACTAACTAACGCACTGTCGTAATGATGCCAACGCGTCTAGCACCCTCTGCCCCTACTCAAGACCTCTTTTCTAAAATTTACAATCCAGATCTGACCATCGGTTAACAACCCCTCGCTTCCAAACAGAAGCATTGAGCCAGTGAATATCTGACCTGAGCGACCGGGCCGGTCTACTTACGCGCTTCAGCACTGACGGGCGTCCACTTTAGTGTGCATAGCATCGCAAGGAAACGGAATTTTGTTATGAAACTTTGGAAACATATTCTTGAACAGTTTTATTTACAATTTATTGAATAAAAAAAAATGTCAAATTTTTGAACCGATAAACTGGTTTCCCCCCTTAAAATTGCGGCCCGTTGCATAACCCAGCCACGTAATATTTGTTTTAATGATATCTCCGGTTAGAAAAAAGATAGAAACTTGAGGTTTGCGCAGAATTTTAGGGTATTTTGTCTTCTATTTAACAATGTAAAAAGAGACATAGCCTACTATTTGAAAGTTGCATGAAAATCCGTAATAACTGTTGCAATGATACACAGCGCCGTCAAGCGATAACGGCAAAATCTATTCGGATAATTTTTACGCAGCACATTATTATGCAATAAACGCTCTTTTAAACAAGAGCTAGTTTGTTCAATTCTGTTGTCTCATACCGGAGTTATTGCCATTTAAATGAAAACATGTTTGACGTTTCCCCACAACTATATTTTATGAGATAGAGCAAAATACTTTTAATAAAAAAAGTCACAAATTTTCTACTTTTTACGATGGTAATAATTATAGTATATCTTTACATTTATATTTTTGGAAAATATGCCTTTTTTGATTTATCATTCCAGTTGCGCCCCGTAGCAGCCTTCCTACAAACTTGAAAAAAAATTCCAGCGGTTTCCCTTGGCCGATTTACCCGGCAATATGTTTTTCTCCAAGTTATATGACTAACGGTTACCGAGTTATGGCCGGCGTCCATTCTTAGTTGGCCACCCGGTACAATACGTTTTCTGTGTCTCTGTTAATATTTTATATAAAATAAGCAATATTTGTTTTTTAAAGAAAGCGACAACTATCCTTGATTAATAATTTACCAAGCAGAAATGCCTACCTTATTTTATGTTGGAATAAACAAACATAATTTTGTCACGGGTTGCTATTTAAAAAAAAAGGATGGCGTCATCGCTCCGAAATAGGTGACATCATAGATGAAATTTTTACGTCATAAGATGGCTATTCAAAAATTAAAATTGACGTTTCCGGGCGTTTTTTTTTTTTTTTTTCTTAAAAACGTTAAATAACGAAATTATGGATTTTGTTCCAAACTTTATCATCACTGTGTATAAGTTGTTGTGATAGTTATGTATTAATTGACATACCTTCTGTCAGGCTATGACAATGTATGTACCATGTACACTGTCCATAAAAGAAACACGAAGCCAAATTAAAGCAGTGTATTCTATATATAAACTTAACACTTATTATAAATTATGAAAGCAAAAGTCCTTCCTTGGAATCATTCCAAGAACTTGTATTTGACTGAAGACTTTACATTTGGTTGGTTTTGAGTTGAAAGTAAGGCTCTTTATCAGATATTAGCCTGAGTGTGGCCTAGCGGTAAAACGTTGGCGTTGCACTCAGGGGGTCTCCGGTTCGAGCCCAGGGACCTGCTTCCAGGGTGAGGTTTTCTGTGGTTTTCCTCACTCCTTGGCGAATGCTGGGAGCCAAACATCTTAAGACGTTCCACAGGCGCGGGCGATAATAGTAATACTCTGGCCTGCCGATGCCCCCTGTAATTGGCGAAAGCTTTTGGGGGATGTTAAGGCTTGGATTATTATTATTATTATTATTATATTCTTGGCTGTATCCCTTGAAATAATGGATGATTGTAATCTGTCAGTGCTAAGTGTAATGTTTCAATTAGCAGTTTACAATCATTCTTTTTGCATCAACTCCATTTTCTGATAGATTCATAATATTTGGGAAGTGGCAAAAAAACGAAACACTCACCAAAATAAAAATAAGCGTGGTAACTAGTGTAAACGAGTTAATTTTAAAAAATAGCTCATAACAAAATTTTACGTTTGAACAGCATTATGAGCACCATTGTCTCGTCTATGACAAGTGTCCCACCCGTGACTTTCACGAGTTACAACTTTGGTCCCTTTTATGTGGATTCATAACGTTAGAGTTTGTAGAGTACAGATATAAAATAAAAATTAACTTTTACTTCTCTATTTGAAAATTATGTTTTATGACGTTTTTTGTTTATGATTTATCTAGCAGTTAGTAGTTTTTATGATTTTTTTTTATTTTACATCGATGTTCAGCCTTCTCATGGAATATCTCAATACATAATAGATTAATAAAACCGTATGGAACATCATTTACGCCACAAGTTTGCACTTCTGTTAGTTCATTGTATAGATCTAGTTAGCTATTGAGGAAGTAATTATACAGTCTAGTATAATTAGGTACTAATAATTGATAGTTTTAGGTTTGTAGTTAAAATAATACCTATCAATATTTTCCATATTTATTCTTGTATCATATTTTTTTTTTTTTTAGGTCGGACATGAACGCCGATTTGGATGTGGAATCCATCAAACCTTCAACAATGGAAACACCAGTGAAACTAAGGAAACCACAAAGCAATCCCTTTAAATGCACAACCTGTGATTTCTCAACATCGCAATCACGAATCTTCAGAAAACACATAAAAGCACATACCGGAATTAAGCCATTTAAATGTACAATTTGTGAATTCTCAACCGCATGGTCCCAATGCCTGAAATTGCACATGAGCAGTCATACAGGTGTAAAACACAATTTGTGAGTACTCAACTGCACAATCAGGACACCTCAGATATCACTTGATGACGCATACAGGAGAAAAACCATTTAAATGCACAATTTGTGAGTACTCAACTGTACAATCAGATAAACTCAAAATTCACATGAGAAAGCATACAAGAGAAAAACCATTTAAATGCACAATTTGTGAGTACTCTACTGCACAATCAGGCCAAATCAAAATTCACATGAGAAAGCATACAGGAGAAAAACCATTTAAATGCACAACTTGTGAGTACTCTACTGCACAATCAGGCAAAATCAAAATTCACATGAGAAAGCATACAGGAGAAAACCCGTTTAAATGCACTATTTGTGAGTTCTCAGCCGCATGGCCACATTGCCTGAAATTGCACATGAGCGGTCATACAGGTGTAAAACCATTTAAGTGCACAATTTGTGAGTACTCAACTGCAGTATCAGTACACCTCAGATATCACTTGATGACGCATACGGGAGAAAAGCCATTTAAATGCACAATTTGTGAGTACTCTACTACGCATTCAGGCCACCTCAAAATTCACATGAGAAAGCATACAAAAGAAAAACCATTTAAATGCACAATTTGTGAGTACTCAAGTTCAGAATCAGGTCAACTCAAAATTCACATGAGAAAGCATACAGGTGAAAAACCATTTAAATGCACAACTTGTGAGTACTCAACTGTACAATCAGGTAAACTCAAAATTCACATGAGAAAGCATACAGTAGAAAAACCATTTTTAAATGCACAATTTGTGAGTACTCAACTGTACAATCAGGTAAACTCAAAATTCACATGAGAAAGCATACAGTAGAAAAACCATTTTTAAATGAACAATTTGTGAGTACTCAACTGTACAATCAGGTAAACTCAAAATTCACATGAGAACGCATACAGTAGAAAAACCATTTTTAAATGCACAATATGTGAGTACTCAACTGTACAATCAGGTAGACTCAAAATTCACATGAGAACGCATACAGTAGAAAAACCATTTTTAAATGAACAATTTGTGAGTACTCAACTGTACAATCAGGTAAACTCAAAATTCACATGAGAAAGCATACAGTAGAAAAACCATTTTTAAATGCACAATTTGTGAGTACTCAACTGTACAATCAGGTAAACTCAAAATTCACATGAGAAAGCATACAGTAGAAAAACCATTTTTAAATGCACAATTTGTGAGTACTTAACTGTACAATCAGGTAAACTCAAAATTCACATGAGAAAGCATACAGTAGAAAAACCATTTTTAAATGAACAATTTGTGAGTACTCAACTGTACAATCAGGTAAACTCAAAATTCACATGAGAACGCATACAGTAGAAAAACCATTTTTAAATGCACAATATGTGAGTACTCAACTGTACAATCAGGTAGACTCAAAATTCACATGAGAACGCATACAGTAGAAAAACCATTTTTAAATGAACAATTTGTGAGTACTCAACTGTACAATCAGGTAAACTCAAAATTCACATGAGAAAGCATACAGTAGAAAAACCATTTTTAAATGCACAATTTGTGAGTACTCAACTGTACCAGGTAAACTCAAAATTCACATGAGAAAGCATACAGTAGAAAAACCATTTTTAAATGCACAATTTGTGAGTACTCAACTGTACAATCAGGTAAACTCAAAATTCACATGAGAAAGCATACAGTAGAAAAACCATTTTTAAATGAACAATTTGTGAGTACTCAACTGTACAATCAGGTAAACTCAAAATTCACATGAGAAAGCATACAGTAGAAAACCCATTTTTAAATGAACAATTTGTGAGTACTCAACTGTACAATGACGTAAACTCAAAATTCACATGAGAACGCATACAGTAGAAAAACCATTTTTAAATGCACAATTTGTGAGTACTCAACTGTACAATCAGGTAAACTCAAAATTCACATGAGAACGCATACAGTAGAAAAACCATTTTTAAATGAACAATTTGTGAGTACTCAACTGTACAATCAGGTAAACTCAAAATTCACATGAGAAAGCATACAGTAGAAAAACCATTTTTAAATGCACAATTTGTGAGTACTCAACTGTACAATCAGGTAAACTCAAAATTCACATGAGAAAGCATACAGTAGAAAAACCATTTTTAAATGCACAATTTGTGAGTACTCAACTGTACAATCAGGTAAACTCAAAATTCACATGAGAAAGCATACAGTAGAATAACCATTTTTAAATGCACAATTTGTGAGTACTCAACTGTACAATCAGGTAAACTCAAAATTCACATGAGAAAGCATACAGTAGAAAAACCATTTTTAAATGCACAATTTGTGAGTACTCAACTGTACAATCAGGTAAACTCAAAATTCACATGTGAAAGCATACAGTAGAAAAACCATTTTTAAATTCACAATTTGTGAGTACTCAACTGTACAATCAAGTAAACTCAAAATTCACATGAGAAAGCATACAGTAGAAAAACCATTTTTAAATGCACAATTTGTGAGTACTCAACTGTACAATCAGGTAAACTCAAAATTCACATGAGAAAGCATACAGTAGAAAAACCATTTTTAAATGCACAATTTGTGAGTACTCAACTGTACAATCAGGTAAACTCAAAATTCACATGAGAAAGCATACAGTAGAAAAACCATTTTTAAATGCACAATTTGTGAGTACTCAACTGTACAATCAGGTAAACTCAAAATTCACATGAGAAAGCATACAGTAGAAAAACCATTTTTAAATGCACAATTTGTGAGTACTCAACTGTACAATCAGGTAAACTCAAAATTCACATGAGAAAGCATACAGTAGAATAACCATTTTTAAATGCACAATTTGTGAGTACTCAACTGTACAATCAGGTAAACTCAAAATTCACATGAGAAAGCATACAGTAGAAAAACCATTTTTAAATGCACAATTTGTGAGTACTCAACTGTACAATCAGGTAAACTCAAAATTCACATGAGAAAGCATACAGTAGAAAAACCATTTTTAAATGCACAATTTGTGAGTACTCAACTGTACAATCAGGTAAACTCAAAATTCACATGAGAAAGCATACAGTAGAAAAACCATTTTTAAATGCACAATTTGTGAGTACTCAACTGTACAATCAGGTAAACTCAAAATTCACATGAGAAAGCATACAGGAGAAAAACCGTTTTTAAATGCACAATTTGTGAGTACTCAACTGTACAATCAGGTAAACTCAAAATTCACATGAGAAAGCATACAGTAGAAAAACCATTTTTAAATGCACAATTTGTGAGTACTCAACTGTACAATCAGGAAAACTCAAAATTCACCTGAGAAAGCATACAGGTGAAAAACCATTTAAGTGCACAACTTGTGAGTACTCAACTGTACAATCAGGTCAACTCAAAATTCACATGAGAAAGCATACAGTAGAAAAACCATTTTTAAATGCACAATTTGTGAGTACTCAACTGTACAATCAGGTAAACTCAAAATTCACTTGAGAAAGCATACAGGTGAAAACCCATTTAAGTGCACAACTTGTGAGTACTCAACTGTACAATCAGGTCAACTCAAAATTCACATGAGAAAGCATACAGTAGAAAAACCATTTAAATGCACAACTTGTGAGTACTCAACTGTACAATCAGGTCAACTCAAAATTCACATGAGAAAGCATACAGTAGAAAAACCATTTTTAAATGCACAATTTGTGAGTACTCAACTGTACAATCAGGTAAACTCAAAATTCACCTGAGAAAGCATACAGGTGAAAAACCATTTAAGTGCACAACTTGTGAGTACTCAACTGTACAATCAGGTCAACTCAAAATTCACATGAGAAAGCATACAGTAGAAAAACCATTTTTAAATGCACAACTTGTGAGTACTCAACTGTACAATCAGGTAAACTAAAAATTCACCTGAGAAAGCATACCGGAGAAAAACCATTTAAATGCACAATTTGTGAGTACTCAAGTTCAAAATCAGGTCAACTCAAAATTCACCTGAGAAAGCATACCGGAGAAAAACCATTTAAATGCACAATTTGTGAGTACTCAAGTTCAAAATCAGGTCAACTCAAAATTCACCTGAGAAAGCATACCGGAGAAAAACCATTTAAATGCACAATTTGTGAGTACTCAAGTTCAAAATCAGGTCAACTCAAAATTCACCTGAGAAAGCATACCGGAGAAAAACCATTTAAATGCACAATTTGTGAGTACTCTACTACGTAATCAGGCCAGCTCAAAATTTACATGAGAAAGCATACAAGAGAAAAACCATTTAAATGCACAATTTGTGAGTACTCAAGTTCAGAATCAGGTCAACTCAAAATTCACATGAGAAAGCATACAGGTGAAAAACCATTTAAATGCACAACTTGTGAGTACTCTAATGCACGATCAGGCCAAATTAAAATTCACATGAGAAAGCATACAGGAGAAAAACCGTTTAAATGCACTATTTGTGAGTTCTCAGCCGCATGGCCGCAATGCCTGAAATTGCACATGAGCGGTCATACAGGTGTAAAACCATTAAAGTGCACATTTTGTGACTACTCAACCGCTGTATCAGGATTGCTCAAAAGACACATATTAATACATTCAAAAAATAAATAAATTTAAATGTACAATTTGTGAGTACTCATGTGAGTAATCAGAAGTTCTCAAAATTCACATGAGAGTGCATACATGAGAAAACCATTTATATGCACTATTTGTGAGTTCTCAGTCGCATGGTTGCAATGCCTGAAATTGCACATGAGGAGTCATACAGGTGTAAAACCATTCAAGTGCACGATTTGTGGGTACTCAACTGCACAATCAGGAAACCTTAAAAGGCACATGAAAAGCATACAGGAATTATTATACCATTCAAATGCACAATTTGTGGGTACTCAACTGCTCGATCAGGAGACTTTAAAATGCAGATAAGAACCCCTTGAGGAGAAAAACAATTTAAATGAGTATTCAGCCAAACAATCAGGAAACATCGATGCAAAAGATCGATGTTTCCATCGATACCAACTATCAATGGTATTAAAATATCGACGACAAAACATCGATAATTGAAAGCATCGGTATTTTTAGCGGAGAGCATTTTTATCTATGATTTTGTAAAATAATACATTGTGATTAATGATCTTATTTTAGTTTACTGTAGTTTGTTTTGTTTAGTTATTTTCTTATTATAAACACCATAGACAAAATTGAAAGACAAAATTAAACACACCTAGATTTTTTTTATTCTGATTATATATTTATTTCATATCTATTATTTTCTAATTCTTTAAAGTAACAAACATGTACTAATAAAGTGGACAAAATTATAGCTACAAAACCAGCTGAACTTTTATTTCTCAAGTAGAATTTTAGATAGCCTTTGACTGGTCATTTCCGCGTGTTTTTGGTGGTAGGCCCAAAGACTAAAATAGGGTTGCTTTTCAGAAAAGATAGATGTAATATATTGCTATTGTAGTAAGAATTACTAGTAGCAGATGTACAAACTTCGTCCAGTATTTGCAAATCGTAATGTGAAATTTCTAATTTCAACCTCAGAAGATGAGGTACTTTCCTTTTGTAAAATATGAATTGATTGAAGATGGCATTTTAAATTAGAAGTGTTGCCCAACGTTTTAATTGTTTTAAAGCATATTTTGCACCAGACTACATCTTTAGTTAGTGTCTAAGCAACACTCAACTTTTAGATAACTGTAGTATTTAATTTTACACCATTACACAACGGCACTCAGTACCCCTTACTTTCTACTCGCAAAACACGTAAAAGTTCCGAGGGGTTTTCTCCGCTATTAGTTCACAGAATCGTAAAAGCAATTCACCATATCACATATAAAAGTTATATAATTTTCCGTCTAGTGGTAGATTTTTGATATTTTTGTTTGTTTTGATCAAATTTATTGCTGAATGTGACCGAAACACAGGCTAAAATTGAAAAAAGTACCACATAATAGATTTAAGTTACACCTTCCTCTGTAAGGCCATATGCACACGGGGATACTGGAAATGAACTAAACCAGTTGGTAACTTGGGTTTCTGACCAGTTACAGACTGAATGGCGACTTGACTCCACACACGAGGCAGCTCATCAGCAACCGAAATCCCTCGTTCGTTCAGTGTTGTCATGGATATCGATCGTGTAATGTCGGAAGAGTCGAGTGATGAGGAAACTGTAGTGCTGTATTATTACCTCAGGAGGAGAAGACGAACAGCCAGAAGGTTTTGGTGTCAAAACCTTCTGGCTGTTCGTCTAGTAAGTTTTCAGACTAGGTTGTTTGTTGCTTCAAAACAGCTCGAACTTTCTAACGCGAAATTCTTAGTCTTTGAACGGTCCTATCCGCATCCGAGATCCTGAGATCGTGACAGCAGTCATAAAAGCTTCTTGCGTTCTTCACAATTTTGTGAGAAAACTGGAAGGACTGCAGTATTTGTCAAATCATGCAAATGTTAATGTATGTGGAGATGAAGTCATGAGACAGCCTCTCCTCCCGCAGCAACTGACCATAAACAACAACTCACGAGCAGGGGATCTTAGAGTCTATTTAGCCAACTATTTTCTAACCCCACAAGCTTCTCTGCCCTGGCAATGGAAATATATGACACCCCAATAGTTCCGATCTACCTATTCACATAATTAGGTACCTTATGTAGAAGTAGTTGTTTATGTAGAAAATATACGTTTGTACTTGAACATATCTGTCAATTTTACGACGTCCGTCCCCGACTTCTGCCCACGCCTTCTCCGTTTCCTGCTTCTTTGAATAGCCAGGAAGATCGAAACTGTGCAAAATAGGGCGTTTTTCTACCTCCCCCACCAGCAACAAGTTGGCTTTTTGGTCAGTCATCATCTAGGAACTGAAACTCAAATCACCAGGCAACCCGACATGCGAATCACCCAGGCAACTAGTTACAAACTGATTTTGTGAATCACAGACGAGTCCTTAACCGGTCGCGCCGTGTGCGGCGTCCCATAGTATTATACAGGGAGTGACTCAAAGTAAACTAGTTGGTAATTTGCGTCACTAATCAGTTCCTTTTCAGTATCCCCGTGTGCAAAGGGGCTAAGTGTACAAAATTTCACGTGAAAATTTCAATATCTGACATGCTTTTGAAACGCGTGAAAAGGACATATTTTCTGCGCCGTTGGTTCGGACTAGGTATGCAACCAAACGTACAAATCCCCTTCGGCAGTTTTGGACCAATGGGAGTAAAATGATATTGCATGGTACAGTCCCAAGCACCATGTATTGGTATGAGACTGTGTGTTTGTATTTTAGAAGCATTATTATTCCAAGTGCGTGTCTAAGGCAGTATTTCTAAGAACCACGGTCGCTCAGGTAGTAGCACTCGGCCATAGAATGTAAATGAAATATATTACTTTGCTAGAATTTTTTAATGGCCTGGGTCAACCAAAGGGTACGGTATTTTATGACCCTTTGAAAATAAGAAGTAGAGTTATATAACTGTTAACCGTTATATCATTATGTGAATGTAACCATCTCCTGGCTACATAGGACATGTATTAGCACGGGTGGAAAGTTATTTTGAAGAAATCGATTTTTTTTCACAATAAATAAATGCGTTAAACATTGGCAATATTTGGGAAATTTTGCACGTGTATATTTGTATCAGACATCGAATAAGAGGACAGTGATTTTTAGCCCCAAAAATATTCATGTACAATCGCCTGGTACTCAACATTTACGCGAAATAAATACCGTCGAATCACAAAATAAAATTGGTAATGTCATATTTTGCGAAAAAATATCTATAATAGCGCATTCAGTCAGGTTTTACGCTGTTTCATGTCAGTAGCGCGCATAAGCGCTACAATCTAGCTTTAGCACCAGTTTCCGTTTGAATCAGTGGGGTGGGAGACACATATACTTGATAGTTGACAGTACTATCAACGACAACACAGACAGAAGGTGCACACAAATGAGGCTTACCAGAGAAATGAGATTATTTCGTCCGCGTTCTGGCAAAAGTAACTAAGTCTAGGTTATCATTAAACCGATGCCGGTACAATAATTCCAAAAAAATGTGCAAGTGACTTTTGCCAGGACTCTGACGAGATAGAGAAACTCATTGTTCTGGTAAGATACTATAGATATTTCCGTTCAACCGGAAATTGGCGCTAGATTATAGCGATAGCATAAACCGCCTACTGCTATGAAACAACGTAAACCCTGGCTTAATACTGTCTTTGTAAAAAAAATTTCGCAATACATGGCTCATTAAATTTTATTTTGTGATTCTTGCGTAAATGTTGAGTCCCAGACGGTTGTACATGACTGTGTCTGGGACTAAAAGTCACTGTTGTCCTCTCACCATGTTTAATGTATTTATTTATATAGCACAAAAAACAAATTGGTTCCTTCTAAATAACATTATGCCATTCCCACTCATCAAGGAAATGCACAAGAGAAAACAGCTTGAGAAAACAGCCCTAGTTTTCTCATGCTTTAAATAATATAGTGCGTTCCATATTTTTGTTATGTTTTAGACGACGTTTTAGTTGTGAGAAGAAAACGTAATTATAATTCATCAGGTTTTATTCAACAACTATTCTATTTAAAAGCAAATTCATCCGCTTAGTCACGTTGATCTGTCCAGATACCTAAAAGTGATTAAATAGGGAGTAAACCTTTCAAAATTCAGTTCTTCCTATACGTGCGTAATTTTTATGTGGATATATTTGTTTGACTATGGCATTAATGAATAGCAGTGAATATAATATTGCTTGATTGTTTGTTTGACAAACCTATTTCCTTGAAACAGATTGTTAGAATCACATATAAACGATAACAATTCGATAGTTCTATTACACATTTTCGAAGTGTCATAAAATACCGTACCCTTAAGCCGATGTGGACCCTTACACATTTCTGGCGAATTATACGTTTCGTGTATATTCTATGGCCCTGTGGTACTACCTGGATGACCATGGTTCTTGGAAATTGCTCGAAGTTAGGTGTGATATCATTGAACCGTTGCGCCGAATGCATACGCTCTAGAGGTGGGTAGTTCGTGAACGAACTAGTCCGAGAGAATGGCTCCCGGCTTAGAACAAAAGAACTAGTTCTTTAAAATAAAAAGAACTAGTTCGCAAAAGACCTGCTTTGCTAAAACATATCTCTATGCATATCTCATTCAGTGAACGACTTGTAGGGACATGAAATCTAGTTCGAAAGTCCTGCTTTGGTGAAACATATCCCATTCAGTGAACGAGTTGTGGCGACATCAAACGAGCGACATAGCACCCTGCCCGCCAGTTGTTTCTTTACCTAACGGCGGATGTCAAAAATATAATTAGAGTATAGTTTTTTTTCCTATTGGATAATGGATTACACTGTTAATAGTAGTTTCGCTAGTATATGTGATACTATAATTTATAAATAATACCCCAATTCCACCTAAAATTGCAGTATGAATAAGGCTAAAATACGTGCAGCAATATGTCTTTTATGCCTTATTAAATAAATATTTAAGAAATATACCTAAATAAAATAAGACAACGAGTCTTCGATCAATATAATTATAAATAATTATTTATTTTCAAAACAAAATAACGATTCTTCAAGAAAAAGACAAAGTGGGAAGGCAGACATCGATTCTGTTCAAACTAGATCCTAGTTTCGTTTGGAACGAGATATACACGTGCTAGAACACACGAAGACACGTTTATCGAAGTAGTATGTCTCAGGATCAAAGTAGTTCTTCAGAACTAGTTCTTTGAACTAGTTCCTTTTTGTGAACTAATCCGGAAGAACTAGTTCATTAAAAAGAACTAATAAACCCATCTCTAATACGCTCGGAGCTACCTATATGTATCTATTTCCTGCAGTCAGAAGGAGCTCCAGCCTATACGTTCGGAGGTCGCACCATTTTCTGATACAAGTCCTGTATCTGTCCTTTGTAGAATGCGGGAAGGGGGAGGTTAGGTTTCTAAAGGAATTTGTTTGGTTCTTTTTACCGGTGAAATTTCATTCTACTTTAATACAATAGAGCGCTTGTGCTTTTTATTGTGGTGTTATTTTATTCAAGATTAATAATAATAGAAAAATTAATTATTTGCGGTGTAATTTAAACAGTAAAAGTATTTTTTTTTTCGGGCATAACCGCTAACTTAATGCAACGTGTTTCGGACTTGTTAGTCCTCATCAGTACGGTATAGCCAAAGAGTAAGATGGAAGCTCTATGGAGAAGTAAACAAAAGGGACCTTAATCAGGGAGACCAACGTCACCAATTGATGCTTCGGTCGCAACATCCTCGGTATGGAGGATAAGAAGCAACGTCGCGTCGAGGTAAACAGTACACCCCAAGGTACGCCTTTTAGCCCATGGTATACTAAAAGAAAAATTAATTATTTGCGGTGTAATTTAAACAGTAAAAGTATTTTTTTCGGGCATAACCGCTAACTTAATGCAACCGTAGACACGTGTTTCGGACTTGTTAGTCCTCATCAGTACGGTATAGCCAAAGAGTAAGATGGAAGCTCTATGGAGAAGTAAACAAAAGGGACCTTAATCAGGGAGACCAACGTCACCAATTGATGCTTCGGTCGCAACATCCTCGGTATGGAGGATAAGAAGCAACGTCGCGTCGAGGTAAACAGTAGCGGTTATGCCCGAAAAAAATACTTTTACTGTTTAAATTACACCGCAAATAATTTTTTTTTCTTTTAGTATACCATGGGCTAAAAGGCGTACCTTGGGGTGTACTGTTTACCTCGACGCGACGTTGCTTCTTATCCTCCATACCGAGGATGTTGCGACCGAAGCATCAATTGGTGACGTTGGTCTCCCTGATTAAGGTCCCTTTTGTTTACTTCTCCATAGAGCTTCCATCTTACTCTTTGGCTATACCGTACTGATGAGGACTAACAAGTCCGAAACACGTGTCTACGGTTGCATTAAGTTAGCGGTTATGCCCGAAAAAAATACTTTTACTGATTAATAATAATGTAAGTATCTAAGAATATATTAACAGAGCGTTGGTAAAATGAAACAAAAGAAAAACTCTTACGTGATCTATATTTGGCTCCACACACATACGCGGCGCGATATTACACCTAATACGATAATGACAGCGGTCGACTGGTTGTCTTGTTGCGGTTGATAAGCGGTGTAGATATATATTGACAAGAGAGCTGTGTCATGTCATGTCAGTGACACTGACGTTTGTCAAAATCTGACAGTTTGCCACCCGGCGACGAAGGCTGTGGATTCTGTCAAACTGCTTCTGCAAAAGCGCCTAAACTGTTCATTCCATTGATCTGTAAATTGGTATACATATTTAAAGTCACTGGATGGTGAGCTGATATCAGTTTGGCCAACATCGGTTAAATCACTAGGAAGACTCTTGTAACATTTGCCACTTCCGGTTATCAGATTGTCACCAAAAACATTCCAGTCGTCCCCCAGTAATTCTAATAATCTATATAATATGCGATGATTGACATGACTAACTAGTCTTCAGGTGACTTTAGGCACATGAAATACAAAACAAGAGAAGTAACATATTTAAGTGTAGTAAACGTAATAAACGATATAATATTCTGAGTGTGACTATACATGTACGTTACATCATCTTGAGTCAAAGACAAACTGCCCAGAATTCACAGTTACATATACACTATGATCTAATAAAGTTTATTGCAACTTGTCAGGAAACATTTGAATCATATTTATATTATATTTACCAACAGAATGTTTGAAATTGAAGTCGGTTAAAAATTGACCTCAATTTTTCCGAAAAAAATAGTTATGGAGAGATGTGTGTGTGTGTATTTTAGCTGACTTCAAATGATTAATTGGCATTTTTAACTCAAAGTTATCTTAACCATTAATTTATAAAAAATGACATTACTTCTTTACGACTACGCTTGTAACCGCCGGAAACTTTGTTTTCGTAATTTCAGCGGAAATACGCGTTTTGAATACCTATAAATCAATGGCTTCTGGAAATGTATGTGAGTATGTCTACACACTATAGTCGTCAAGTAAGTACCTATTTTGAATATCTGCGAGTAAATTGGAAATTATAAACAAATTGATCCACGCAGCATTGTGTCACGTGAGTATCTGCCAATAATACATCGGACAACATCTACTAAAATCACTTTACTTTTGGTTATTTATCAAATATCATTTGTTGGTACTATACAATTACCCTTCGTAAAACGCGGTAAAACGGAAACGTGATGTATTGATACTGGTTTATTAAAAAATTAATCGGGTTTATATACAAAAAAATACAATTATACAAGTGGTTCTAAAACAGTTAATTATTTTGCCTATCAAAAATATAAAATTTAATAAAATCAATAAAAGCACTTTCTAAGTACTGGTATCCTGTTGCATTCTGGACGGCTGACTGCAACCTTGCCGTACCGGATATCCCTGGTCTCGATGAACTACGGCTCGCCACCTGAATTTGCTGAATTGCGTAAGAAATCAATGTAACACAATGGAGTTGTCGCAAAAATCTTACACAAAATTTAAATAATTTAAGTGTTTTAATATATGTGACCTCAGATGCGAAAAGGAAACTTTCGTGAAGTTATCTTGCACACTTTTTACGCACGTAAGGTCTACCGTCTACCGTTATGGCGCACGTTATTTTCGCACGATGGGTGCTTTTTCGCATCGGAGGTCACATAATGACGAGTCGACAAAAACAATAATACAAACAAAACAAACCAAGATCGAGCTGAAGTGCTTAACTATTATGGGCGCCCTTATCTGTAGTGTATGTTCTTGTATAGCGGCTTAAAGGGAATTCGTTCTCCTTTTCTTCCAGCAGCTGGTAAGGATGGAGTAATGTTTCACAGTGTGTGTGTGTCAGTGCATATTGTGCAGCTCTTAACTTAGTTTATGTTCATTCATCTTCAGTATAGTTAGTGCGTTTGATGCCTTGAGAATCGGTTTTTCTTGTGATAACTCTTGGAATGGATGCTTCAACATTAGCTAGAATTCCGGCGATACAGGTTTGTTGTAGCTCCCCGGTACTGAATACTGTTCTTTTCTTTTTGGGTTTCGAAAATGCTGGTCTGTCCTAATGATACAGTATTTGAATTATTCCCGTTTTGTTGACGTACATGTCTTCCATAATTCCACTACATGTGATAGTAACTTTGATACGTTTGTTGGCGATAAACATCCATGTGTTTGGTATGTATAATTTCTTCCAGTTGCTTGAATGAAGTTTATTATTAATGACGAGTCATGTTGTATTTTCTGACCCGTGATTCCTATATTGCATCGATCACACAATTGGGACTTATTTACAAATCTTTCACTGCTGCTAGGGAGCATATCTAAATGTGCTGTTCCAATTTGATGCATTTGCTGATTTCTTTGTAAGTTAAGAAGAAATATGCTTGGTCGTTGTAGTCGACGTCCATTGCCCAGTAAGTTTTGTGAGTTGTAATCATAGCTGGGTTTGATAGTCCGTCTCGACTCGAGGTAACGGTTCGTTTCATGGGTCGGAGTTTTAAGAAACTAATCTGGGAAATCATGGAAAACCAGAACATTTTGAAGTAAATAAACCATTATGTAGTGGCGTCAACGAATAGGTAATGATAACTTTTGGTGAAAAACACCAATCAATCGGTGGAAATCAGCTGAAATACACACACATCTACATCATATAGTTTTTGTGGATTTGGGTTTCCGGGACCCCATAACTGAAATATCTGGGGTGGACCTCACTCAACATTCCGACTAAACTGTTGTCACAAGTGTCTAAACACTTATATAGGTATTATTATTCAATTTCGTAAAGTCACAGTGGGGACCATCTCTGAAAATGTCATGTCATCTCAGTATGATCTCAGGCGCCACTGACGTTTATCAAAATCTAACAATTCGCAACACAGCGACGAAGGCTGTGGATTCTGTCAAACTGCTTCTATAAACTCTTATAGCGCCTAAACCTTTCATCCCACTGACCTGCAAACTTGCATACATATTCAAAGTCACTGGAGGATGAGCTGTTATTGAACTTGATTTCAATCGGATGAGAACCTAAGAAATGGCACGTAACATTTTCCTCTTCCGGTTGGCAGATTGTCACAGAAAACAAACCAGTTTATCCACTGCCCAACCTGTTGTTTCGTTTGGGCGCTATCGTGGTCACAGGCATACCCACATACATACATACTTTTCCAGAAATCATCGCAATCGATTCAGGGAGCCCGAAGAACTTGCAACAAAGCAAATTCTTTAGATCATCACAGTAAGAAAGATTTATTTGATACAACAATCTTTAACTCAAAAATATCATGTTTCTATATATGCAGAAAGATCATTTGGATGGTTCAAGTAAAATATAAAATTCTCAGAGTAAGGATATGATTTTCTTGATGTTCCAAGTATTACGTTTGCTTATTTTAAGTATGATGGAACTGATTGAAAGGAATTGCGTCTGTTTTAAGCGATACGTACGTATACTTGGGCCAAGAAACTGTTGAAGCATACATATGTATATTTTTCGCCCAACGAAATATTGTTGTTGTTGTAAGACGAACGTCTACGTTTTTATATGTAGAAGAATAAGATTTTCTTCGTCAGAGCAAAATATACTCACCATAAACTTACTAAACGCTTAAACAGTAAGAATAACTAACCGTTGAAATAACTATATATATATTGAAATTGTTATTAGAATAAAAGATTAAATGGGTAGTAAAAAAATCCTCTTTATGCTATTATATACGCAAGAACAAATTTTCTTGATATCCAAGAATAGAGTTCTCTCTGTGTAGTGTATGTTCAATTGTGAATTCTAGAGAGTTAGCTATGGTTTTTCTTTGACTCAAGATGAAGTCGCAACGTACGAGTATAGCAGCACTTAGACCATTCTATCTTTTATTATATTTAATGCATTTAAATATTTTACTCCTGTCGTTTCATTTCTCGTGTGCCTAAGGTCATTTGAAGACTAGTCCTGTAATTGACTTTATGGTCGCCGTTAAAGAAAGAAAATGAAAAGCAACCGCCGATTATTATTGTAAGAGCCTTTAATAAATTTATGTAGAACTATGTTGTCTCTAAAAAGAATCTATCTAAAGAACCTATAATGTATTATTATTGCCAAAGACAATACTTTCCGAGATTCCGTTTTCATAAAATATTTATGTTTTAATGTGAATTATTATTGTGATTTTTCTTTGTACGAACTTCTTCATTTGATTTTTTATTTGGGTTTTCTAGCGGTTTTCTGTTTTCTCCTGCATCTACAATCTCTTATGAACTCATCCGCCTTCATTCCTCTCCTGTCTTTTAAACGTCCAGATCCTGTATTTGAATGGTTTTAGTCCTGGATCCGGAGCATTTGTGTTTGAAAACCTTTGAACGTACAGATGAGCGGTCGCAAATTGTGCATTTAATTGACTTCTCCTGTGTGCTTCATAATGTAAACTTTCAAGTTTCCTGATGCTGCAGCTGAGAGAGAACTCATCCGTCATTCATTCCTGTCCTATCTTTTTTAGACGTCCAGACCGTGTATTTGAATGTTTTTAATCCTGAATCTTGAGCATTTGTGTCTGAAGTCCTTTGCACACATAGATGAGTAGCTGCAAATTGTGCATCTAATTGGCTTCGCCTGTATGCTTCCTCATGTGAATTTTCAGAAGTCTTGATTTTGTAGATGAGTAGTCACAAATTGTGCATTTAAATGGCTTTTCTCCTGTATGACTCCTAATGTGACACTTCAAGTTTCCTGATTTTGTAGTTGAGAAGTCACAAATTGTGCATTTAAATGGCTTTTCTCCTGTATGACTCCTAATGCGACACTTCAAGTTTCCTGATTTTGTAGTTGAGAAGTCACAAATCGTGCATTTAAATGGCTTTTCTCCTGTATGACTCCTAATGTGAGTTTTGAGATATCCTGATGTTGTACATGAGTAGTCACAAACCGTGCATTTAAATGGCTTTTCGCCTGTATGACTCTTAATGTGAGTTTTGAGATCTCCTGATGTTGTACATGAATAGTCACATATCGTGCATTTAAATGGTTTTTCTCCTGTATGCCTCCTGACGTGAATTGTGAGATGTCCTAATCGTGCAGCTGAGTAGTCACAAATCGTGCATTTAAATGGTTTTTCTCCTGTATGCTTCCTCATGTGAATTTTCAGAAGTCTTGATTTTGTAGATGAATAGTCACAAATTGTGCATTTAAATGGCTTTTCTCCTGTATGACTCCTAATGTGACACTTCAAGTTTCCTGATTTTGTAGTTGAGAAGTCACAAATCGTGCATTTAAATGGCTTTTCTCCTGTATGACTCCTAATGTGAATTTTGAGATATCCTGAAGTTGTACATGAGTAGTCACAAACCGTGCATTTAAATGGCTTTTCGCCTGTATGACTCTTAATGTGAGTTTTGAGATCTCCTGATGTTGTACATGAATAGTCACATATCGTGCATTTAAATGGTTTTTCTCCTGTATGCCTCCTGACGTGAATTGTGAGATGTGCTAATCGTGCAGCTGAGTAGTCACAAATCGTGCATTTAAATGGCTTTTCTCCTGTATGACTCCTAATGTGATACTTCAAGTTTCCTGATTTTGTAGTTGAGAAGTCACAAATCGTGCATTTAAATGGCTTTTCTCCTGTATGACTCCTAATGTGAGTTTTGAGATGTCCTGATGTTGTACATGAATAGTCACATATCGTGCATTTAAATGGTTTTTCTCCTGTATGCCTCCTGACGTGAATTGTGAGATGTCCTAATCGTGCAGCTGAGTAGTCACAAATCGTGCATTTAAATGGCTTTTCTCCTGTATGCGTCCTTATGTGACTTTTCAGGTTTCCTGATCTTGTTGTACAATATTCACAAATTGTGCATTTAAATGATTTGCTTGGTTTTACCGTCGTTGGTGGTTTGATGGGTTCCAACTCCAAACAAATATTTGCGTTATGCCTGAAAAATAAAAATGAAACAACAATGCATAAAAATAATTATAAGCAAAGTTTTTTTATGAACTAATGACGATAATTTAATGTCATAATGTCTTAATGTTTAATGAAAAAATACTAGTATTTTAGAACTATTTTAAGAAGAAGCTAGAGTTTGAAATTGTGGGCAATAATATTTTATGTGTTTTAATTAGTGTATTGAATTTCATATCTTAATCAACTTTGCGCTTATTGTTATTTTATTGGTACCATGTATCCATTCGATGAAATAGAAAATTGCACCATTATTTTCCATAATTGTGCCTAACAAGCCATTTCAACACGTTATGCGTAAAAATGTCTCAACTCTTTAGTTGCTTCTCCAATTAAATCTGATGATCTAGTCCTCTATAAAGCTTTATGCTATTAAGGATCCATAATAATGTTGGAACAGAAACCATAGTGTGGCTACTATGAATATTCTTTGTGGAAACGTTCTTGTTAGATTAGACTTTTACTTAAAGAAAAGCTTATTAGAAACAGTACTTACATTGGTTCCCCCTTCATGTTTTCGTCAGGTACCTCCATGCTCTGCAACTCTTCTTTACATAATTCTTTTTTGACAATGACTAAACAAAGAACGGACGTTACAATGTAATATTACGTAATAAAGCGAAGAACTTACCATCGTTCACACCCAGTCTCCCAAATGGATTTCCGATATCTTTGCAGAAGTTGAAATGATTTGCCAAATACGTTTCTTTGCTAAACTTGAAACCACATAATTTACACGCAAATTCCTGGATTTGTGGCCCCTCTCCGGTTTCCTGTTTTACGAATGTGTTTTCATTTTCAGAATTCATTTTCTCTCGAATTTTTCCTGAAATACGAAACAGTAATATTTTACAAATAAATACTGGATAATGTACATACAGTGTGTCAAGGAAAATCCGTACCATATTGGAAAATCTTTTATTGTCCATTTCTCAGAAAATTTTATTCTTTATGAAAGTTACTAAATTTTTACCACTTGAGAAGAGTTTTGTAGCGGCTAGTCATTTGAAGTAATTCTCCTTAAACGGTTTCTTAGATATTTGTTCAAATTTCCTATAATACTCGCCATTACGATAGCGTTTCCAGCACTTCTTTAAAGTCATTCGAAAAATTACCGTTTTCTTGGTGCGGTTATGATTTTTCACACAGTAAATATCAAAATATCATGCAATACGCAATACAGGTAAGTAAAATAGCTTCCATTGACTTATTATTGGTGAATGTGGGTGTGCTGATAACACTAATTTATCAGCTGTTCACGTATTTGTATGGTATACACCTCAAAAAATGAATGAATCTGAAAGGAGAGCATAGCAGCGCCCGAAATTGTTTTATTAGTGAATACTCCATGCATTTCCGTAACTAATTAAAGTTTTTATGATGTACCTGTGTATCTATTGTGCAGTGTATTTTGATATTTATTGGGTGAAAAATCATAAGCGCACTAAAAAAAGAGTTCAAATCACTATACGCTACAAAACTCTTCTCAAATAGAGAAAAATTAAAAAAGAAGCAAAAAATTTGTTTTTCTGTCATAGATGGCTGTGATTTCAAAACTGAGCGTAGTTATTAATTCTAAGCAACGTTCCTAAATAATTTTTTTCGATAACATTAATATTCCAGGTACTCTACTCATATGAGCCTTTCACATTACAACACCTAGAATAAGGTGCAATATTTTTGAGATCCTATGATCGTATTCTTGATTTCAGACCCACCGCCAACTTTCATAAAGAATAAAATTTTCTGAGAAATGGATAATAAAAGATTTTCCCAAGATGATGCCTACTTGGACACACTCTATATAATATATACAGAATTAAACTTCCAAATGACTTTGTTATGGCATTGCCAAAGTAGTGTTAATTAAACGTGAACACTAAATAGGGATGAACCTAGTAATTAATATTCTCAACACAGGACTTGATTCAGGTAGTCAAATAAGTTTGTAAGGTTATTGTATTCATTTTACCTTTAAAAACGTACTAACTTATTTGGTTATCTACTGTTGTCGAGTTAAACAAATTACATCGCGGCAACAAAAAACTTTCAACAATACTCATGGAACAGAATATAATATAATATTATGGGAGAACTAATTAATAATGTTGCATGGATATGACAGTTAGGTAACCGTTTAACCGTTACATAACGATAACGTTACCGGGGTATTTTCTTCTTTAGTGGATTATTCAAAAAATATATAATCTTACTTACGTTATTATTAATCTGGAATAAAATAACACCACAATAAGAAACACAAACGGGCTTGATGGAGAGAGTACAAAAATCACACATCACCAACAGATAACTAAAGTAGAATGAGGGTTCAAATTTTACGAGTAAAAAGAAGAAGACCTATGCCTCCCCCCCATTCAACATTCAACAAACGTATACGCTCAGGCGCTATGCATCTCTTTCTGACTGCCGTAAATAGAAGCAGTTAGACAGCACCTAGCGCATGCGCTCGCCTTTCGATCAGTTGAATGATACCGCATCTGTGTTATAGCATAGTATTTCCAAGGTTACATGACCTTGCTAGGAAGGACGTGCAACCCAATGACCATATACTAGAGAGGACGGCCGGACCGAGCAAATTCTTCCGCACAACGCTCTGTTGCTATGACGCCACGCGGCAGCTTACAGCGTTCGATAGGTTCCATTTTTTCACTCGTAGAGCATTATAACTTTTATTGCATCTGGTTTTTGAGGATTAAATTCTATTTAGTCATAAAATACAACATTTCTATCATAAAACAAGTTTATTTATTACTGGGACTAACTGCTGTACCTGTTGTTTTATTGTATCTGGTTTTTGCAAATTCAATTCCTATTAATCACAAAATACAACATTACTCACCTAAGACAAGTGTATTTATTATTGAGACTACCTGCTGTTTTGCTGCATTTGGTTTTTGCGAATTGAATTCTTTCTAGTTATAAAATACAACATTCCTGACCAAGATAGGTTTACTTATTATTGGGACTACCTGCTGTTTTATTGCATTTGGTTTTTACGAATTAAGTTCTTTCTAGTAATAAAATACAACATTACTGACCGAAGATAATTTTGTTATTAAGACTTCCTGCTGTATTATTGCAACTAGGTTTAGGAAAACATTCCTGACCTAAGACAAATGTATTATTGACAAACTGTTTTTTTTTTTATTGAATTTTTAATCAGATAAATGTATTGAATTAATTTTTTTTAGTTAAAATTCAACATTCTGGACCCAGAACATTTTATTTAGTTAAAAATGTATTAAAATCGTTCTTTTTACTTTCCGACTCCTAGAAGGAAAGTATTATATTGTAATCGACGGAATTTTTTTTTTTGAGATTTTAGCGGAAATACGCGTTTTGGGGTCCCCTGAATCTACTGCAATGATTTCTGGAAAATATATGTGTGTACGTGTGTATGTGTGTATGTGAGTATGTGTGTAGGTATGTCCGTGAACACGATAGCGCCCAGTCGGAACAACGGATTGGGGTGAAATTTGGCATACGTATTTAGAATTCTCGTGGGACGAACTGTTGTTTTTGGTGTCAATCTGACAACCGGAAGTGGCAAATGCCACATACGTTTTTTTAGGTATTCATCCGATTTTGACCAAACTGACACCATCTCATCCTGCAGTGATTCTAAATATGTATATACATTTACAGAGCAATGGGATGAGCGGTTTAGGGGCTATTGTCATTTATTTCAGTTGGTATGTGACATAATGGAGAACTGACGTCATCATACCGCGTTAGCTCTCACGTTTATAGTTTGAATATTACCGCCTGCCCTCGATTGATGATTAAATAAATAAGCAGTAGAGAAATAAACCTAGTATTATAACACGGATACGTGACAGTATATTAGAACTGTTTGTATTTTTATTCGAGAGTTTATAAATGTGTAAACAGTGTGCCAATGTAGTCGGAAAGTTGGGTGGAGGCCACACCAGATATTTTTAATAGGCGTTTTCAAACTAAATGATAAAAACTAATTTCTAAATTCATATAGTGAACGGGTGAACGTTTTATCAGAAATCGGGACATTTTTCAATGCCAATCACCTGAGTTTTGGGGTCCCCTGAAACCAATGATTTCTGAAAAATGTTTGTCGGTATGTGGGTGTCTGTGAACAAAAGATAGCGCCCAAACGGTATAACGGTTGGGGCTGAAATTTCGTATACATATTTAGAATTACCAGGGGGCGAACTGCATTGTTTTTGGCCACAATCTGACAAACCGGTGGCAAATGTTACATGCGTTTTCTTAGGGATTCATCCAATTTTGACCAAATTGCTACTTTAAATATGTATACTGTACACAAAATCAAATAACACCAAACTGAACTATATAGGTATACTAATAATAACAATACAGCATAGTCACAACAACAAGAATAACTATAAATCGCAATGTCAATAGCAATAAAACACACTGAATCTCGTAAAGGATAAAGATATAATGCCCATCGCGCACAAATTCGATACGTATCGAATCCACTTGCCTGCCCGGTGACGTCACAGGCTAGCCAGCAATCGGCGGACGTTGTAACATAGGGATCCGGCCGTTCTCTATAGTGCTCTAGTTAGTATATAGTCATTGCGTGCAACCTAGTCGGTTTGCAAATCCGCCCTGGAACCACAAAATTAAAACTGCGGAATAAAATAAACACGAATGATAACTGATTGCGAAGAATATATACTTTAAATGTTAGCAACAAAATCCAGCAACAAAGAAATTTATTTGTTTATCCGAGTGCAATGATGATACATTGATGGAAAGGTCATAGCGAGAGGAGTCTGCCATACTTATTGCAGACTATCTTTATTAATAATTACTGTCTAAAAATTAAAAAGAAAGTCAAAATTGTAATAGGTTTTCATATACATATCTAGATTATGTCTAAATTATATTCTTATGCATAGAATATAGTTTTTTTTTATTAAAATGTGTTCATGGTTCATTTTCACTGTTTATTTTTTTATTATTATCCTCTTTTTACTTTTCGACTAGTAACCTAGAAGGAAAGTATTGTAATCGACGAAAAAAATGTGATTTCCGCGGAAATACGCGTTTTGGGGTCCCCTGAACCGATTGCAATGATTTCTGGAAAATCTATGTATGTATGTATGTATGTATGTATGCATGTATGTATGTATGTATTTGTGTGTGTATGTGTGTATATATGACCGTGAACACGATAGCGCCCAGACGGAACAACGGATCGGGCTTAAATTTGGTATACATATTTAGAATTACCGGGGGACGGATGGATTGTTTTTGGCGACAATCTGACAAACGGAAGTGGCAAATGTCACATACGTTTTCTTAGGGATTCATCCGGTGTTGATTAGTGATGGGCATAATCGAGATATTTTAATAATCGATTATTTTTAATCGAGATATATTAATAATCGATTATATTAGTAGTTAAAATTAGTAGTACTAATTTAGTAGTTAAAATTAGTAGTACCTACTAATTTAGTACTTAGTTAAAATCAGTAGTACTATTTCATTCGATTATTTTTGCGGCGAACTTGCACTATGCTACACTTGCTATGAGGCCAAACAACTGTGGCATCAGCACCGAACGCCGCCAAAGGTTCAAAGAAAATTTCGACATTGGCGCTTTCGTTTGTTTATTAAAGTGTGCCGGTAAAGTGTTTTTGTCAAGTTCTTGCGAAGAGTTATACACTATTGGTTTGTGACGACGTGACGTAATTGAGAACTGACGACATCATACCGCGTTAGGCCACACGGTATTGTTTGATTATCGCCTGGACTGCGATTGAAGAATAAATAAACAAGCAGTAGAGAAATAAATTTTGTAGGAAAGCACATGGATACGTGACAGTATATTATAGTTATTTGAATCGAGAGGTGCCTTGTATGTATTGTTATAATCCAGACATAGTATTATTTCATTATTAAAGTATTATTAAATTTCATGAAGAATTCACCTGTGGTTCGGTTGTCGGCATCATGCAACAATGCCGTTGGTGTTGACATTTTTTCTCAGTCAGTCGTGTCAGTCAGGAGATCACTGTATCACTTGTCCAGTTTATAATATCGCCCACTTGTGTTTTTTGAATTTTTTGTATATACCGATTTTTTGTTTTTTCCATACATTTGATTTATTGTTTTTTTTTCCACTTACGATTTTTTTCTGTTAGCAAGTAAGCATAGGATTTTTTTGATTTAAATTGTTTAGTTTAATGGGACCCGATCCTCGTGGGATTTTCCCGTTATCGGTCCATACTTGTAAAATAAATAAATAAAATAAATTATTATTATCTCACGGACATTCGCTTTTGGTGTTTCACCCTCTTTAGTCTATGCGTTTAGAGAGTTTATAAATGTGTAAACAGTGTGTCAATGCAGTCGGAAAGTTGGGTGGGGCCACATCAGATATTTTAGATTAATTAACGTCAAAGTGGTCTGGTAATAGTGGTTTGTTTTTTTGTTGCTACATAGAAAATATCGTCTAATGTTTTTTTTAATCATACTTTTATTTGTACTCCTTTATTTAAAAAAAATAACTTTAAATTAGTCGTTGCTTTCATCAAAATAAATGCCTTAAAAACAGTGCAAATACAAATGCAATACATTAGAAGAGGAACGCTAAAGTGCAATGTAGAAACCGCTGATTCAATAATTTAGAGTAAAGGCGTTTGTTGCACAGATATTTGTTGCACAGATATTTTACCAATGCGAATTTTGCTAGCCAGGGTTTATCTGGCACGATAGATAAGGCGTGCGGAGGGTTAATGTAAACACTAGGGAAAGTAACCTAGAAGCTCGAGAAAAAGAGGCCAGGCAGTATTGTAAAGTGGCTCTAGGGGTATAGTTGTGTGGAAAGTATTGTTGTTCTTCTAGAATAATGTAGACATGGAGTCATATAACTTGGGCTTGTCGTGGAGAGATGGAGTTGTATGGCGTGGGCTTGTCGAGGATAGTATAGACATGGAGTCATATAACTTGGGCTTGTCGTGGAGACATGGAGTTATATGACTTGGGCTTGTCGAGGAGAACATACACATGGAGTCAAACGTATATGACTTGGGCTTGTCTATCTTTCTGGGTGCCATAATAGGATATTATGCGGGTTCCTCCATGACTTGCACCGGTATATGGTAGCAATGGCACTGGCTAGTGCATTCCGCTCTGCTTCACTGTGTGTGTAAAGTTCCATCCAAGTTGTGGTTGATTTGGAGTATTTTAGGTGTGATAAGATAAAGTGTGCAGATGACCAAGCTAGCCTATGAGTCCAAGGAAATAGACGACATGGACTCGGACTGAAGTCTGGGGACAGGAGTCGCCGGGTAAGTACACTGTATCTTTATCGCTGTTTAAAGAGGGTATTTCTATATTGTTATATGATACGCGGGGATGTGTAACCGTCCAGTGCCGATCGGGAGAGCCGCGAATTCCTTCCAATAGCGTGATAATCCATTTACCAATGACGTGTCATATCGGTGAGTTATTTCAGCTCTGTGCCTACGGCTTGACCTTTCGGAGATTACCTATCGCTATCTTTCATGCATATATGTACTTACCAAGCCTGCGAGAGCGTTATATTCGGGGATTCCCTGAACCATCCCCTCTCCTAACAGTTGCCGGCTAGGCACGCCTAAAGCATTGCTTTGTCGTGCTCGTTCTCTTCAGTACGCTGTCGTCTTTCGATTAGTGCGTATGTGTAGTGACCTACCAGATTCCTAACGTTGTTGTAACGTTATTGGATAAATGGTAAGTTCTATGTTGTTAATATATGTATATCTTATTTTACAGTCTGTGAGAGAGTTGGAACAGAACATACATTAATAAGGTTAATATATGCAGCCGCAACGGCTCAATATTACCAGCCGATCGGCTCGACAAACGCAGCCGTCGGCTCGACAAACGCAGCCGTCGGCTCGTGATCCGCAGCCGGTCGGCTCGTGACCCGCAGCCGTACGGCTCGGGATCCGCAGCCAACCAGAGTTTAGATTGGGGACAGACGTCAAAATAAATCTTGAACTGCAGCCATCCCAGCTCAGACTCGAGCCGTATAGGCTCAAAATGGACCCGTTTCCGACCTATAAGAATATCTGAACTGTAGCCCCTGCGGCTCAGTTATTGTGTCTGCAGTCATCCCAGCTCAGACACGAGCCGTATAGGCTTTCAGTCGCCAGACGTCTACTTGATCCGCACCAGCAGCCGTCACGGCTCTGGGCGAAGACGCCAAGACTGAGACTGAGGCAACATTCTGCTACAAAGCTAATGTTTACCGCCTTTTGTTGTAGATGGCGGAACCTCGTGCCTTTACGACGATGGAGCAGCTGCTGGACGAAGCTGCTAAATTGAAAAAAGACGATGTAATCCTCAATCGTCTGAAATTACTGGCCGAAGAGTCCTTACCGGTTGGATGGAGGGAATGGCATGTAATAAACATATCCAGAGAAATGTTATTCGGAGAAAATGAGGTGACTGAGCCACAAATTTTAAACAAACTGAGATATGCCTTACCAACAGTGGGCATAGCAAAAGCCTTTGACCCAGCAGCAGAGTACCTTTCTGAGAAGCAGTACCGAGATTATAAAGTTAGAATGTTAGACTGGGCATTTTGCAGGGCGCTGATTATGAGCCCTCCAGCAATATCAAATAAGATAAAAGGATCAAAAGCACAGACCGAATTATTCCTCGAAAGACTAAAACCCATTAAACATATGCTTATTTCACGCAAAGAAGCAGCGCTACAACTTAGAGGAGACAATTCTGAATCCGGCAAAGACAGCGAGTCAATTTCATCTAGAAAGCGAAGAAGTTGGCCCCAGGAAGTTGGCCCTCAATCAAACAAAAGGTCAAAAATTGATGTGTTAGAGGAGCGGATGAATAATATGTTTGCAACGCTCTGTCAAAAGATTGAGGATTTAAAACAACCTCCCGTACAACCCCATCCTGTTGAAAGGTTGGATTCATTTGATAATGAAGATTATGAGTCGGATAGCGCTGAATCATTGAACATCTGCGAGGTTGAATCGGACTCATCTTCGAAATGGGCAGCGCCTGTCCTGACTGCAGAACATCCGTCCAGGGATCTAGATTTGGAGGCCTTGTCATTGACACCTCATGTAAAAGAAAATGAACCCGTCATTCCGTGCCCATCATCAACAATTAAGGCCCAAGGGTTAATCTGTCAAAAGTTAGGCGAATTGGGTTGGAATAAGATTCGCTATAAGGACGCCCAGAAAAAGCTACATGTGTCACCAGTGTTTGACGGTCTTAAGGTCAACAGCCAATTAAGTGGATTTATACAAAAATCTACTAATGACGCACTTTTATATAAGATGGATGAGATGGCAGGAATAATTACTCATGGATTGTTGAAAGAACGGGAGAAGATCACAGAAGGTATGAAAGCCTTAGCCAAAAAGAACCCTGAAGCATACAACGATATTAGGGAAATATTCTTTGGCGAAGGTTCGTTTCAGGAGATATCGGATGACCTCCTTCATTTTACGTGTGCTAGGAGATCGGAAATTATAGATATGCGAAGGAAGCGATTTAGAGCCAAAGATCCATACCAGGCTGAAAAATTATCAGTAATACCTCCATCTGAAACACACTTATTTGACGATGAGTTGTTAACCAGACACGCTAACCTTCAGGGAGGACTGCATAAGGCTTTTTACCAAAGCCGCAAAGTCTTGGCGGATAAATACCCCATCAATTATAAAACGACGCCCTTTCGGGCTCGATCCGGCAAAAAGATGCAAACATCGACCACAAGGCATAACGTGAACTCAAGATCGACATTTCGAAAATCGACTTCCAGATACAACACCAACAGGAGTGAAAAAGACACAAGAAGAGCTAACCCCAGAAATCCGGATAAGCGATACAGATTATGACTTACCGTTTCAAGGAGGCCATCTGCAACGGTTTTTACCCCAGTGGCAAATGCTCAAAGCACCAACCTGTATCCTAAATATGCTGAAAGGTTATACGATACCATTTATAAAGAAACCGATATGCGTTCCCTTCACACGGAGAAACCTTCAACGATTTCGCACCAAAGCATCTACCAGTAAGTCACGGGAAATAAAAACGCTGCTACAAACCAAAGTTTTGGAAAAAGCCAAATGGAAAACAGGCTTTTTAAGTTCAATGTTTTTAATTCCAAAGGCAGATGGAAAATGGCGTCAGGTTTTCAACCTACGCCGGCTAAGTCAATATATTTACCCCAGAAAGTTTCGATTAATAAATCAGCTACACGTCCCAAAGTTTCTACAAAAGGGAGATTTTATGGCCAAATTGGACTTGACACAGGCTTACTTTCACATCCCAATAAAAGAGAGTCACCGACGTTTCCTCTGCTTGACATACAATCACAAGACTTACAATATGACATGCCTTCCATTCGGGCTGTCAAGTGCACCCATAGCGTTTTCAAGGGTAGCCAATTGGTTGGCAAGTCAACCCCGCCAACGAGGAATAAGAACTCTTGTGTACTTGGACGACTTCCTCCTAGTGCATCAAAACCCAAATGTACTTCAGAAACAAGTCTTTTGCGCACAAAAAATGTTCACGGACTTGGGACTCAATATAAATATAGAAAAATCAGTACAATCACCCGTACAGGTGATAGAGTTCCTTGGGATTATTTTGGACACAAAGCGAGACAAAAGCTACCTACCATCCAACAAAAAAGAGCGCATATTAAAAGATCTCAGTCATATGGTCTCAGCGAGAAGTTGGGATTGGAAGATGGCAAAGGGTCTGATGGGGAGGTTGAGTTTTGCGGCAATCGTTGTACCGCTAGGGCGACTGTTCTCGAGACGAATTCAACGAGCGGCCCGATGTCTACCAGAAACAAAGCCCCGAAAGAAGTTTCTAATTCCGATTCCTGCTCTGAACGATTGTGTTTGGTGGATTCGAAATATTCACCAAACAACACCGATCTTCGAAAAGCCTCCAACGATGTTTCTTACAACAGATGCATCGCAGACAGGTTGGGGTTTTCAGTTGGACGAAATATTATGTTCGGGAATGTGGAGTCGAGATCAACTGAAGTGGCATATAAATCGAAAGGAGATTTATACAATTCTCATAGCAATAAGGAAATTCGAGGATCGGCTACGAAACAAGTCACTCATGATACAGTCAGACAACAAGACAGTGGTAGCTTATATAAGAAAACAAGGAGGAACTCGATCTCAGACTGCAGAAAATAGTGAGGAAGATTTTAATTTTGGCCAGTCAAAACAAAACTCGACTTGTCCCATTTTTCATTCCGGGTCGATACAATTCTCTATCGGACCGACTGTCGAGACAACTACCATTACCGGACTGGCATCTCAAGGAACAAGCAACCGGAATAATTTTCAAAAAATGGGGAACTCCGGACATAGATCTTTTCGCGACGAAAAGATCGAAGACTGTACCGGTATATGTGACGTTAGAAGCAACAGATCAGAAAGCGTGCTTCATAGACGCATTCAGCAGACAGTGGATATTCAAACTAGCTTGGATATTCCCACCTCCACCATTAATACCGAGAGTTCTTCAACACCTGAATCAAGCAGAGGGGGTATTCGTACTGGTAGTTCCCAAGTGGGAAAGAACCTTCTGGAGAGCAGATCTAAAAAGCCGAAGTACAGCACCACCCCTCTTGATACAGAATTTAGAGACGAAGCTGATCGATATATCCACGGGACTCCCGCCTCAGAACGTCAAGGAATTTTGTTTAGAGGTCTGGCGAATACGGGGTGGAGCAGGCTAGTTGATAAGTTGGACGAAAAGGATGTAAATCTACTGCAGGAGGCATGGAGGGAATCGACTTGGAAAACGTACACTTCGGCATGGAAAAAGTGGTTGAGTTGGTGCAACGGACACAATCTTGCCCCGGATAGGCCATCAGCACAACAATTAGCGTCATACATAGGCTATCTTTTCCATACGAAAAAGCAGGCTTATAGAACTATCTTGACAGCAAAGTCGGCAATTACAACTTGTGCAAACCCCGAAAGACCCGAAGAATTGGGATCGTATCCAGTTGTTAAGTCAATGTTAAAAGCAATCAGTATCCATGAGGCTAAGTCATTAGTTCCCTCTAGACCAGAAATTTGGAACATTGAGATTTTCACAACATGGCTAAAGAAGAACCCACCCAGGGAAGATAGTATTTTTCAAGTATCTCGCCATGTGGCGTCATTACTACTGCTTGCATCTGGGCGACGAGTTCACGATTTAACATTACTGTGTACAGATGAAAAACATTGCATGATGGAGGAAGATGCAATTACATTTTGGCCAAAGTATGGATCAAAAACGGACAATTCTCATTATAGGCAATCTGGGTGGAAATTAACCAGATGTCAGGAACCAGAATATGATTTAGTGAAGTGGACAACATGTTTGATTGATCTAGCGAGGAAGAGAAAAGGTAGTAATACGGAATTATCTAGTTTGTTTATAACAACAAGGGGTAATGTAAAGGCAGCGTCCAGAGCAACCATAGCTGGATGGATTAAAACAATTTTCTCTAAGTTAGGAATTCAGGTTAGCCCTGGGTCGATTAGGTCGGCAGTAGGCTCTTATAATTTCCATAATGCTGTGGCACTAGACACTATCCTTAGAAGAGGAAATTGGAGAGGCGCGGAAAATTTTTTCAAGCATTATTGTAAAGATATCAAGCAGTCTAAGGAGTCGACAACAAACCCGTTATTTCGGTTTTTCGAACCGGTTTAAATTAAGTATTTCCAATACAAGTACCGTTTTAGAGGGGAATGTGATTTATACGGTTCAAGCACTTAGTCAGGTTTACCCAGTATACTAAATAGGAATGCATTTTTATTTATTATTTATTAGCAAATAGTTTGAGGACTGTTAAAAGACTGGATTACACAAGAATGGATTTTTTGTTTTGCTGAGAATCAAATACATGTTTATTTGTTTATTTTCTTGAAGACTGTACAAAAGTCTGACTAGAATAAATAGATACTATATATATTTATAGTTTCTTTTGAAAAATCTAAGTCACAGTACGCTGTCAGATGCCGGCAGATTCCAAACACGTCTCCGAAAGGTCAAGCCGTAGGCACAGAGCTGAAATATAACCGTTTTCTACCCCGGAGGGAGGAAAACGAGTATTTCAGATCTTGCCAAGGCTTGACCTGAGCAAGTCCTAGCCGTCATTAATTTCGGAGAAGGTACTGAAGAGAACGAGCACGACAAAGCAATGCTTTAGGCGTGCCTAGCCGGCAACTGTTAGGAGAGGGGATGGTTCAGGGAATCCCCGAATATAACGCTCTCGCAGGCTTGGTAAGTACATATATGCATGAAAGATAGCGATAGGTAATCTCCGAAAGGTCAAGCCTTGGCAAGATCTGAAATACTCGTTTTCCTCCCTCCGGGGTAGAAAACGGTTATATTATCAATCTATTAAGCATGTTGCAGTTTGGTATCAGATAAACCTGTTTTAGTAATTATGAAAAAATGAAGTGCGGCAAAAATCCATAGCCAACACATTTTATTTGGAAAAGGTATTTAGAAAGATTAGTAGGTGTCACATACCAAATTAGAATCACTTTCGTAATATTTTTTCACAATGGATTTTTTGTTTGGGGCTCTTTGTTTAAATCAACATGTGTACGCACAACGGCCCTTTAGAGACGTTAAACATCTCAAAAATGTTATCGAAAATTGCATTTACAAACGTACAATATTACGCACTGAAAATAGGAGAGATCACATTGAGTAAAATATTATATTGTGATGTGCTGTTAATTAAAAATTTCTGTTTTTATTACTTTTAGTATTTTTCCACTTTTAGTATTTGATTCATTATCATAAATGTTAGAATGTGTTATCTTTTTAATATTTTAACATTAAATTTCTGTTTTTGTTGCTTGTTGTCGTTCCTATTTGTTTTTTTTTTGTTGTCAGTTATCAAAATGAAATATTAGGATGTGTTGCTTAATTAATTTTTTAATACTGATCTTTTTTGTTTATGAAAAAAGTTAGTATGCGATTAAAAACAAATTCTACGGAAGTGATTCTAATTTTGCATTTAATCTAATCTTTCTACATACCTTTTTCAAATAAAATGTTTGCGTATCTTTAAAAATAAAAGTACTTTACTCTTAAGTAATTTTCTAATTTTTTTAATTTTGTAACACCCGGTATATGCAAGCGGACAATTATGCCTTTATGTTTGCATTTTAGGTTTAGGACACTACAGAAACTTTCTACTAAAATAATTTTTTTTTTAAATTGATAATAATTTTTTTTTCCATTTGTGTCCAAGTTAGTGCCGGACGGTGTACTCTACAGTTATTTTTAATTCTCCATATTTGAAGCTATAGATATTCTTGATGAAGGCAAAGAATTCGAGCATTTGAATTTGTAAAATAAAGCACCTTTTTTACTCTCATATTTTTCGATTTATTTTTCAATTTATTTCCTTAATTGATTCGGTTGAGTTTCTTGCAATAATTTCAAATAAAAATTCTCAATTTTTTTTGAGCAGAAAAGTAGGAAGTGTTGTTGAATGGCCCAATTTTTAAAATAACTTGCCAAGGGTAGTACTGTATATTTTTTCTGTTTACAAACCACAACTCAGACAAACTATTTTATTTTTATCAAGAGAATTAAGAAATTTGTTGCCACAGTAAAAATGTGGTAAATGATGTCGATTTTCTACTTTTTTGAAGTTTTGAATATTCGGATTCAAAACTTACCGGACTTTATTTATTTAATTCTAATCTCGCCTGGCAAATATGGAGATATTTCTAAAATATGAAACTATTATTTTCAATATTTATCCATGTAAGTTAATTTGTTTTTGTAATACAGTTAATATTGTTTAACGGCCAAGGGACCGGACATATTAGGTTGTTATGTATAACCGTAGGTTGCTATAAGAGATACGCACATAAATGAAAGCAATTTTTAGTTTTAAAAATAAGGAAGTACATAGTTTATGTACTACATATATTTTAAGTTATTTTAACGAAGAAATCTGTTAATTTGCTTTGTGTATATAGTAGTGTTAACAAAATCGGCCCCGATTGTCCTTTTTAAAGTTGAAATGGCGGAATATGTACTGGCATATTTTACAGATTCATTGAATCTGAAATAAGTCCGAATTGATTGAATGAGCTTCTTTTAATGATAGTGGCGTGAATTCTTGTAGGTCCTCATCATCGTTAATGGTTTCTGTTTCCAATTCGTCTGGATTTATATTTGCTAAAATTTCTTAAAAAAAAACTCCCAGCTGCACTTTTGTACGCCACTCTGGATTTCAGTAATTCACTCTATATGTATGTGTGTATGTACATACATGATGTACTTTTAGGTACATTGATATTCCTGGCTATGGATTTTTTTCTTTGATATTAAAAGATTTTTGCTTTGACCTAGTGGTTTTCGCGCGCATAGCTGTAGTAAGGTCCAGCGAGGTCCAGCGTAAATTGACAAATAAGGCATGCCACATATGACGGAAATATCGCGTTTTTGGTTCAAATATGCGAAACGTCAATGTCAATAGCTGCCATATTAGGCGGAACTTTTAGCTAGCATACGCTACTGCAAATTTTGTGTATACTGCAAAATGTGATAAAGTAACTGCAATTGCGTACGCAATGGTTTGTTTTTTTGGATTAGGGAATAGACAACCGGTTTGTGCCACATTAGATATATTCATAGTTAGTTGTTTTGTAAATTAGTTGAAATGAATTGTCTTGGGTTTTGAGAGGCCGCCATTTTACGGCGGTTTACCATAATGCGGTAGAATACCATACGTTATTGCAAAAAAAACGACCACGCAATTTGCGTTTTGTGTGTCTTCGGCATAAAACCCACATAAATAGTAGAATATTCTTATGCGAGATAATCACTCATCACTCCATTATTTTGGTTGATTCGTGCATGTAGTATGTTTGTTTATTTATTATTCTGTGGTAATGATTCCCCTTCACAAACGTTCTACATAAGATTGGATAAAACATTCTGATACGATAAAAAATAACACTACACAGTAAATAAGTTGTTGAAATACGCACAAATAAAAAAAATTCGACCTGACGGGTATGTAATAATAATACAGTTAAGACAAAATACAGGAATTATAATCAATTGTTTTTTTTAGGTTAGAATATAAATGTTTACAAACTACCGCATAGTAACTCAGAGAGATGGCACTTTATCCGTACATATTTATGACTGGTGGCAGAGCACACCGTAAGAAAAATGTGATTACCTGTTCTTGCATAAAATTCAGTACAGCAATTTGCAGGTCAAACAATGTCGGAGTGCGAAATATACAGCCCTAAAACTGACAGATGGTATCCTATGGCACCCATGCAGAGCAAAAGGTTCAATCATCATTGGTTCGTGCGAGTTGACACGAGATGGTCGGCTAGATAATCAGAGCGATAGATAGTGAGTTATACATAATTTAAGTAATTAGTGTGTTACTGCGCTGTGGTAAGTATTATCCTGCTTGTTGTACTGTGCTCCTCATCTATTGTTAGTTTACTTCTAAATCATGCCGCTCTCTGGCGGAGGTGAGGTTTCGCCTCGGTCGGACATTGTCACGTGGGACATGGATGACGATAATTTAGTAATATTTGAAAACGAAATAGAATTCATTGATTATGTACAATCCAAACCAGCTTTGAAACCAATGGTAGAATATTTCACTGTATTAGATCTCCCTGCTGTAGCCTTAAATAAGCTCAAAAATATCGTAGAGCAAGGTTATATCCAATCTAACTCAACAACCAAAAAAATTCTTCCAACTTGTACTGCCGTTTTTTTGTTACGAATATCTGAAATTCCGAGGATGCGCAGTTATCTTTAATAAATCCAACCTTAACAATGCCAGATTTTCATATACCGACTTTCCACCTTTTATCGTGATTATTGAATCACTGGATAGAAATATCACCGTTCTCCGTGATATGCAAATTGGTAAATTATTATTCAACAGTAACATTCCTGGTGTTCAACAAATTGAAAAAAGAGGTAGAAATCGACTTGCGGTTAAATTTGATAATGCGATCAATGCCTTTTTAGATTCTGACATGGATATTATCAATAATTGGAAAACCTTCATTCCAACTCATTTAATCTCCTGTAAGGGCATTGTTCGTAATGTGGATCCGAACTTGTCAGAGGATGACATAAATAATCTCTACATCTACTGCACCATATCCTACATCAAATTCTGAAGACAATGATAATCGCCACCACTATCAAATCAATACAAATCAACAATGAGAGACACACCCACAATAAATTGCATGACCTGGAACGCTCGAAGCATAGGGAAAAATAAAACCAGCCTTTTTCATTTTTTGTCTCAACAAGCACAGGATATTTTAGTAATAGTCTGTGAAACCTGGCTACACCCTAATTACCTACTATTTTAACCCCTGGGTACAAAGCATATCATTTATACCGGCCTGATGGGGACTGTGGTTTGTCAGTGCTTGTCAAGCATGCAATATTAGTAGAATCGATCTCTGAACATGATTTTGGCAATAATGCTCATTTTGTAAGTTTTAGAATTTCTGGAATCAACTTTATTGCTGGATATATACCACCAAACACCGATTTTACATCTAATGACTGGAGACGGATCATCGCATCCTTAGACCCTGGACCGATGTTCATTATGGGAGACTTTAATGCTCTCCATCCAGCGTTTGAGAGCCCACAAACCAATGCAAGAGGTATAAACTTAAAGAGTATTACAGATATGTTTGACTTGGTGTGCATGAATGACGGCACTCCCACTCTTCTCTCTTGCAGTCGAGATCATGCAAATGTATTAGATTTAGTATTATGTACTGCCGATCTTGTCCATCTGGTTCAATGTACTACCATTGGGGATACACTTGGGAGTGATCACTTCCCAGTCCAATTTTCTCTCCGGAAGCAATACCACAGAAAAACTAAATCACCTTCATTATCTAGACCCTTCAATTTTGAAAAGGCTAAATGGGACATTTTTGCTGCCCATGTGCAGGATTGCTTTCGGAGTGAGTTGGTATCGGATTATGAATCATTCTTGAAGGTTTTGGAAGAGGCTGCCAGAATGGCAATTCCACACAAACGTAAGTCATCAACTGTTAACTACTGTCCGTGGTGGGACGAAAGTTGCACCTGATTGGTGAAACTCCGAAAATTTCATATTGGACAATTTTTATCAAGTGGTAGCAGGACTTCATTTGTAATTAAGTGCTAAACGATACATTGCACTCTGCAAGAAGCATCTATTGAGGAAGAAGAGGGAGTCCTTTAAGACCTTTTGCGAAAACCTTAGCAGAGAGACTTCGATTTCCGATATTTGGTCTACGATTAGACGCTTCCGAAATGCTCCACACCGGAATAACTTTGTTGGAGAATCCAACAAGGATTGGACTCCTGATTTCATGTCTTCTTTCTGTCCGGATTATGTCCCTTCAAGCGAGGAACTGGAACCATTCATGGTGGAGGCAAGTGCCAGCGAAATTGCAACCGAGTTTTCAAAGGATGAGTTATATTTAGCATTGGATACTCCAAAAAATACTTCCCCGGGTTCCGGATTGATAGCATTCCCAATGCTCAAAAACATCCTTGACGAAGCAAAAGAATTCCTATTGAAGGCATTTAACGATATTCTTAGGGGTGCCAAAATTCCTGCTCATTGGTCAGATGTCCTTATTGTGCCTATACCGAAACGTGGTAAGGATGCTAATAAAATAGAGGGATATCGTCCCATACCCCTTATCAACTGTGACCGAAAAATTTTGGAAAAAATGATTCTCACTCGATTGGAGTGGTGGTTTGAGCACCATTCCCTCTTGGAACCCCTACAATTCGGATTTAGGAGAGGTATGGGAATCCCGGAGTGCCTTTTTTCCTTGGTTGGTATGGTCCAGACAGCTTTCTTGAGACGTAGGGTGCTGGTGGCGCTTTTCGCTGATATTGAGTCCGCATATGATAATGTCAACATTCCAACCATGCTAAGGATTCTCGCAGACAGGGGAGTGCCATCCAATGTACTTGAATTATTGAGACAACTGATTGCCTTTAAGACACTGCGTCTTAAGAATGACCCGCTTGGTGTTGGCAAAATTTTGCTTCGATTTGGTGTCGGGGTTATTTGGTATGCGGATGATGTTGTTTTTGTCTGTGAGGCCAAATCAGTTGAGGCAGCGGTTGCCGGACTCAATGAGGCTATGAAATATTTGCATGCTTTTTTAGAAGAAAGACACTTATCATTGTCCTTGAGCAAGTCTAAAGCAGTGATCTTTTCCAGGAGAAGGAAAGCAGAAACTGTTCCAAACATTGTGTATAATCAAGGGCGGATCCAGCTCAAAAGGGAAGGGGGGGCAGCTTTTTAAATTTAGTTTCTTTCTTAGGAAAGTTGATAACAACACTGCTACAATGCCAAACAACAAAAGAAGAAATGGAATATTTATTTGAAATAAAACCTAATTTGTTAATAATAATTTTCTTGGATTGGACGCAAATTTTCTTAATACTGTTTCAGCTAATTGCTTCTGATTGGCAAAAACCCACTGGCGGTGAATGCTTAACAAAGCTAACCCATTTAATCTATTCTCCCCAATTGCACTTCTAAGCCATGTTTTGATGCGTCTTAGGGAGCTGAACGATCTTTCTATAGTACTTGTTGTATAGGGCAGTGAAAGCAGTATCAGCAAAGCCTTTCTTTAGCAGGAAAAAAAATTCAGTTTTTTTTAAAGATCCATTATATCTAGGTCTTCCTGTTTGCCACTCCACATTTTGTACCATAATTCCCTTTCTCCTTCAATGCCTTCTAAATCGTAATAAACTGCACATGCTGAAATACTGTCAGTCCATTCCTGCAAAGAAATACCGGTCATGTTCCTCGGGTGGAAATTGGTTAGTGCAAATGCAGGTGATTTCTCTGCAGAAAATCTGACTTGTAAGGACGCTATAATGGAATCCAGATAAGGAACTACGAGTGCTCTTCTCCAAAATTCAGCTAGATTTTCGGCTGGATAATTGCTTCTATGCATCTGTCTACCAACATTTCGTGTGGCGGTTATTTCAATATTTAGACGTGATGCAATATCGGAGGCTTCCTTTAAAATATCAGCCGTAGCTACTTCTGCATCTTCCCGATATCCTCGTAGCAACTCCAATATATTTTCAATGTGCTTGTTGGATTTCACTATGTCTAATGTTGCTGCTTGCAGTGCATTTGCTATGGGTTCTAATATACCGGAATACTTAGCAATTAAGACCAATGTCACAATAAAGGCTGTTGTGCAGGCCGCCGCATGCAATGGATACGCATTTTTTCTTGTTGCGACATTTCCCTCCACAGCTAATGTCTCTAATACATTAACAATGTCCACAAAATTATCCTTAAAAACTCGGATACTTTTGTACTTCTCCGACCATCTTGTCTCGCATAATTTTGGAATGCTTGCAATAAGCTTTCGTCGTAAAACAGACTCGCGAAAAAATGAGATGATGGTCTTTACCGTTCCAACACAGTTTCTAACTTCTGGGATAACATTTAAGTCATTCACTACAAGGTTAAGTTTGTGAGAGGAGCAATGGAAGTAGAACGTTTTTTTATACGTTTGTCTTAAAATTGCTTGCACACCCCCTTCTTTACCAGACATGGTTGAACATCCATCAAAACCGAACCCCACACATTTGTCCGGTTCTAGATTCAAATTTGTGACATAATCTTCAATACATTTTGCAATACTCTTGGCATTCAGTTCTTCAAGCGGTATGAATCCTACAAATTCTTCTTCTATTTTGTTCGCTTTTTCATCAAGGAAACGCAATCCGATGGAGAGTTGTTCTGTACCAGAAATGTCCGCAGTTTCGTCAGCCAAAATACTGTACGCACAAGCTTTTTTAATTCTTGTTACAATATGCTCCCTGATTGTGATGCCACATAAATCAATTATTTCATTTTGTATGATTGGTGATCGGTATGTTGCGTTTTTAGGTGCATGCTCAAAATGATCTTTTAATTGTGTATCGCCTGCATCGATGCGTAAATTACATAAATCTATAAGTACGCCTCCATCCAGATTTTTGCCTCTGAGGGGCAAATCATGTGTGCCACAAAAAATTATACAAGAAATTATTGAGGACAGTACCTTTTTGTTTTTTTCTATAAGTTGTTGTGACGATTGGTTACGTTGGATAATCACTGGAATACATTCCAGCAACGACTTTGCAGATTCCATTGCAGCAACGTGTCCTCGAGTTTGTACATGAGTTTTGCAGTAAAATCGTGTACATCCTTGTATTTAGTGAAAGGCCTAATAATAAAAGAACCCCAACCACCTCTTATTGTTTTAGCTAGTGGCGGAAACAGAACGCAATATTGGCAGAAAGCTCCTTTGAGTTGCCTCGAGTAAGCTAGCCATGGTGAATATGCGTCCAGCCACTGGTGATTAAATTTTCTTTTGAGATGAGTGGCATCCGCCGCAAAATTATAGTTTTTTGTAGGCACCCACATATTTTCCAAGAGACGTTTTTTAACATCAACTGACATGGTGCTCGCCATACCGACGAATCTTCCAATATCGTTTTCGTGGCAACCATCATTTTCAGTTTCACTTCTAACATGGACATTTGTTTCTACGGAAGAAGTTGTCGTAGTGGCAATTTCTGATCCAGATTCTACGAATGGAGACATAGTCACTTGGTTCCTCGACGGTGATGCTTCTGCTGATACATCCTTGTCCTCGTCGCTGCTACTAGCAGCTTTCTTTCGTTTTAAATTCACTGTAATTTTAAGTTACTTGCTTGTAAAATAAAAGAATTGCGTAGATGAATTTACGATACGTATGTAATTTGCATATTCATTGGGCTGTTCGACATTAAACCCGGCTATACAGACTGTTGCGAACCTCAACGTCAAGCGGTACCAGGAGAGAGGGTGGTTTATGTACGTTCTGGCCAAAAATATTAAAAAGAAATCTCTATCACTTAGTTCCGACATCCTCGACTTCCTTCACCACATCTTTAGTTACTGTGGCAACAATTTTTTTTTGCTTTAATTTAATTTAAATGCTCAAAAAGTGCTGTCAGCACGAATACAGGCTCATCGGCATCGTCTGCATCTTTTTAAATATGATCGTTTCAGCAAGTTGCATCTGCTGTTTGAGTGGCGCAACTCGGCGATATTTTAAATAGCGGTTCCTTTCTACAGTTCCAGTAAAAAAATCTATTGGGTTTAAGTCCGGAGACCAGGTTGGCTACAAAATTGCATCCTGGCGCCCAATACGGTTATTTAATATCATATAAGCAAAAAAAAATGTAAGAGAATTAGGAAATTTGTTGCCATAGTAACTAAAAATGTGGCAACGGATGTCGATTTTCTAGTTTTTTTTTAATTCCAATTATCACTCAACTAAGAGATTTTTTTAATACTTTTGCAAGAACGCACATAAAGGGTGGTAGCCGAGCCGGATTTGATTGCAAACGTCTGAACTAATAACCAGTTGGAAAATGAAATAAGTAGGTATATGTTACCCAACTTACCAAAAAAATTTCTAATGTCCATTTTAAATCTAATACAGCGTAGTTGTTTGACGACAGTTACACGCCGTACGGACTGTTAGTGAATACTGGCAAAACAAACTTCTTTCTTCTTTGCTACTTTACAGCTTTCCTAGACTTTCCCCCACTTTTACCACATCGCCGCACATCATAATTCTTCCAACAACACGAAAAGGGCTTGAACACGCACATTACAAAAACACAAAACGTCTGCTTCTCAAAAACGAGAATTTTTATGTAAAACCTACCACTACTACATGTGAGATAAACAACAAACATTGTTTATTTCGTGAACAAATACTAGCGGTCTCAATGAATTGACACTCTGCATTATTTTAAATTGGGTGATAATATAATGTTGTAACGCAAGGATTCTGTAATAGTATCTTATTACCGAATATTTATATTTGCTCCACATCCGAAGGGGGGCGGCTGCCCCCCTTGCCCCCCCTGGATACGCCCTTGGGTATAATGATTCCACTATCAACTTTACAAGCAATATAAAGCATCTTGGAGTTCATTTGAATGCAAAGTTGTCCTGGGCTCAACATGTGAATGAGGTTTCATTGGCTTGCGGTAAGGCATTGAATATTCTTCAATCCCTTTCATCCACCAGATGGGGCTGTTCAACAAAGATATCTACTATGACATATAAAGCTTTAATTCGGTCACGTCTGGATTATTGCACGTGGATTATGTCACCCATGCCAAAGAAAGTGATCTACAAGCTTCAAAAAATCCAATTTTGGGTTGCCAGATTTATATTGGGTGTATTGAATTCTACCCCTACTAATGTGCTAATGGTTGAGATGAATGAAGTGCCTTTACCTCTACGACTCAATGCTTTGGCGGAGAAATTTATTATTAAGAATCACACTACTCGGCCCAATCCCATTGCCACGATGCTTCTTACCTTACATACCGTATATGAAGGAGAACGTACTGCTGCCTCCAGAATTCCTTTGGCCGTAACCGCATTTGCCAGGGTAGCTCCGCTGATGAGAACAATGAAGAGAACGAGTATTTTAAATACATATAGAAGAGACTTCACTCAAGTTTTCTTTTCTCCAGAAGTTACTCTTTCATTAAGGATTTACAGTGATATCAAAAATCATACAGGTCAGTTGAATACGAATTCCATGTTTATGGAGGAATCCACGAGTTTGTGGCCTGGATTTATTTTCTTCTTTACGGATGGGTCAGTTAAGTCGGACCCTCTCTATGCTGAGTTTGGAGTCCATGCACCTTCTCTGAATTTGAGTTTCGCTGCAAGAGTTTCATCTCACCTTTCTATATTTACCGTGGAGCTGCTAGCAATAGTCAGGGCTTTGAAGTTCATTGAGGAGAGGGATATTCAGCAAGCTATTATGTTCTCAGATTCTTTAAGTGCTATTACAGCCATCATGAACTACCATGGATTGCATGTTGGGAGACATTACTTAGTATACCAAATTGTGGAGATGGCATGGCAGCGCCGTTGTGTCGGATCGAGTGTAGAGTTCTGTTGGGTTCCAGGACACGCAGGTATAGTGGGCAATGAAATTGCAGATGGATTGGCTAGTCGGACAGAAGAAGGTTCCTTGGTTACTCCACTGAAAGACCCACAGGATATTATGTCCAATATAAAAGCCTACACAATTCAGTGCTGGCAGACCCAGTGGGACGTTTCAAGCAGGACTACGGGAAGGATTTTCAGACTGTTAAAGCCTAGAGTAGACTCTCCGTCGTGGTTTGATGGAAAGGGATTTATTCCCAAACATTTTACATCCACAATTTGCAGACTGCGGTCTGGTCATGGTCTTTTTCAATCACATCTTTATCGGATGGGGCTACAGGAATCTCCCAGTTGTAGCTGCGGCCAGTTTGGAGATCTTAATCACTTCTTCTTTGGCTGCCCTAATTATGAATTTTTGAGAGTGCCATTTTTTAAGGGTTTGTGACTACGTTATTAGCTACTAATTCATTTTCCGTGTATAAATTGATGTATAGCTTTATGTTATCTTGTGACTTTTACATCTAAGGCTTTTGGTTTTTGTATTTCTTATCCTTTGTTTCCTTGTCCCGTGTTACCTTTTTCATTTTCTTTGTCGAGGGATTTTTATGGCTTGTGAATGGAGTGACGATCCCCCCCATTCGAGAAGAGTTTTACATGTTTGTGATTGTTTATTTCCTTTCCCCCACAGGGCAGTAGAAGAAGAAGAAGAAGAAGGAGAAGGAGAAGGAGAAGGAGAAGGAGAAGGAGAAGGAGAAGGAGAAGGAGAAGGAGAAGGAGAAGGAGAAGGAGAAGGAGAAGGAGAAGGAGAAGGAGAAGGAGAAGGAGAAGGAGAAGGAGAAGGAGAAGGAGAAGGAGAAGGAGAAGGAGAAGGAGAAGGAGAAGGAGAAGGAGAAGGAGAAGGAGAAGGAGAAGGAGAAGGAGAAGGAGAAGGAGAAGGAGAAGGAGAAGGAGAAGGAGAAGGAGAAGGAGAAGGAGAAGGAGAAGGAGAAGGAGAAGGAGAAGGAGAAGGAGAAGGAGAAGGAGAAGGAGAAGGAGAAGGAGAAGGAGAAGGAGAAGGAGAAGGAGAAGGAGAAGGAGAAGGAGAAGGAGAAGGAGAAGGAGAAGGAGAAGGAGAAGGAGAAGGAGAAGGAGAAGGAGAAGGAGAAGGAGAAGGAGAAGGAGAAGGAGAAGGAGAAGGAGAAGGAGAAGGAGAAGGAGAAGGAGAAGGAGAAGGAGAAGGAGAAGGAGAAGGAGAAGGAGAAGGAGAAGGAGAAGGAGAAGGAGAAGGAGAAGGAGAAGGAGAAGGAGAAGGAGAAGGAGAAGGAGAAGGAGAAGGAGAAGGAGAAGGAGAAGGAGAAGGAGAAGGAGAAGGAGAAGGAGAAGGAGAAGGAGAAGGAGAAGGAGAAGGAGAAGGAGAAGGAGAAGGAGAAGGAGAAGGAGAAGGAGAAGGAGAAGGAGAAGGAGAAGGAGAAGGAGAAGGAGAAGGAGAAGGAGAAGGAGAAGGAGAAGGAGAAGGAGAAGGAGAAGGAGAAGGAGAAGGAGAAGGAGAAGGAGAAGGAGAAGGAGAAGGAGAAGGAGAAGGAGAAGGAGAAGGAGAAGGAGAAGGAGAAGGAGAAGGAGAAGGAGAAGGAGAAGGAGAAGGAGAAGGAGAAGGAGAAGGAGAAGGAGAAGGAGAAGGAGAAGGAGAAGGAGAAGGAGAAGGAGAGGGAGAAGAAGAAGGGTTAGATATTCCAGTCACTATGGCATAGGTCTGTGCAAACAAAATAACCAAATGTTATTCTAGTTATTTGCTCAATGAACGATACTATATTCATATGCGGAGGCCAAAGTGATTCCTGTACATATTTAAGTACGATGGAACTATTTGATCCCTCGACCGCTCTTTACAAGAAGGGCTCGGATATGAATCTCAAATGTGCCTATTGTAAAATGGCAACCACTGGTAAATGACCTCAAACATAACACTGAAAACGAAGTATAAATTTACAAAAATGTGTTAATTTTTTGTTCTGAGATGACTACATTTATGTCATTGGTGGCTGCACATACGAAGATGGAGCCACAAATTCTATGGAGAGATTTGACCCTCGTGAGGGCACATGGTCCCCAGCGCCATCCATGAGTAGAAAAAGATCAGAATATGGTGTGGCCGTATTAAATAATTCTATATACTGCACTGGCGGAGGTAAGTTAATAGAGTCATTTTGAATGTATGAATGTCACGTAACTACCGATGTAGGCAACCAAATGTACAATTGTTGGTTCCAATGAATTTCGTTCCGTAAATAAATAGGGCAATGGTGTACCATAGTATTTTTATTATGGGAACGCGTTCAAACCATTAAATAAACAAACAAAAACGTGGTCAAATCATTAAAACACGCTGCAAACCACCTTTTCGAAAACACTGAAAACTTTGATATCGAAATGACCCAAGTTTAGAACCAAGAAAAAGGCTAACTCCGTGCGCCTATACAAATAAATCACGTTTCAGTTACGTTAGTGTTGCCAACGCCGGAATTTACTGTGCATAAATCACTAGCCGATCACGTTACATTCAAACATTAATAATGACTGCATAAAAACTATTTGTTTCTTTACAATCCACGCTGAAAAGAATTAAAACCAAAAACTTAATATCAATGTTTTCAACAGTTGTTCTTGGCTTTGTTCGAGCAGCAGTCAAAATAATCATGTATTCTACTGCACATGATCAGTATAAAATTGGTGTTTGAGCTAAAATAAGTTACGGATTCGCAACATTATCAAGCGTACAGTTTGTGATAATTACAATTGTTCGAGGAATTACAAATATCAGCATAAGTTTCGAATTAGTCCTTAGTTGCACATGCGCCTTGAAGATTAATAACTTACTGCTGCTCGAAAAAAAGCTATTGCAATCTTTTTTTTGTGTTTTATACATGTTGCAGGAAATTTTTAGGACAAACACAAACTGGGGAACGTTTTGACATACGCAAGAACACATGGTAATCAATACCTGACATGCTGGACGAGAGATGGGGCCATGACTTGGTTGCATTAGGCAGTTGTATTTATGCAGTTGGCGGAAGAAGACAATCAGCCGTTGAAAAATTCAATCCAGGAATCAACCAATGGGTTGAGGTGGCATCCATTTTAAAATTGTATAGGCACTGGGGCGCAGCAGCAGCTTTAGAGTGTCCTGAAATCAAACATTCAACAGTTTAATATATTTTTTATAAATAAACATAAACATATTTCCATTATTTAATCATTCACCCCCACCGTTTCGGGATAAATTTAAAGCAAATTTGGAGCGGCCAAGTTTACACTAGCTCCACCTTTTTTTTTTTCTTTAATTTGACCGGATCGTTGGTCATTTGGTCTTGGCATTTAAGAGTTGTGCCATTGGCAACACTGTTCATCGCTAAACGTATTTCGTTAACAAAGGTTACCATTCTGCATGTTCGGCAAATGGCTGCTATTTTACGGCGGTTAACCTTAACGTTTAGCATCAAAAAGTAATTTGTGTACTTTTTAAGTAAAGAAAGCTAAGAAATAAACTTATTGGTAATTAAATGCCTGCGAACAATTGGTGAAATTTTAGATATGCTCAGTTCCTGATTGTTCTATGGACGTGGAATTAGCTTCCCGTTGAGGATTAGCAGGTTGCTTTTTTCCGTTTCCGATTAATAAAAGATTACGTGGATAGATAAAAAAAACTGTAGATAAATAAATGTAAAATACTTGCTTCGGTAGATATAAGTGAAGCCTGGTTGTGTTGAAAACATTACAGTAAATAAGATGGTATTAAAAACGGGTGCTATGTCTTCCTTCAAGTTGGCTGGAAACCAAGTGAGTAACACTTATTTTGTTTTTATTTTATTTCATATTTTCCTTGTGACATTATTCTTTTAAAATTTTAATAATCTAAAAATTTGTTGTAATTTGTTAACGATGAAGTCTATCCTCAATTAATATCTTCTGGTGCCGCTAGTTTGATGTCACTAGATTAGATTAGAACCAAAACATACTTATGAGTTGACTTTTTTCAAGCATTTATTTGCACTAGAGAGCGCCAGCCACAACGATAATCTAATTTTCAATTTTTGCAACCAATTTTGCTCCTAGTTTACTTACAACAAAATAATGAGCATAATCTTGTGTGTCGCAAAACATCTTTTTACCTTCATGTCTTGTATATTTGGTAATGGTATGTTTGCACTGTGGCTAAAAACTATAATGTCGGGTGAAAACTATATGAGTTGTCGGTTCTGTGGTGGTTACAGAAGACTTATTTTTCTTCCAGGTCAAAGATGCTTCTAAGAATGTACCTGTCTTCCAGAGTAAAAAAGTACCACAAATAGCGCAGGTGCCTCCTATTAAGAAATTTATCTGTGGGTTATGTGGCTTCAAGTTTAGCAAGGAAATCTTTTTGACAAACCATTACAAATTCTGCAAAGACATCGATAATCCCGCCGACAGGATAGGTGCTGGAAATGGTAAACCATTCCTTTTACTTTTTAGAGTTGACTTTATTCTTTTTTTTTTGTTTAGTTACAGTTCAAGAAGAAAATTCTAATGTGGAAGTGCAGAGCAAGGAGTGTCCTGGCAATGATTCACCATCTGATCTTATGTGAGTATCTGGTAATTGTTAATAACTGAAGACATAATCCTGTACTTAATTTGACCACTGTGGAGCTGGCATTAGATATATGAGTTTCCAGGTTCCATATACTTTTACATTGTCTTGAATTATATTTCAATTAGGTTTCTTGTTTGTGTGTTTTGTAGATTTGACATCAAAGACGAAGAGGTTGAGTTCACAGAAACAATTATTTTTTCAGGGGTAACCCCGATTTGTCCGCTACCAGAAAAACCTATCAAAAATCTGACAACAGACATGGAAGATGAATTGTTTAGGTATGACTTTAGTACTACAGAATATACTATGAGAGCACTCATGTGCAGGGTTGTTATGTTTTAAAACATTTGTTTTAAAACATTGTTTTAAAAATGTTTTAAAACAAAGTTTTTAAAACATGTTTTTTTCTACTGTTACTGTTTATTTCCGAACTACATTCAATAGAATCATTTAGAGACTACTTACCTTAAGTGTTGTATGTTGACCAGGGTTGTTTAAAAATAACAGTAAAAACCTTTTAAAAAAAGTAATAGTAAATAAATGTTTTGTATTAAATACAACTAACTACCCGTGAGGTATTCCCCTAACCGTCAGGAAATCCCATTACGACGCCAAATGGAACAGAGAACCTACTATCAACTCAAGAGAGCCAACATTTGTAATAGGATAGATTTTATATTATTCTTAAATCTTCATGAGCATCTCTTTATATTCGAAAACAATAATTTATTTTTTTTTCTGACACTTTGCCTTGAAAAATAAAAAAAAACATATTTTAAAACATCTTTTTTTGAGGTGTTTTAAAACATTGTTTCATGTTTTAAAACACATTTTAACAAAAAAAAACTGTTGTTTTTGTTTTAAATAAAAAAAAGTTTGTTATAACAACCCTGCTCGTGTGGCAAAAAATGTGGAGGCTGCAACAAGTAAATATTAAAATGCTCCGCATCAAAATGCTTAAATGTTTATTGGGAAAGTTGAACACCGATGTAATCTTTGCTTATCTTTTTGTGTTGTGTAGTTTTCCTTCTCCTCACCATTAATAAAGATTGTTTGTGTTAATTATTGTGATGATATTTTATTCAAATCGAAAGTATTACTACTATTGATATTTAAATTGCAGTTAAATACTGTTAGTTTATTTCATGCAGTTTATTTCAGTCATTTGAGAGCTTCAAAGGGAATCTTTTTGTTGGGGAGATAAGATGTTATATTTTGCCTTGCTACATAAAAGCAATGTTGTACGAGGACAGTAAATGGGAAATTTAATTCTGAGTAGCTAATAAAATGTCTAAAATTATTTTGTCTTTCAGGAGAAATACGAGAAAAAAGATGATGACTCGGCTAAATACATCAGTGAATTTTGAAACTGAGGCATCCGGAGAGTTGCCAAAGATCCGTCAATTTGTTTGTAACTTATGCGGTTTCGGATTTAGTAAAGAACGGTATTTGGAAAATCATTATAACTTATGCAAAGATGTCAAGAATCCGACAGACAGACTGGGTGTGAATGCGAGTAAGTAATAATAATAATAATAATAATAATGTTTTTTTTTTAATTTATTTATTTTTCCAAAAAGACATAAGTCTATACTCCTGTTATAGACATTGTAGCGCAGTGTAAAAACAACACAACATTGTGGCGCAGTGTAAAAACAACACAAATATATATTAATATATAATAATAACAAAAAAAGAAGAAAAAAATCCTACTACTGTTGAAATCTTAGTCCTATTAAATATATTTTTACAGCTTTCTTAAAACTAGCAATTTGCTTAATGTTTTTTATTGTATTTGGTAAGGTATTAAATAACTGTACAGCGTGTGATGTTATTCGCTTGTTTCCTGCATTTGTCCTAGATGGTACTATCCGGTAATCTTGATATGTTCGGGTTCTATAGTTGTGCGTATTACAATTTTTTATTAAGGTAACGTCACTTTCAACTTGCTCGTGTCTAATTTTATGCATTAACAAAAGACTATCCAAATCAATGATTTCTCTGATTGTTAACAGATTTGTGGATTGGCTCTTTGACAAGATATAAGCTTTGTCTCTATAAATACAGTATTTCTAAAATTAGCACATAAATATCTGGGGTGGCCCTCACCCAACTTTCCCACTTCATTATTGGACAGAGCCACTCTGGACCTTAGCTAACGTCAGTATCTATGACATATTGACATTTGTCATATTGACATGCCAGACGTTACTACTCATTAAATCATTATTCAGTGGCACTGATGTTTGTCAAAATATGACAATTTGCAACACAGCCACGAAGGCTGTGGATTCTGTCAAACTGCTTCTATAAACTCTTATATCTATATACTCTTATCGCACTTAAACCGTCCATCCCACTGATCTGCAATTTGGTGTAAATATTTAAAGTTGCTGGAGGATGAACAAGTACCAGTTAGGTCAAAACCGGATGAATCCTGAAGAAGACTCATGTAATATTTGCCACTTCCGCTTGTCAGATTGTCATCAAAAACCAGTTCGTCCCCCGGTAATTCTAAATATGTACACCAAATTTCAGTCCGATCCATTGTTCCGTTTGGTCGCAATCGTTCACAGACATACACACATACCCACATGCACACGTACAGACATTTTCCAGAAATCCTTGCAATCGATTCAGGGAACCCCAAAACGCGTATTTCGGCTGAAATCCGTTGTAGCATTTCTACAAGTGAGCATAACACTCGTAGAAATGCTATACATAAGCACTCCAGGGAGACCAACCCTATTAATTACCTACAATTTGACGTATAAATCAAAGTTATGTAAGAATATTTACAGACGTTATTAAGTTTTCATCTGACTGCCGGCGTATCGTGTTTTTAGTGATAGAGATTTTTTTTATATATTATTGCCAGAATGTACATAAATCACCGTCTTTCCTGCCATCCCATTGACATTGAGTTTAATATATCTTTGGGAACCAATATTTGCCAGGTCGCATTATGAAATACCTATGCATGCCAGGGTGTCCAATATCATCATGAGGCTTTCGTAATAGCCGCAATCATGCCATACGAGGTACATGCAACCTATCACCACCTAGAGTCCGCCTGTATAACCGCCCTTCAAATAATCGAAGCTGTTCTCGGACTGCTTTATCTGCTGTCGCATTCTCAAATGACGCCACAATCACCTCAACGTTTGGATCTTGCAGTTGAACCGGCAAAAACCAATCACCATCACCTATCTGAACTGCATGTACACCAACAGGATAATGACTCAAGGCATCAACATGTGTCACCTCAGCACCTGATCCATATTGCACCTCCATTGAACATTCCTGCAAAGCAAGCCTTGGGATCAAATACCTCTTTTCTAAAGTCGCCCTAGTTGCCACACAATCTGTAACCACCGTGAATTGAAGTCCAATCAAATAGACCCGAAAACGTCTTACCACCTCTACCACCGCCAACGTCTCCAAGTCCAACTATGGTACATCTGTTCGTAAACCGCCGTCGTCTCACTGAAATTGTTGCCATTCGCAGTTGCCCTGCTGTTGCATCAGAATACCCCCATTTGCATGCATCGGTATGTAAATGAGTAACCGCCGTACTTGAGTATAATGCCAATACTGATCGTTTCACCATACTCTCCTTTAAACTATCAAACACCTACTAAGTCTTTTCATCCGATGGCCATGGTACGTTCTTATTTGGTAACTCATGCAATGGTTTAGCTACCCTAGCAAAGGACTTGACATATTGCCTAAAATAACCTTCCAACCCTAAAAACTGTCAAATCAAATCAATATTTATTAAAATCAAAAAGATTCAGGTACAATAAAACATAATATTAAATCCATAATACAAGAAAACAACACCATCTCTCGCTCGCTTTCATCCACCTCACCAATCGACAAAAAGGGGAAAACGCCTCCTCAGGGAGAACGTCAACAGCATGCAATAGAGGTTCCAAACAAGATACATTATTACTATGCATCTCACTCACCATACTGTTTCGGTTAAATACCTTGTCCGCCATATTCTGCCTTTCTTACCAACATACCCCCCCTTTCAGTATGTGTAGAGTTGCTGTTTGACTCCTCGCCACGATATCCACCATATCGGTTACGACCCATAGGTAGTCACCATGTGCCGGAACATGGACGCCGTTGTGTTCCGCCCTTCTCTATATGCAGCTCCACCTGGAATTCCGCCTTCGACATTGACCAGGACATGGTGTATAGTTTCCCAGGTATGCAGTTCTTCATCTTGCTGCAGTGTCACCGTGAATCGTTCCGACACCTCTGTCAAGGTTAGGTTCTTGAAGATTTCTAAAAACACACTGCTAATTAAATCATTACTTATAATGTGCACCTTGCACCACTAGGGTCAGTCCCGTAGATTCCGCCCATTTAGGCTGCCCTAGGAAGATGTCCATCTGTTAATTCAAACATTGACACCATCGATCACAAGATCTAATATGACTTCACCAGAGGCTCGCGACATGAACCTGCTAATTCCCTTTAACTCCCTGTAATTAGGTTTGCCTCTGCGCCAGTATCTAAATATACTTTCACTAATACACCGTTTAGTGTGGTCGCTTGTCGTTTGTACCTAGAGCCTAGATTTGTCATCATCAAACTCGCCTTCTTATAAGGGACGCCCTTTTGACTATTCTCAAGACAGCCATGCGTCTTATGGCCGCCCTTCTTGCTGATACTTGAAGCACTTCAGCTTCTGTGGTGTGGTGGATGACCCCAACGCCATGGGACTCATCCTCGCCACTCCACCAAGTTCACGCTGTGTAGGACAGCTTAGCTATCTCGCCCACATAGCAACCGGCGATGCTAGAAGCCCACAAGGGAGATTCAATTCCCCTCTAAGTATGGCATCTGCCATTTGTCATCAAAAGTGGTTACGGGACCAGCAGCTTTGCATGCATTCCGAAGCACAGAGGATGGAAAGTTGAAAAAATCCACACGCCTTACCTGGCATTTGAACCCATAACTTTTTTGGGAAACAAGATTGTAGATGTAGATCACATTAGGTTTCCTCAGATGCCCAATTAGTGAAGTGGCATAACTTGCGTTCAAGAATGATGGCTGCAAGACAAACAAATTGACATTTTCATTTTCCCTCTTAAGAGACAATATGTTTCTTACCTTTTCAACCAAGATGACTCAATGAAGTGCAGAAAGAGAGCTGACTTTTATAAAAAAAATCTGGCTCATTGAACCTTTCCAGATGGAATGCAATAAATGTATTGCTAAATTGAGGCTCCGTGGACCCTCTATAATGGGTGTGTAATTTCTTTGCTGAATTCCAAAGCAGAACAAGAGCTGATTTCACATGGAATGTAACCCAAACCAGGTTCAGAGGACACCATCCCTCATACCATTGGCATTTTATGTAGCCGACGTTGAAGCTACGACCTACGCATGGATGCGCCGTAAACACGCAGTAGGGAGATTCTTTTCATTTATAGTGTACAATGTTATATAGCCAATAGCGCACCACTTCCCCCCAAAAAATTCTTCCGACCGCCTACCTTGAAGTAAAAAACTACATGCGCGTTGCTATGCGCAGTGAAAATTCGGTACTTCGATTTTACTACAAAATTCCCTTTTGGTCTTCTGCGACCAAAGCTTCACTGCAACGTCATTTTGTTAAGTAGTTTTCTTATTCACAACTAGCCGGCAATATTTATTAATTTTTAACACTATTAATGTAGAATATACGTTGTTATTAGTGATGTTATTCGCTAATAGCGTTATATGCTCCAAAAAATATACATACATAATTGGTCTATTTTATTTCACAATGACAGAATATTAATATAAAATTAGAAAATATTAATGTGTAATTTACTTTAGTGCTTAATATTAAGTTGTAACCGTCGTTTTTCTTGTTTAGGCATTGTTAAAACGGAATTATGTGAAGGAGCAGCAAGGACCACGGATGTACTTGACAAAAACATGAAGACGGAACCAATGTAAGTGTTCTTTTAAGTAAAACTTCTCAGAGCCTCGTTATTCTAAGGAAATAAGTTTTTGGGCACAATTGGATGCATTTTAACAAGAGTAATCCACATGATGGCCACCAGTTCGCGACATATTTCAGAAGCGAGAGAAGAGCTCAGGTAGCAATATTTAATGTCGGTTTATCTCAAAAAATGGCGGCAAACCAATCTTTTTGTATGTTGGCAACATTCGAATTAGAAGTGACATGCATGGAGGTCTCGGTTTCCGGGAAAGACGTTTAGGTAAGAAAAAATTGACCATGAATTTGGCAGGTACTCTGCTTTAGTATGACCCTAACTATGTTCAGAAATGCACTTTTTAAAATATTCCATCGAGGTCCAAAAGAAAAAAATCTGTTTTTGTCTGAGGGCGATAGTAAGCTTGATGTAGAGTAGTAACAATTCTGCCATTTCAGAACGTTCAGGTATATTTTGTTATTTTTAATTTATTTGGTAATAGGATTTTAATTATTCGTTTGGAATGACTAGAAACATGAAAATGTTTGTCTCACATGACTATGAAAATAAATGAATAAGTGCAACAAATTAATAGAAATTTAATTTAAGTAACAAAATGTTAATTACATATTCTTATTATTCCTTTCTAGAACTTAAATTGATTAAAAAATAAATTATAATAAAACATTATTGATGTGTGCTCTATAGTGCGGCAAAAATAGTCAATAATTACCACTCTGCCAGTTAAGTCCTAAAGAAAAACGATTCATGTACAGGTGTCCCAAAACTCAACATCAAGCGGGCGCCAGGAGAGAGGGTGTTTATGTATGTTCTGGGAAAAATAGTAAAAAAAATCTCTATCACTTAGTTGAGTGATATTTGGCATTTTTTCAAAAAAGTAGAAAATCGACATCCTTTACCACATCTTTAGTTATTGTGGCAACAAATTTCCTAATTCTCTTGCGGTTTTTTTGCTAATATGATCATAAATAACCGTACCATTAATCGCAGTTGCAAATCGATCAAAAAAAGAATTGTGACATTGATAAAAAACGGTAGTTTGTTTGAGTTGTGGTTTGAAAAAAAATTTTCACTTAACTTTGACTCTTTATTACAGAAAAAGTATACTGTACTACCTTCGGCAAGTTATTTAAAAAAATGGGCCTTTTAGTCAGGTTTTTAAAAAGGTACACTTGTACTTTTCTGCCCAAAAAAAATTGAGAATTTTTATTTGAAATTAGTGCAAGAAATTAAACCTAGCCGAAAATTATGAGACAAAAAAAAGGGTACTATGATCGAATTGTTTGTCTTCAGCACGAATACAGGCTCGTCGGCATCGTCTGCATCTTTTTAATGCCTCAGCCACGAAATCGGACGCAACGGCGTTTTCGCTCATAGCGTCAAGGTCTAACGGGTGAAAGTAATCATTTGATAAAACGTGTGTCGCGAGTTGCATTGATCTCTTCTGCTGCTTGAGTGGCGGAGCTCGGCGATATTTTGAATAGCGCTAGAATAAACTTTTTCCTTTCTACAGCCCCAGTAAAGGGATAGTTTTTCAGGGAGTTTTTTTACAGAGAATACACTATAGGGTGGATTGGGCGTCTCTCTCTGGCGTAAAGGTGCAATTTTGTGGCCAGCCCGGTCTCCGGACCTAAACCCAATTGATTTTTTTTACTGGTGCTGCAGAAAAGAAAACGTTTATTCCAAAGCTATTCAAAATATCGCCGAGCTGCGCCACTCAAGCAGCAGATGAGATCAATTCTATCATTTTTATGCCTAGGCCACGGAATGGCGAAACGCTATGTATACTTTTTCTGTAATAAAGAGTCAAAGTTAAGTGAAAAAATTTGTTCAAACCACAACTCAAACAAATTACCTTATTTTTATCAATGTCACAATTCTTTTTTTGATCGATTTGCAACTGCGATTAATGGTACGGTTATTTATGATCATATTAACAAAAAACCGCAAGAGAATTAGGAAATTTGTTGCCACAGTAACTAAAGATGTGGTAAAGGATGCACATTTTCTACGTGCCAATTATCACTTAACTAAGTGACAGAGATTTTTTTTTACTATTTTTCCCAGAACGTACATAAACCACCCTCTCACCTGGTGCCCGCTTGACGTTGAGTTTCGGGACATACAAAAACTTCTACAATTTGCAATAATGATAACTAGATTTTGTTACTTAAAAATGTTAGGGCTTCACCCTCACCCTTCACAAGTCAAAAACCTACCAGCCTGCGGGTTTCTTCCGCCAAAAATACCCTGCACCACCGCATTCCTAGTGCCGCGACTCTCATGGTACGAGTCAGGATTATCATAGCAAAAATCAAAAGAACCGTCATTGTTCACTCCATTATAGTCACTATCAGCGGCCAAAACCGCAGTCACAACCACCAAAAGTACCACAAAAACCCGCATCACTCTACCAAGGTGCTACTCAACAAAGAAAAAATTAAATCCACACCGAAGAAGTACTGAACAACCAAATTCATCTTTTATATTTGGCCTGCGATTATTGCTTGGTGGGGTTTAAAAGTTATTTCAGGAAAAGATAAAGAAATAATAAAACTTTTTACTAAATATAATTTATTTTATCATTACTGATAATTGCTATTAAAAAAGCATAAAACATCTGGTCGCAACCCCAGAGGTCAGAAATGAGATTGTTAGTACTCAACGTCAAGCTTACTATCGACCTCAGAGAAAAATTGTTTTTTTTTTTTGACCTCGATGGATTATTTAAAAAAGTGCATTTCTGAACATAGTTAGGGTATACTAAAGCAGCGTAGCTGCCAAATACATGATCACTTCTTTTACTTAAACGTCTTTCCCGGGAACCGTGGGGTATTATATGGTGACATGTGAATCGCAACATGTTAGTTGAAATTGTTGTGTGAATTCTAAACTGACTATGTTTCATAGTTATGTTTAGTATGCTGTATATGGTTTAGTATCAGGCGCAGTGTTGTCATGGCTAATGCAAAACTTTTACTAGATTTGTTTTTCCCGGCATAATAGCGGTATTAAATAGCCACAACTGAAAAAAATAATAAACATCAAATCTCATTATTGCATAATTTTGGTAAAAGGTAATAAAGTAGTAGATTTTGTGTCAGTCTATTAAATTTACTACAACCGCCGTGCGGTTGGCAACATTGTCAAGCATACAGTTGGCAATGATTAAAAGCGTTCGAGCAGTGGCAAATACCGGACAAGTTTTCCAATTAGTACTTAGTTGTGCCTGAGCCTTGAAGAATTTGCAGTTAGTTTGATATTAATAAGTTACTGTTGCTCGAACAAAGCTAATGTTGGGTTTTTCTGTTTTATTGAACAAAATAAAATATTTCAGATTGACGCATGTTGCGTATCGTAATTTAAGAAATATTGCAAAATGAAGCGTGCTCCATTTAGAATACAAAATATGGAACTTCTTTGAAGCTAAAATATGGCAGTGACAGAACACAGAAAATACTAATAGAGCCATTCTATCGTCACGGGTGGGACAATTGTACCGGGTGGCCAACTAAGAATGGACGCCGGCCATAACTCGGTAACCGTTAGTCATATAGCTTGGAGAAAAAAATATTGTCGTGTAAAGCGGCTAAGGGAAACCGCTGGAAATTATTTTCATGTTTGTAGGATGGCCGCTAGAGGGCGCAACTGGAATGGTGAATCAAAAAAGGGCCTATTCTCCAAAAATATAAATGTAAAGATATACTATAATTATTACCCCTGCAAAAAGTAAAAAAATTGTGACTTTTTTTGTTAAAAGTATTTTGCTCTATCTCATAAAATATAATGGATATCAATATGATTAGAAAAAATCGAGAACGAAAGTAGCAACTAAATGACATTGACATAAAACTAAAATGTTTAAATTCTTTGACGTATTGCTTTCACTTTTTTTTTACAGCCTACTACTTTTTCTTAATTTGGTGGTGAAGGAAATGATTATTTACCTATTTTGCTTTTTTCTTGTGCATAAATTAGTATCCCATAGTGTATCCCATAGTGTAACTATTTTTACATGGTGGGCCAAGAACTCCCCGCTTTTCCGGCAATTCGCAGAGGAAAGGGAAGTGTTGCCAACATACTCTGTAAGGAACAAACCTAGGACAGTAATATTTTGCCCTTCAGTTGCATGCGTGCGTGCGAATGCGAGATTTTGATTCCTATTTAAAAAATTAAACCATAATCTTGTCTTTCAACTATTCCAAATACTCTACATTGAATCCCTTTGTTCAAACCGCAATGCAAGGTAGTTTACAAAAGTTGTTGTTGCTACTATGGCCATCTATGGCTGCTACTCGAAGCTACATAGGTGACACCATTACAGTATTCTATAATAACTGTAATAATTTGTATTCTTTAAATGTTTCTTTCTGTACTACTATGGTCAATACGTCTTACAAAACGAGTGCTACATTTATCGTTTATAAATTTAGTAATGTGACAACTATATTGGTTGGTGGATTTCATTGTTACCAAAGTCAGAAGTAAACACTGAGAACTGAGTCTACTGTGGAACCAAAGTAGAAAAATTCGAAATTCTTATTGCGAAAATTTCAAATGGTAAATATTGTTCTAATTGTAAAGCACCGACCTTCGATTACTATATATTAATAATGTTCTGGTGATATTTCCAATACTTGACAACACTTTCTGGTGTTTTTCCAACAATTGGCAAAATTGGGCTTTCTTAAACAAGGTCGATAGAGACGGACTGAGTTTTTTAGAAAGAGATCGTTACGTTCTTGGTCCACCATGTAAAAATAGTTACACTATGAGAGTATCCCCTTAAAATTGCGGCCCGTTGCATAACCCAGCCACGTAATATTTGTTTTAATGATATCTCCGGTTAGAAAAAAGATAGAAACTTGAGGTTTGCGCAGAATTTTAGGGTATTTCGTCTTCTATTTAACAATGTAAAAAGAGACATAGCCTACTATTCGAAAGTTTCATGAAAATCCGTAATAACTGTTGCAATGATACACAGCGCCGTCTAGCGATAACGGCAAAATCTATTCGGATAATTTTTATGCAGCACATTATTATGCAATAAACGCTCTTTTAAACAAGAGCTAGTTTGTTCAATTCTGTTGTCTCATACCGGAGTTATTGCCATTTAAATGAAAACATGTTTGACGTTTCCCCACAACTATATTTTATGAGATAGAGCAAAATACTTTTAACAAAAAAAGTCACAAATTTTCTACTTTTTACGATGGTAATAATTATAGTATATCTATATTTATTACATTTATATTTTTGGAAAATATGCCTTTTTTGATTTATCATTCCAGTTGCGCCCCCTAGCAGCCATCCTACAAACTTGAAAAAAATTTCCAGCGGTTTCCCTTGGCCGATTTACCCGGCAATATTTTTTTCTCCAAGTTATATGACTAACGGTTACCGAGTTATGGCCGGCGTCCATTCTTAGTTGGCCACCCGGTACAATACGTTTTCTGTGTCCCTGTTAATATTTTATATAAAATAAGCAATATTTGTTTTTTAAAGAAAGCGACAACTATCCTTGATTAATAATTTACCAAGCAGAAATGCCTACCTTATTTTATGTTGGAATAAACTTGAGACATAATTTTGTCACGGGTTGCTATTAAAAAAAAAAGGATGGCGTCATCGCTCCGAAATAGGTGACATCATAGATGAAATTTTTACGTCATAATAATTATATTCAAATAATAATTCAAATAATAATATTCAAAAATTCAAATTGACATTTCCGGGCGTTTTTTTTTTTTTTTTTTTTTTTTTTTTTTTTTTTTTTTTTTTTTTTCTTAAAAACGTTAAATAACGAAATTATGGATTTTGTTCCAAACTTTATCATCACTGTGTATAAGTTGTTGTGATAGTTATGTATTAATTGACATACCTTCTGTCAGGCTATGACAATGTATGTACCATGTACACTGTCCATAAAAGAAACACGAAGCCAAATTAAAGCAGTGTATTCTATATATAAACTTAACACTTATTATAAATTATGAAAGCAAAAGTCCTTCCTTGGAATCATTCCAAGAACTTGTATTTGACTGAAGACTTTACATTTGGTTGGTTTTGAGTTGAAAGTAAGGCTCTTTATCAGATATTCTTGGCTGTATCCCTTGAAATAATGGGTGATTGTAATCTGTCAGTGCTAAGTGTAATGTTTCAATTAGCAGTTTACAATCATTCTTTTTGCATCAACTCCATTTTCTGATAGATTCATAATATTTGAGAAGGGGCAAAAAAAGAAACACTCACCAAAATAAAAATAAGCGTGGTAACTAGTGTAAACGAGTTAATTTTAAAAAATAGCTCATAACAAAATTTTACGTTTGAACAGCATTATGAGCACCATTGTCTCGTCCATGACAAGTGTCCCACCCGTGACTGTCACGAGTTACAACTTTGGTCCCTTTTATGTGGATTCATAACGTTAGAGTTTGTAGAGTACGGATATAAAATAAAAAAAAATTAACTTTTACTTCTATTTTTGAAAATTATGTTTTATCACGGTTTTTGTTTATGATTTATCTAGCAGTTAGTAGTTTTTATCATTTTTTTTTTATTTTACATCGATGTTCAGCCTTCTCATGGAATATCTCAATACATAATAGATTAATAAAACCGTATGGAACATCATTTACGCCACAAGTTTGCACTTCTGTTAGTTCATTGTATAGATCTAGTTAGCTATTGAGGAAGTAATTATACAGTCTAGTATAATTAGGTACTAATAATTGATAGTTTTAGGTTTGTAGTTAAAATAATACCTATCAATATTTTCCATATTTATTCTTGTATCATATTATTTTTTTTAGGTCGGACATGAACGCCGATTTGGATGTGGAATCCATCAAACCTTCAACAATGGAAACACCAGTGAAACTAAGGAAACCACAAAGAAAACCCTTTAAATGCACAACCTGTGATTTCTCAACATCACAATCACGAATCTTCAGAAAACACATAAAAACACATACCGGAATTAAGCCATTTAAATGCACAATTTGTGAATTCTCAACCGCATGGTCCCAATGCCTGAAATTGCACATGAGCAGTCATAAAGGTGTAAAACCATTTAAGTGCACAATTTGTGAGTACTCAACTGCACAATCAGGACACCTCAGATATCACTTGATGACGCATACAGGAGAAAAACCATTTAAATGCACAATTTGTGAGTACTCAACTGTACAATCAGATAAGCTCAAAATTCACATGAGAAAGCATACAGGAGAAAAACCATTTAAATGCACAATTTGTGAGTACTCTACTACGCATTCAGGCCACCTCAAAATTCACATGAGAAAGCATACAAGAGAAAAACCATTTAAATGCACAATTTGTGAGTACTCAAGTTCAAAATCAGGTCAACTCAAAATTCACATGAGAAAGCATACAGGAGAAAAACCATTTAAATGCACAACTTGTGAGTACTCTACTGCACAATCAGGCCAAATCAAAATTCACATGAGAAAGCATACAGGAGAAAAACCGTTTAAATGCACTATTTGTGAATTCTCAACCGCATGGTCCCAATCCCTGAAATTGCACATGAGCGGTCATACAGGTGTAAAACCATTTAAGTGCACAATTTGTGAGTACTCAACTGTACAATCAGGCAAAATAAAAATTCACATGAGAAAGCATACAGGAGAAAAACCATTTAAATGCACAACTTGTGAGTACTCTACTGCACAATCAGGCCAAATCAAAATTCACATGAGAAAGCATACAGGTGTAAAACCATTTAAATGCACAATTTGTGAGTACTCAAGTTCAAAATCAGGTCAACTCAAAATTCACATGAGAAAGCATACAGGAGAAAAACCATTTTTAAATGCACAATTTGTGAGTACTCAAGTTCAAAATCAGGTCAACTCAAAATTCACATGAGAACGCATACAGTAGAAAAACCATTTTTAAATGCACAATTTGTGAGTACTCAAGTTCAAAATCAGGTCAACTCAAAATTCACATGAGAAAGCATACAGGAGAAAAACCATTTAAATGCACAACTTATGAGTACTCTACTGCACAATCAGGCAAAATAAAAATTCACATGAGAAAGCATACAGTAGAAAAACTATTTTTAAATGCACAATTTGTGAGTACTCAAGTTCAAAATCAGGTTAACTCAAAATTCACATGAGAAAGCATACAGGAGAAAAACCATTTAAATGCACAACTTGTGAGTACTCTACTGCACAATCAGGCAAAATCAAAATTCACATGAGAAAGCATACAGTAGAAAAACCATTTTTAAATGCACAATTTGTGAGTACTCAAGTTCAAAATAAGGTCAACTCAAAATTCACATGAGAAAGCATACAGGAGAAAAACCATTTAAATGCACAATTTGTGAGTACTCAACTGTACAATCAGGCAAAATCAAAATTCACATGAGAAAGCATAAAGTACAAAAACCATTTTTAAATGCACAATTTGTGAGTACTCAAGTTCAAAATCAGGTCAACTCAAAATTCACATGAGAAAGCATACAGGAGAAAAACCATTTTTAAATGCACAACTTGTGAGTACTCTACTGCACAATCAGGCAAAATCAAAATTCACATGAGAAAGCATACAGTAGAAAAACCATTTTTAAATGCACAACTTGTGAGTACTCTACTGCACAATCAGGCAAAATCAAAATTCACATGAGAAAGCATACAGTAGAAAAACCATTTTTAAATGCACAATTTGTGAGTACTCAACTGTACAATCAGATAAACTCAAAATTCACATGAGAAAGCATACAGTAGAAAAACCATTTTTAAATGCACAACTTGTGAGTACTCTACTGCACAATCAGGCAAAATCAAAATTCACATGAGAAAGCATACAGTAGAAAAACCATTTTTAAATGCACAATTTGTGAGTACTCAAGTTCAAAATCAGGTCAACTCAAAATTCACATGAGAAAGCATACAGGAGAAAAACCATTTAAATGCACAACTTGTGAGTACTCTACTGCACAATCAGGCAAAATCAAAATTCACATGAGAAAGCGTACAGTAGAAAAACCATTTTTAAATGCACAATTTGTGAGTACTCAAGTTCAAAATCAGGTCAACTCAAAATTCACATGAGAAAGCATACAGTAGAAAAACCATTTTTAAATGCACAATTTGTGAGTACTCAAGTTCAAAATCAGGTCAACTCAAAATTCACATGAGAAAGCATACAGGAGAAAAACCATTTAAATGCACAACTTGTGAGTACTCTACTGCACAATCAGGCAAAATCAAAATTCACATGAGAAAGCGTACAGTAGAAAAACCATTTTTAAATGCACAATTTGTGAGTACTCAAGTTCAAAATCAGGTCAACTCAAAATTCACATGAGAAAGCATACAGTAGAAAAACCATTTTTAAATGCACAATTTGTGAGTACTCAAGTTCAAAATCAGGTCAACTCAAAATTCACATGAGAAAGCATACAGGAGAAAAACCATTTAAATGCACAACTTGTGAGTACTCTACTGCACAATCAGGCAAAATCAAAATTCACATGAGAAAGCGTACAGTAGAAAAACCATTTTTAAATGCACAATTTGTGAGTACTCAAGTTCAAAATCAGGTCAACTCAAAATTCACATGAGAAAGCATACAGGAGAAAAACCATTTAAATGCACAACTTATGAGTACTCTACTGCACAATCAGGCAAAATAAAAATTCACATGAGAAAGCATACAGTAGAAAAACTATTTTTAAATGCACAATTTGTGAGTACTCAAGTTCAAAATCAGGTTAACTCAAAATTCACATGAGAAAGCATACAGGAGAAAAACCATTTAAATGCACAATTTGTGAGTACTCAACTGTACAATCAGGCAAAATCAAAATTCACATGAGAAAGCATAAAGTACAAAAACCATTTTTAAATGCACAATTTGTGAGTACTCAAGTTCAAAATCAGGTCAACTCAAAATTCACATGAGAAAGCATACAGGAGAAAAACCATTTTTAAATGCACAACTTGTGAGTACTCTACTGCACAATCAGGCAAAATCAAAATTCACATGAGAAAGCATACAGTAGAAAAACCATTTTTAAATGCACAACTTGTGAGTACTCTACTGCACAATCAGGCAAAATCAAAATTCACATGAGAAAGCATACAGTAGAAAAACCATTTTTAAATGCACAATTTGTGAGTACTCAAGTTCAAAATCAGGTCAACTCAAAATTCACATGAGAAAGCATACAGGAGAAAAACCATTTTTAAATGCACAACTTGTGAGTACTCTACTGCACAATCAGGTCAACTCAAAATTCACATGAGAAAGCATACAGTAGAAAAACCATTTTTAAATGCACAATTTGTGAGTACTCAAGTTCAAAATCAGGTCAACTCAAAATTCACATGAGAAAGCATACAGGAGAAAAACCATTTAAATGCACAACTTATGAGTACTCTACTGCACAATCAGGCAAAATAAAAATTCACATGAGAAAGCATACAGTAGAAAAACTATTTTTAAATGCACAATTTGTGAGTACTCAAGTTCAAAATCAGGTTAACTCAAAATTCACATGAGAAAGCATACAGGAGAAAAACCATTTAAATGCACAACTTGTGAGTACTCTACTGCACAATCAGGCAAAATCAAAATTCACATGAGAAAGCATACAGTAGAAAAACCATTTTTAAATGCACAATTTGTGAGTACTCAAGTTCAAAATAAGGTCAACTCAAAATTCACATGAGAAAGCATACAGGAGAAAAACCATTTAAATGCACAATTTGTGAGTACTCAACTGTACAATCAGGCAAAATCAAAATTCACATGAGAAAGCATAAAGTACAAAAACCATTTTTAAATGCACAATTTGTGAGTACTCAAGTTCAAAATCAGGTCAACTCAAAATTCACATGAGAAAGCATACAGGAGAAAAACCATTTTTAAATGCACAACTTGTGAGTACTCTACTGCACAATCAGGTCAACTCAAAATTCACATGAGAAAGCATACAGTAGAAAAACCATTTTTAAATGCACAATTTGTGAGTACTCAAGTTCAAAATCAGGTCAACTCAAAATTCACATGAGAAAGCATACAGGAGAAAAACCATTTAAATGCACAACTTATGAGTACTCTACTGCACAATCAGGCAAAATAAAAATTCACATGAGAAAGCATACAGTAGAAAAACTATTTTTAAATGCACAATTTGTGAGTACTCAAGTTCAAAATCAGGTTAACTCAAAATTCACATGAGAAAGCATACAGGAGAAAAACCATTTAAATGCACAACTTGTGAGTACTCTACTGCACAATCAGGCAAAATCAAAATTCACATGAGAAAGCATACAGTAGAAAAACCATTTTTAAATGCACAATTTGTGAGTACTCAAGTTCAAAATAAGGTCAACTCAAAATTCACATGAGAAAGCATACAGGAGAAAAACCATTTAAATGCACAATTTGTGAGTACTCAACTGTACAATCAGGCAAAATCAAAATTCACATGAGAAAGCATAAAGTACAAAAACCATTTTTAAATGCACAATTTGTGAGTACTCAAGTTCAAAATCAGGTCAACTCAAAATTCACATGAGAAAGCATACAGGAGAAAAACCATTTTTAAATGCACAACTTGTGAGTACTCTACTGCACAATCAGGCAAAATCAAAATTCACATGAGAAAGCATACAGTAGAAAAACCATTTTTAAATGCACAACTTGTGAGTACTCTACTGCACAATCAGGCAAAATCAAAATTCACATGAGAAAGCATACAGTAGAAAAACCATTTTTAAATGCACAATTTGTGAGTACTCAACTGTACAATCAGATAAACTCAAAATTCACATGAGAAAGCATACAGTAGAAAAACCATTTTTAAATGCACAATTTGTGAGTACTCAAGTTCAAAATAAGGTCAACTCAAAATTCACATGAGAAAGCATACAGGAGAAAAACCATTTAAATGCACAACTTGTGAGTACTCTACTGCACAATCAGGCAAAATCAAAATTCACATGAGAAAGCATACAGTAGAAAAACCATTTTTAAATGCACAACTTGTGAGTACTCTACTGCACAATCAGGCAAAATCAAAATTCACATGAGAAAGCATACAGTAGAAAAACCATTTTTAAATGCACAATTTGTGAGTACTCAACTGTACAATCAGATAAACTCAAAATTCACATGAGAAAGCATACAGGAGAAAAACCATTTTTAAATGCACAACTTGTGAGTACTCTACTGCACAATCAGGCAAAATCAAAATTCACATGAGAAAGCATACAGTAGAAAAACCATTTTTAAATGCACAACTTGTGAGTACTCTACTGCACAATCAGGCAAAATCAAAATTCACATGAGAAAGCATACAGTAGAAAAACCATTTTTAAATGCACAATTTGTGAGTACTCAACTGTACAATCAGATAAACTCAAAATTCACATGAGAAAGCATACAGTAGAAAAACCATTTTTAAATGCACAATTTGTGAGTACTCAAGTTCAAAATCAGGTCAACTCAAAATTCACATGAGAAAGCATACAGGAGAAAAACCATTTAAATGCACAACTTGTGAGTACTCTACTGCACAATCAGGCAAAATCAAAATTCACATGAGAAAGCGTACAGTAGAAAAACCATTTTTAAATGCACAATTTGTGAGTACTCAAGTTCAAAATCAGGTCAACTCAAAATTCACATGAGAAAGCATACAGGAGAAAAACCATTTAAATGCACAACTTATGAGTACTCTACTGCACAATCAGGCAAAATAAAAATTCACATGAGAAAGCATACAGTAGAAAAACTATTTTTAAATGCACAATTTGTGAGTACTCAAGTTCAAAATCAGGTTAACTCAAAATTCACATGAGAAAGCATACAGGAGAAAAACCATTTAAATGCACAATTTGTGAGTACTCAACTGTACAATCAGGCAAAATCAAAATTCACATGAGAAAGCATAAAGTACAAAAACCATTTTTAAATGCACAATTTGTGAGTACTCAAGTTCAAAATCAGGTCAACTCAAAATTCACATGAGAAAGCATACAGGAGAAAAACCATTTTTAAATGCACAACTTGTGAGTACTCTACTGCACAATCAGGCAAAATCAAAATTCACATGAGAAAGCATACAGTAGAAAAACCATTTTTAAATGCACAACTTGTGAGTACTCTACTGCACAATCAGGCAAAATCAAAATTCACATGAGAAAGCATACAGTAGAAAAACCATTTTTAAATGCACAATTTGTGAGTACTCAAGTTCAAAATCAGGTCAACTCAAAATTCACATGAGAAAGCATACAGGAGAAAAACCATTTTTAAATGCACAACTTGTGAGTACTCTACTGCACAATCAGGTCAACTCAAAATTCACATGAGAAAGCATACAGTAGAAAAACCATTTTTAAATGCACAATTTGTGAGTACTCAAGTTCAAAATCAGGTCAACTCAAAATTCACATGAGAAAGCATACAGGAGAAAAACCATTTAAATGCACAACTTATGAGTACTCTACTGCACAATCAGGCAAAATAAAAATTCACATGAGAAAGCATACAGTAGAAAAACTATTTTTAAATGCACAATTTGTGAGTACTCAAGTTCAAAATCAGGTTAACTCAAAATTCACATGAGAAAGCATACAGGAGAAAAACCATTTAAATGCACAACTTGTGAGTACTCTACTGCACAATCAGGCAAAATCAAAATTCACATGAGAAAGCATACAGTAGAAAAACCATTTTTAAATGCACAATTTGTGAGTACTCAAGTTCAAAATAAGGTCAACTCAAAATTCACATGAGAAAGCATACAGGAGAAAAACCATTTAAATGCACAATTTGTGAGTACTCAACTGTACAATCAGGCAAAATCAAAATTCACATGAGAAAGCATAAAGTACAAAAACCATTTTTAAATGCACAATTTGTGAGTACTCAAGTTCAAAATCAGGTCAACTCAAAATTCACATGAGAAAGCATACAGGAGAAAAACCATTTTTAAATGCACAACTTGTGAGTACTCTACTGCACAATCAGGTCAACTCAAAATTCACATGAGAAAGCATACAGTAGAAAAACCATTTTTAAATGCACAATTTGTGAGTACTCAAGTTCAAAATCAGGTCAACTCAAAATTCACATGAGAAAGCATACAGGAGAAAAACCATTTAAATGCACAACTTATGAGTACTCTACTGCACAATCAGGCAAAATAAAAATTCACATGAGAAAGCATACAGTAGAAAAACTATTTTTAAATGCACAATTTGTGAGTACTCAAGTTCAAAATCAGGTTAACTCAAAATTCACATGAGAAAGCATACAGGAGAAAAACCATTTAAATGCACAACTTGTGAGTACTCTACTGCACAATCAGGCAAAATCAAAATTCACATGAGAAAGCATACAGTAGAAAAACCATTTTTAAATGCACAATTTGTGAGTACTCAAGTTCAAAATAAGGTCAACTCAAAATTCACATGAGAAAGCATACAGGAGAAAAACCATTTAAATGCACAATTTGTGAGTACTCAACTGTACAATCAGGCAAAATCAAAATTCACATGAGAAAGCATAAAGTACAAAAACCATTTTTAAATGCACAATTTGTGAGTACTCAAGTTCAAAATCAGGTCAACTCAAAATTCACATGAGAAAGCATACAGGAGAAAAACCATTTTTAAATGCACAACTTGTGAGTACTCTACTGCACAATCAGGTCAACTCAAAATTCACATGAGAAAGCATACAGTAGAAAAACCATTTTTAAATGCACAATTTGTGAGTACTCAAGTTCAAAATCAGGTCAACTCAAAATTCACATGAGAAAGCATACAGGAGAAAAACCATTTAAATGCACAACTTATGAGTACTCTACTGCACAATCAGGCAAAATAAAAATTCACATGAGAAAGCATACAGTAGAAAAACTATTTTTAAATGCACAATTTGTGAGTACTCAAGTTCAAAATCAGGTTAACTCAAAATTCACATGAGAAAGCATACAGGAGAAAAACCATTTAAATGCACAACTTGTGAGTACTCTACTGCACAATCAGGCAAAATCAAAATTCACATGAGAAAGCATACAGTAGAAAAACCATTTTTAAATGCACAATTTGTGAGTACTCAAGTTCAAAATAAGGTCAACTCAAAATTCACATGAGAAAGCATACAGGAGAAAAACCATTTAAATGCACAATTTGTGAGTACTCAACTGTACAATCAGGCAAAATCAAAATTCACATGAGAAAGCATAAAGTACAAAAACCATTTTTAAATGCACAATTTGTGAGTACTCAAGTTCAAAATCAGGTCAACTCAAAATTCACATGAGAAAGCATACAGGAGAAAAACCATTTTTAAATGCACAACTTGTGAGTACTCTACTGCACAATCAGGCAAAATCAAAATTCACATGAGAAAGCATACAGTAGAAAAACCATTTTTAAATGCACAACTTGTGAGTACTCTACTGCACAATCAGGCAAAATCAAAATTCACATGAGAAAGCATACAGTAGAAAAACCATTTTTAAATGCACAATTTGTGAGTACTCAACTGTACAATCAGATAAACTCAAAATTCACATGAGAAAGCATACAGTAGAAAAACCATTTTTAAATGCACAACTTGTGAGTACTCTACTGCACAATCAGGCAAAATCAAAATTCACATGAGAAAGCATACAGTAGAAAAACCATTTTTAAATGCACAATTTGTGAGTACTCAAGTTCAAAATCAGGTCAACTCAAAATTCACATGAGAAAGCATACAGGAGAAAAACCATTTAAATGCACAACTTGTGAGTACTCTACTGCACAATCAGGCAAAATCAAAATTCACATGAGAAAGCGTACAGTAGAAAAACCATTTTTAAATGCACAATTTGTGAGTACTCAAGTTCAAAATCAGGTCAACTCAAAATTCACATGAGAAAGCATACAGTAGAAAAACCATTTTTAAATGCACAATTTGTGAGTACTCAAGTTCAAAATCAGGTCAACTCAAAATTCACATGAGAAAGCATACAGGAGAAAAACCATTTAAATGCACAACTTGTGAGTACTCTACTGCACAATCAGGCAAAATCAAAATTCACATGAGAAAGCGTACAGTAGAAAAACCATTTTTAAATGCACAATTTGTGAGTACTCAAGTTCAAAATCAGGTCAACTCAAAATTCACATGAGAAAGCATACAGTAGAAAAACCATTTTTAAATGCACAATTTGTGAGTACTCAAGTTCAAAATCAGGTCAACTCAAAATTCACATGAGAAAGCATACAGGAGAAAAACCATTTAAATGCACAACTTGTGAGTACTCTACTGCACAATCAGGCAAAATCAAAATTCACATGAGAAAGCGTACAGTAGAAAAACCATTTTTAAATGCACAATTTGTGAGTACTCAAGTTCAAAATCAGGTCAACTCAAAATTCACATGAGAAAGCATACAGGAGAAAAACCATTTAAATGCACAACTTGTGAGTACTCTACTGCACAATCAGGCAAAATCAAAATTCACATGAGAAAGCGTACAGTAGAAAAACCATTTTTAAATGCACAATTTGTGAGTACTCAAGTTCAAAATCAGGTCAACTCAAAATTCACATGAGAAAGCATACAGGAGAAAAACCATTTAAATGCACAACTTGTGAGTACTCTACTGCACAATCAGGCAAAATCAAAATTCACATGAGAAAGCATACAGGAGAAAAACCGTTTAAATGCACTATTTGTGAGTTCTCAGCCGCATGGCCACATTGCCTGAAATTGCACATGAGCAGTCATACAGGTGTAAAACCATTTAAGTGCACAATTTGTGAGTACTCAACTGCAGTATCAGTACACCTCAGATATCACTTGATGACGCATACGGGAGAAAAGCCATTTAAATGCACAATTTGTGAGTACTCTACTACGCAATCAGGCCAGCTCAAAAGTCACATGAGAAAGCATACAGGAGAAAAACCATTTTTAAATGCACAATTTGTGGGTACTCAACTGTACAATCAGGTAAACTCAAAATTCACATGAGAAAGCATACAGTAGAAAAACCATTTTTAAATGCACAATTTGTGAGTACTCAACTGTACAATCAGATAAACTCAAAATTCACATGAGAAAGCATACAGTAGAAAAACCATTTTTAAATGCACAATTTGTGGGTACTCAACTGTACAATCAGGTAAACTCAAAATTCACATGAGAAAGCATACAGTAGAAAAACCATTTTTAAATGCACAATTTGTGAGTACTCAACTGTACAATCAGATAAACTCAAAATTCACATGAGAAAGCATACAGTAGAAAAACCATTTTTAAATGCACAACTTGTGAGTACTCTACTGCACAATCAGGCCAAAACAAAATTCACATGAGAAAGCATACAGGAGAAAACCCGTTTAAATGCACTATTTGTGAGTTCTAAGCCACAATGCCTGAAATTACACATGAGCAGTCATACAGGTGTAAAACCATTTAAGTGCACAATATGTGACTACTCAACCGCTCTATCAGGATTGCAAAAGACATATTAATACATTCAGAAAATAAATAAATTTAAATGTACAATTTGTGAGTACTCATGTGTGTAATCAGAAGTTCTCAAAATTCACATGAGAGTGCATACATGAGAAAAACCATTTATATGCACTATTTGTGAGTTCTCAGCCGCATGGTTGCAATGCCTGAAATTACACATGAGGAGTCATACAGGTGTAAAACCATTCAAGTGCACGATTTGTGGGTACTCAACTGCACAATCAGGAAACCTTAAAAGGCACATGAAAAGCATACAGGAATTATTATACCATTCAAATGCACAATTTGTGGGTACTCAACTGCTCGATCAGGAGACTTTAAAATGCAGATAAGAACCCCTTGAGGAGAAAAACAATTTAAATGAGTATTCAGCCAAACAATCAGGAGACATCGATGCAAAAGATCGATGTTTCCATCGATACCAACTATCAATGGTATTAAAATATCGACGACAAAACATCGATAATTGAAAGCATCGGTATTTTCAGCGGAGAGCATTTTAATCTATGATTTTGTAAAATAATACATTGTGATTAATGATCTTATTTTAGTTTACTGTCGTTTGTTTTATTTAGTTATTTTCCTATTATAAACACCATAGACAAAATTGAAAGACAAAATGAAACACACCTAGATTTTTTTATTCTGATTATATATTTATTTCATATCTATTATTTTCTAATTCTTTAAAGTAATTCTTAAAGTAACAAACATGTACTAATAAAGTGGACAAATTATAGCTACAAAACCAGCTCACCTTTTATTTCTCAAGTATAATTTTAGATAGCCTTTGACTGGTCATTTCCGCGTGTTTTTTGTGGTAGGCCCAAAGACTAAAATAGGGTTGCTTTTCAGAAAAGATAGATGTAATATATTGCTATTGTAGTAAGAATTACTGGTAGAATTATTTACCTTCAGAGGAATACACTCTAATCCATTATTATCAGTATCGTTATCAGGGATGTCGACGTTCATCGAACAGTTTATTGTGTTTGTCGTTTAAACGTTTTCAAATAGTTAGCAGATATACAAACTTCGTCCAGTATTTGCAAATCGTAATGTGAAATTTCTAATTTCAACCTCAGAAGATGAGGTACTTTCCTTTTGTAAAATATGAATTGATTGAAGATGGCATTTTAAATTAGAAGTGTTGCCCAACGTTTTAATTGTTTTAAAGCATATTTTGCACCAGACTACATCTTTAGTTAGTATCTAAGCAACACTCAACTTTTAGATAACTGTAGAATTTAATTTTACACCATTACACAACGGCACTCTGGCTAATCTTAGTTTTAATTTTGCCCGTTAATGTCAAAAAATCACCCTTCGCTCGGTGCCAAGTCCAAACATAAAAAGTGCTGCCAGGCCCTTTGCCGGCGCGAGAGAAACACTATATTTTATTTTACTGATATTTGAGGACGATGTTTGCAAAACATCGATATTGACATCAATGTGTAAAAATCAAAACATTAATGGTAAAACCATCGACCATCGAACCGTAACATAGATGTTTACAAAAAATCGATAAATATCGCCCATAACTACAGGAAACCTCAAATGACACATTGCAAAGCACACAGAGGAATAAAAATCTGGAGTGGCCCTCACCCTACTTTCCGAGTAAATCGTACAATGAACTGCAAACGACACTTTTGTAATTATTTAATTTAGTAAAGGCAGAGCCATCTCTGGACGCTACTTAACGTCAGTTTCAGTGACAGAATTACATTTTTTGTCATCCTGACATTTAATGTCATGTCAGTGGCATTGACGTTTGTCAAAATCTGACAATTTGCAACACGGCGACGAAGGCTGTGCATTCTGTCAAACTGCATCTGTAAAAGCTTATAGCGCCTAAACCGTTCATCCCATAGATCTGTAAATTCGTATACATAGTTAAAGTCACTGGATGGTGAGTTGATATCAGTTTGGTCTAAATCGGATAACCCCTAAGAATGCGCATTTAACATTTGCCACTTCCGGTTGTCAGATTGTCACCAAAAAGCATCCAGTTCGTTCCGTTTGGGCGCAATCGTGTTCACGGACATACATAATACATACACACCCACAGACATTTTCCAGAAATCATTGCAATGGATTCAGGGGACCCCAAAACGGGTATTTTCGATGAAATCCCGATTTTTTTTTTCGTCGATTACAATACTTTCCTTCTAGGGTACTAGTTGGAAAGTAAAAAAAAAATTAAATGAAAAGGGTCCTCAAATATCTGGGGTGGCCCTCACCCTACTTTCCGACTAACAATGAGCAGTCATACCGACATGTAATGTCAGTGGTACTGACGTTTGTCAAAATCTGACAATTTGCAATACAACCACGAAGGCTGTGGATTCTGTCAAACTGCTTCTAGAAACCCTTATAGCGCCTAAACCGTTCATCCCATTGATCTGCAAATTAGTATACATATTTAAAATCACTGGATGGTGAGCTGATATTAGTTTGGCCAAAATCGGATAAATCCCTTAGAAGACGCGTGTAACATTTGCCACTTCCGGTTGTCAGATTGTCACCAAAAAGCAATCCAGTTCGTCCCCCGGTAATTCTAAATATGTATACCAAATTTCAGCCCGATCCCTTGTTCCGTTTGGTCGCTTGTTCGTGTTCACGGACATACATACACACCCACACACACACATACATACAGACATTTTTCAGAAACCATTGCAATCGATTCAGGGGACCCCAAAACACGTACTTCTACTGAAATCCCGAATTTTTTTTCCGTCGATTACAATACTTTCCTTCTAGGAACTAGTCGGAAAGTAAAAATAAAACTAGCTACCTCCAGTGTCGTTTGTGGTGCGGATCGGCATCTGCATCCAGCTCTTCGGGCCTGTGTCATCGTTTTGTGGCCAGACCTAATGGATCATATATAAAACCCATGGCGCGTCATTCAGTGATATGAACTGCTGATCACGAGCTATGCTAGTTCACTAGAGGAAGATAATTTTAAAATGTATCAAAATTCCAAAGTAGCATCAATATTGTTATCGAATCACTCCGCTCAGAAAAGCAGGTTTTATTGTCACAAATTCCCATTTATGTGTGATCATCGTTGACAAGTGTACACGTAACAAAATGTATTATTGAAGCTGTAATGTTGTGGTGAACCGATTAGTTAAACACTGACTGTTGTCTTCTAGTTTTTTTTTTTTTTTGGTACACAGTTATACAACAATAATACTATATTAATGCTATCTATTCAGTCCATTGTTCGTTCACCCACACCACTTTATCTAGAGGACGCGGGGTCCTCTATTAACTGTCTTATGAACTAGAGCCATCCAGTGAGGTAGGCAACTAAAACACTTTAAATATTACATTCCTCCTGGACTTTATTACAAACGTAGTCGGCCAATCGGGCAGGAATTTTCCGTTCTCTCCGTGGACGGGTTGGTGGGTTGTCTTGGACGTCGTCACGTACGGGTGTTGGATCTGGATCGGGTATGTTCTGCTCTTCAATTTCTTCGTAGTCGAAAATGTGTGAGTATGATGCGTTCTTGTCCCTAGGTATGAGAGGAGTGTTGGGTGTTTTTGTAAAGGTTTTGAAAAAGGAAGAGTTTCTAGTGATTGTTTCAGTGCCCCTCGATGCTTTTATTTGGGAGCCAAAAATGTGAGTAATTCTATATGGGTTTGGGTCGTAAGGCGGTGTTAGACTATTTGTTTTCTTCTGTCTACAAAGCACGATATCTCCTATTTTGAAATTGTGTTCTATTGTTCTTCTTTTGATATTAGCAGTTTCATTGTTCTTCATTCTACTTTCTCTCTCTCTCTCTCTCTCTCTCTCTCTCTCTCTAGGAATTCTTGATTTTCGGATGTCTCTACATTTGGAAATTGGTTTCTCATTTTTCTGTTGAATATGGCTTCAAACGGAGATTTTTCTGTCGTTGAATGTGGTGTTGATCGGTAGTTCATCAAAAATTGGTTTAGTTGTGATCCAAATACATTCATTTCAAATTTTTCGCAGATTAAGGCTCGTTTCAAAGTTTTCACAAACCGTTCTGCCATGCCGTTAGCTTCTGGCCATAAGGGTGTTATGCGGATATGTTTTATTTGGTACTCATTCAGAAAATTTTTGAAATCGTTACCATTGAATGTGAAAGTGCGAATGTTTCCTCTAAAATTTTCTTTATGCTCTCAAAGCTGGTTTAGTTGACAATATTAGCAAATGGGTATCTTGAAAATTCGTCTATCATAAGGAAAATGTATTTTCCATTTGGAAAGGGTCCACAAAAGTCTACATCTAGTTGTTCGAATGCTGTTTCTGGTAGGTACTCTGTCCGCATCGGGTTCCTTTGTTTTTGGGAAATTGAAATTTGGCATGCAATGCAACTTCTTAGTTTTTCTTCTGTTAATTTGTCCAATTTTGGAAACCAGAGTTTGGATCTTAGGAGGGCCTTGGTTTTTTTGATGCCTTGGTGACCCTGATGAGCATGACGGAGAACTCTGTCTATGAGGTTGTGAGGTACTATAATCTTTGTTCCTCGTAACAGTATGCCATTACACGATGTCACTTCGGTTTTTATATTATTGAAAGGTTTCAGTTCCGGTGTTTCTAGCAAATCTAGTCTGTTTGTTTCGATAGCTTCTTTTAGTTTCATTAGTATGTCATCTTGTTTTGTTGCCTTTTGAAGTTCTTCTAAGGTAACTCGTTTTGGTAGATTGTTTGTTGTTATAATTTTACATATTGGGTCATTTTTGTTTCATCTTTCCCATGCACTGTTAAAGGATGTCTTGATAGGTAATCTGATGGGTTGTCTTTTCCTACCTGGTGTTGTAGTTCGAAATCATACTGCTGTATTTTTAGAACAAGTCGTTCTATTCTAGAACTAGGTGTGCTTTTTGGGTTTCAAAGTGTGCCAATCAGCGGTTTGCTGTCTGTATGGAGGATAAAGCGTGTGCCAAAAAAATACAGGTGGAAGTGTTTTATTGCCCATGTGACAGCTAGCATTTCTTTTTCTATTTCACTGTATCGCTGTTCTGTAGGTGTTAGGCTTCTGCTTCCATAAGAAATAACTTCAGTTTTCCCATCATGTCCATCTTGTGATATTAGAGCTCCCAGTCCATGTGGTCCAGCATCTACATGTAAGTGGGTTGTTTTCTGGTTGTTGTTGTAGTAGGCAAGTTTGCAAGCTGTGCTAAGGTTTTCTTTTAGCTTGATAAATTCTTGCTGATGTTTAGGGGTCCATGTCCATATGGTTTCTTCCACATCACAGCCGTATATGTAAATGTATCCACCAGGTCCAGGCATAGTGTAAGTAATTTTTACATGGTGGGCCAAGAACTCCCCACTTTTCGGACAATTCGTAGCGAGATGTGAAGTGATGCCAACTTAGTCTGCAAAAATAAATGTTTTCATTATTTTCTGTTTTTTTTTTTATTAAAATATAATTCCTATTTAGAAAATTTAACCATACTCTTGTCTGTCAACTATTCCAAATACTCCACATTGAATAACTTTGTTCAAACAGCAATGCATGGTAGTTTACAAAAGTTGTCGTTGCTGCCATGGCCATCTATTGCTCCTACTCGAAGCGACATAGATGGCACCATTACAGTATTCTAGCATAACTAATAATTTTTATTCTTTAAATTTTTCTTTCTGTACTACTATGGACAATACGTCTTACAAAACGAGTGCTACATTTATCGTTTATAAATTTAGTAAATCTGACAACTATATTGGTTGGTGGATTCCATTGTTACCAAAGTCAGTAGTAAATACTGAGAACTGAGTCTACTGTGAAACCAAAGTAGCAATATTAAAAATTCTTATTGCGAAAATTTCTAACTGTAAATATTGTTCTAATTGTAAAGCACCGACCTTCGATTACTATATATTAATAATGTTCTGGTGATATTGCTAATGCTTGATAACACTTTCTGGTGATTTTTCCAACTATTGGCAAAATTGCAAATTTCGGAGCGAGGTAGATAGAGACGGACTGAGTTTTTCAGAAAGAGATAGTCGCGTTCTTGGCCCACCATGTAAAAATTACTTACACTATGGGTCCAGGTCCACAGAGGAATCCGCTGATACGCATCCATCCGGACCTACTCAGATCTACTTGAAAAGCCTCGACTAACGAGACAGATGTGTAAGTCATATACAAGTCATATAAGGTCAAAATAATTTTGACCAGTACATGTTGTCTTTGCACATATCAATATATTATAGCAGAAGATAAAGATGAAACTTAATAAATAAAGTCCAATTGGATGTCGATTTGCGATTTTATTTTCAGGGTTCTTGTAATGCTTAAGTTTCAAGTTTTCTATTACCCTCGGCAAGTTATTTTAAAAATTAGGCCATTTAGTTAGGACTTCAAACAAGTGCAACACCTGCTACTTTTCTGGCAAAAAAAATACTGAGAATTTTTTATGACATTATTTATATTATATTTTCTCAACCTGGGTTCCGCGGAACTCCGAGGTTCCGCAGTGAAGAATTTGGGGTACCGTGGTGGTGGAAATCATCCCACAAAGAATGTGAAGAAGTATTAATATATAGGTACATAGAAGGCGTCTTAGGCTCTGTATTATAAACAAAAAAATCATCTCCGAATAGTTATTCGTGGATGATTATGATTATATACACAACGAATACCGTTAGCTCAGCCGCGCACGAGCAACTTTTTGCCCGCAACTATTTGGTTGCTGAGGTTAAGAGGAATCCGTACCCCTTACTTTCTACTCGCAAAACACGTAAAAGTTCCGAGGGGTTTTCTCCGCTATTAGTTCACAGAATCGTAAAAGCAATTCACCATATCATAAATAAAAGTTATATAATTTTCCGTCTAGTGGTAGATTTTTGATATTTTTGTTTGTTTTGGGCAAATTTATTGCTGAATGTGACCTAAAATTGACGGATTTTGCGATTTTTTACGTATAACACAGGCTAAAATTGAAAAAAGTACCACATAATAGATTTATATCTGACATGCTTTTTTCACTCAAAACTTTAATGATGAAAACGCGTGAAAAGGACATATTTTCTGCGCCGTTGGTTCGGACTAGGTATGCAACCAAACGTACAAATCCCCTTCGGCAGTTTTGGACCAATGGGAGTAAAATGATATTGCATGGTACAGTCCCAAGCACCATGTATTGGTATGAGACGTGTGTCTGTATTTTAGATGCATTATTATTCCAAGTGCGTGTCTAAGGTTACATGACCTTGCTAGGAAGGACGTGCAACCTAGTCGGTTTGCAAATCTGCCCTGGAACCACAAAATTAAAACTGCGGAATAAAATAAACACGAATGATAACTGATTGCGAAGAATATATACTTTAAATGTTAGCAACAAAATCCAGCAACAAAGAAATGTATTTGTTTATCCGAGTGCAATGATGATACATTGATGGAAAGGTCATAGTGAGAGGAGTCTGTCATACTTATTGCAGACTATCTCTATTAATAATTACTGTCTAAAAATTAAAAAGAAAGTCAAAATTGTAATAGGTTTTCATATACATATCTAGATTATATTCTTATGCATAGAATATAGGTTTTTTTATTAAAAATGTGTTCATGGTTCATTTTTACTGTTTATTTTTTTATTATTATCTTTTTTTACTTTTCGACTAGTAACCGCGGAAATACGCGTTTTGGGATCCCCTGAACCGATTGCAATGATTTCTGGAAAATCTATGTATGTATGTATGTATGTATGTATTTGTGTGTGTATGTGTGTATGTATGACCGTGAACACGATAGCGCCCAGACGGAACAACGGATCGGGCTTAAATTTGGTATACATATTTAGAATTACCGGGGGACGGATTCATCCGGTTTTGATTAGTGATGGGCATAATCGAGATATTTTAATAATCGATTATTTTTAATCGAGATATATTAATAATCGATTATATTAGTAGTTAAAATTAGTAGTACTAATTTAGTACTTAGTTAAAATTAGTAGTACTATTTCATTCGATTATCTTTGCGGCGAACTTGCACTATGGTACACTTGCTATGAGGCCAAACAACTGTGGCATCAGCACCGAACGCCGTCAAAGGTTCAAAGAAATTTTCGACATTGGCGCTTTCGTTTGTTTATTAAAGTGTGCCGGTAAAGTGTTTTTGTCAAGTTCTTGCGAATAGTTATACACTATTGGTTTGTGACGACGTGACGTAATTGAGAACTGACGACATCATACCGCGTTAGGCCACACGGTATTGTTTGATTATCGCCTGGACTGCGATTGAAGAATAAATAAACAAGCAGTAGAGAAATAAATTTTGTAGGAAACCACATGGATACGTGACAGTATATTATAGTTATTTGAATCGAGAGGTGCCTTGTATGTATTGTTATAATCGAGACATAGTATTATTATTATCTCACGGACATTCGCTTTTGGTGTTTCACCCTCTTTAGTCTATGCGTTTAGAGAGTTTATAAATGTGTAAACAGTGTGTCAATGCAGTCGGAAAGTTGGGTGGGGCCACATCAGATATTTTAGATTAATTAACGTCAAAGTGGTCTGGCAATAGTGGTTTGTTTTTTTGTTGCTACATAGAAAATATCGTCCAATGTTTTTTTTTAATCATACTTTTATTTGTACTCCTTTATTTAAAAAAAATAACTTTAAATTAGTCGTTGCTTTCATCAAAATGCCTTAAAAACAGTGCAAAAACAAATGCAATACAATAGAAGAGGAACGCTAAAGTGCAATGTAGAAACCGCTGATTCAATAATTTAGAGTAAAGGCGTTGAGTCTATTTTATCTGTTGTGGACTAGCCTCCAGGCGCCGAATTGTCGCGACACTGCCCTATGGTTAGCGGAACGGGGCAAGGGAGAAAATGGTTACTTTTCGCTCCGAATGTACTCGCACCGAGCGAAACTATAGTCCGATGGGACCTGATTCCTCTTAAGCAGCACGCTCACTGGATCGACTCGACTCCGCACGGTACGCACAGCACGTTCGGCTCGGCAGCGACCACCGCCCACTGAATCGGCGGCAATCGACGTTTCTGGTAACACCCGACGCGATGTTCAGTTGTTGAGGTGGACCGGAGTCTACTTTTTATTGGTACCGTACCAAAAACAAAACGGTCCATTTCTAATTTATTTTAACTTAAATAACATAGTCCATTTTTTTCGATATATCTGCCCAAGCATTTTCCTTTTTATTGTTGTCGTGGTAATACTTGTTACGTGGATCGTATACAACGTCATATTCCAGAACACACTCTATCAACATTTCATCAGACATGGTGTGCGCGCAGTACTACGTTGAAGCACCAACAAACACAATTTTTGAACTGATGGCAGGATAACGTTTTGGCATTCTTATGTATGTACCGAAACGCAACGCCTTACCGAAAAAAAAGCACAAAAAATATTCTTTGTATGAATCACTATGAGACAAAAGAGTTTTTTTAAGACTTTTGGTTACAAAAGAGTTATACTTATTGAACATCCTTAAAATGAACTGTGTAGGAGATGTGCGAGATTAAACTTTTTAGAACACATCCCTACATCTGACAAAAAATGTTTATGAATGGTTTCTCAGACAATAACAGTTTTGTTTTGTACCGAAAAGAGCTAAGTTGGTACAAAGGTACATGTTGGCTGTCTTCGAGTATGTACACCAGATGTACAGACACCAGAAGATTTTATAAAGGAAAGAAAGCCATCCGCCGAAAACACCCTTCAAATAAAAATTAGATTAACATTTAGCAAACTGAAACTGAACTGAACTAAAATGTCTACATCTTCGAAATTAATACAAAAATGTACTGAGTTTCTAGGTATTTCCACGTGCCATTTATTATCAAAAGATCGTCGGAAAAAATTAGAAAATTATAGATAATATACCGGTTAATCGGTTTTTGTTAAAATATTTACCGTTTACTGGTAAATACAAGCTGCAATAATTTTGAAACCACTAAACATAATGAAAGGACCATCCGCCGTCGAAGGCGCCGAACCAAAGTTGCCCCTTCAAGAATACCCTGCCGTTGCCGAACGTAGTCGGTCCGAGTCGAACGTACCGATCGAAAGCAGTGAGCGGGCACCCGTTACTTCCTTTGTGAGCAACTTCGCCGACAGCGTCGATGCGGACTGTGCGGAGTCGAGTCGATCCAGTGAGCGTGCTGCTTTAATCGAGTGTGCGTTATCACGAGCATAACAAACCTAACGTAACGCAGGCACTAACTTGGCCACAAATGAGAAAAAATTCAGAAAATTTTATTTCGGTAAAAAGTTTCTGTATTATCTTAAAGCTAAAATGCAAACATCAAGGTATAATTAATTGCTTGCAAAATTAAGAAGTTAAGTACTTTTATTTTTAAAGAAACGCAAACATTTTATTTGGAAAAGGTGTTTAGAAAGATTAGTAGATGTCAAATACCAAATTAGAATCACTTTCGTAATATTTTTTCACAATGAATTTTTTGTTTGGGGCTCTTTAAATCAACATGTGTACGCACAACGGCCCTTTAGAGACGTTAAACATCTCAAAAATGTTATCGAAAATTGCATTTACAAACGTACAATATTACGCACTGAAAATAGGAGAGATCACATTGAGTAAAATACTATATTGTGATGTGCTGTTAATTAAAATTTTCTGTTTTTATTACTTCTAGTACTTTTCCACTTTTAGTATTTGATTCATTATAATAAATGTTAGAATGTGTTATCTTTTTAATATTTTAACATTAAATTTCTGTTTTTGTTGCTTGTTGTCGTTCCTATTTGTTTTTTTGTTGTTGTCAGTTATCAAAATGAAATATGAGGATGTGTTGCTTAGTTAATTTTTTAATACTGATCTTTTTTTGTTTATGAAGTTATTAAAAATGTTAGTATGCGATTAAAAACAAATTCTACGGAAGTGATTCTAATTTTGCATTTAATCTAATCTTTCTACATACCTTTTTCAAATAAAATGTTTGCGTATCTTTAAAAATAAAAGTACTTTACTCTTAACTAATTTTCTAATTTTCTTAATTTTGTAACACCCGGTATATGCAAGCAGACAATTATACCTTTATGTTTGCATTTTAGGTTTAGGACACTTTCTACTAAAATAATTTTTTTTTGAAAAATTGATAATAATTTTTTTTTTCCATTTGTGTCCAAGTTAGTGCCGGACGGTGTACTCTACAGTTATTTTTAATTCTCCATATTTGAAGCTATAGAAGTAGCATTATGTTGGTATTTTGATGAAAGGTTAGATATCTCATAATTCAGAGCTAAGGGGTTCCTCAGAAAAAAAAATTAGGTGCTCCGGGGTTCCTCGCTCTACAAAAGGGTCAGAAACACTGGTCGAGTTAATCAATTGAAGAAATAAATTGCAAAATAAATCGAAAAATATGAGAGTAAAAAAGGTGCTTTTATTTGACAAATTCAAATGTTCGAATTGTTTGCTTTCAGCACGACTACAAGCTCGTTGGCGTCGTCTGCATCTTCTTAATGCCTCGGCCACGAAATCGGACGCATGGGCGTTTTCGCTAATAGCGTCAAAGTCGAGCGGGTGAGATCCTGTTCCAAATGCACACTTAGGAGAGAGAAAGTAGCCATATGCTTGTAGCGTTTCGCCATTAGCGACCATTCCGTGGCCGAGGCATAAAAATGACTGTTTGATAAAACGTGCATAGCGATTTGCACGTTTTACGGCGATTTGAAATTACTCTGAAAGGTGGATTGGGCGTCAATTTCGTGGCCAGCCCCGTCTGCGGACTTGAAACCTATTGTTTTTTTTTTTTACTGAGGCTGCAGAAAGGAAATTCCAACGCTCAAAATATCGCCGAGTCATTTTAAGAAAGATACAGACGACACCGACAAGCCAGTATTCGTGATGAAGGCAAAGAATTCGAGCATTTTAATTTGTAAAATAAAGCACCTTTTTACTCTCATATTTTTCGATTCATTTTTCAATTTCCTTAATTGATTAGGTTGTGTTTCTTGCAATAATTTCAAATAAAAATTCTCATTTTTTTTGAGCAGAAAAGTAGCAAGTGTTGTTGAATGGTCCAATTTTTAAAATAACTTGCCGAGGGTAGTACTGTATATTTTTTTTGTTTACAAACCACAACTCAGACAAACTATTTTATTTTTATCAAGAGAATTAAGAAATTTGTTGCCACAGTAAAAATGTGGTAAATGATGTCGATTTTCTACTTTTTTGCTTGTTCCTGCTTGTTCTGAGGAGCATGAGCTAACCAATTGCCCTAAAAAGTCCTCCCCAGTCTGTCTCTATTGTAAGGGCATTCATCTATGCAACGAATCAGGAACTACTCTTGCTAATCGTTCTTGTGAAGAGTTTCTGAAACAGAGGAGGATGAAGGAAATGATGGCTGTTTACAACTTATCATCTTTCGAGGCTGCACAAATGGTGAATGAGAACAATATCAAAACGCCTCTTATACGTCTCAACGACAATCTCAACTTTCCTTCCATTGCTGATACGGATAATTCTCTTTTAAGAAACCCGTACTCATTAAGTAATTACAACAATGCTGTTACATCCAATATCAAAAAGAATTACACGTTTACAAAACAATACAGCAGATCACCTACTACCATGTCGCAGAAGAGAAGAAACGAAACACCCTCTGACCTCCTTTTTTATCCAAATGGAAGACCGACTGAAGTATACAGCAAACGATCATGTCAGGAACATGTGGAGTTTGATAGTCCTCAGGAATCTGCTGCCCCGGATATGATAAATTCTTCACATCATGTCGTACATAACAACTCACTACCCTCAACATCTAAATCTACATCTACTGCACCATATCCTACATCAAATTCTGAAGACAATGATAATCGCCACCACTATCAAATCAATACAAATCAACAATGATAGACACACCCACAATAAATCAGCCTTTTTCATTTTTTGTCTCAACACCCACAGGATATTGTAATAGTCTGTGAAACCTGACTACACCCTAATTACCATATTTCAACCCCTGGGTACAAAGCATATCATTTATACCGGCCTGATGGGTACGGTGGTTTGTCAGTGCTTGCAATATGCAAGCATGCAATATTAGTAGAATCGATCTCTGAACATGATTTTGGCAATAATGCTCATTTTGTAAGTTTAGAATTTCTGGAATCAACTTTATTGCTGGATATATACCATCAAACACCGATTTTACATCTAATGACTGGAGACGGATCATCGCATCCTTAGACCCTGGACCGATGTTCATTATGGGAGACTTTAATGCTCTCCATCCAGCGTGTGGGAGCCCACAAACCAATGCAAGAGGTATAAACTTAAAGAGTATTACAGATATGTTTGACTTGGTGGGCATGAATGACGGCACTCCCACTCTTCTGTCTTGCAGTCGAGATCATGCAAATGTATTAGATTTAGTATTATGTACTGCCGATCTTGTCCATCTGGTTCAATGTACTACCATTGGGGATACACTTGGGAGTGATCACTTCCCAGTCCAATTTACTCTCCGGAAGCAATACCACAGGAAAACTAAACCACCTTCATTATCTAGACCCTTCAATTTTGAAAAGGCTAAATGGGACATTTTTGCTGCCGATGTGCAGGATTGCTTTCGGAGTGAATTGGTATCGGATTATGAATCATTCTTGAAGGTTTTTCATTTGTAATAGCTAAACGATACATTGCACTCTGCAAGAAGCATCTATTGAGGAAGAAGAGGGAGTCCTTTAAGACCTTTTGCGAAAACCTTAGCAGAGAGACTTCGATTTCTGATATTTGGTCTACGATTAGACGCTTCCGAAATGCTCCACTTTGTTGGAGAATCCGGAAGCCGGATTCTCCAACCGGCTTATGTCCGGATTATGTCCGAACTGGAACCATTCATGGTGGAGGCAAGTGCCAGCGAAATTGCAACCGAGTTTTCAAAGGATGAGTTATATTTAGCATTGGATACTCCCAAAAATACTTCCCCGGGTTCCGGATTGATAGCATTCCCAATGCTCAAAAACATCCCTGACGAAGCAAAAGAATTCCTATTGAAGGCATTTAACGATATTCTTGGGGGTGCCAAAATTCCTGCTCATTGGTCAGATGTCCTTATTGTGCCTATACCGAAACGTGGTAAGGATGCTAATAAAATGGAGGGATATCGTCCCATACCCCTTATCAACTGTGACCGAAAAATTTTGGAAAAAATGATTCTCACTCGATTGGAGTGGTGGTTTCAGCACCATTCCCTCTTGGAACCCCTACAATTCGGATTTAGGAGAGGTATGGGAGTCCCGGAGTGCCTTTTTTCCTTGGTTGGTATGGTCCAGACAGCTTTCTTGAGACGTAGGGTGCTGGTGGCGCTTTTCGCTGATATTGAGTCCGCATATGATAATATCAACATTCCAACGATGCTAAGGATTCTCGCAGACAGGGGAGTGCCATCCAATGTACTTGAATTATTGAGACAACTGATTGCCTTTAAGACACTGCGATTAGACGTCTTAAGAATGACCCGCTTGGTGTTGGCTCGAGGATGTCATTCAGGGGACTGCCGCAGGGCAGCCCGTTAAGTCCCCTATTATTCAATGTTTATGTCAGTGGCCTGAACAAAATTTTGCTTCGATTTGGTGTCAGGGTTATTTGGTATGCGGATGATGTTGTTTTTGTCTGTGAGACCAAATCAGTTGAGGTTGAGGTAGCGGTTGCCGGACTCAATGAGGCTATGAAATATTTGCATGCTTTTTTAGAAGAAAGACACTTATCATTGTCCTTGAGCAAGTCTATAGCAGTGATCTTTTCCAGGAGAAGGAAAGCAGAAACTGTTCCAAACCAGCAACATAAAGTATCTTGGAGTTCATTTGAACGCAAAGTTGTCCTGGGCTCAACATGTGAATGAGGTTTCATTGGCTTGCGGAAAGGCATTGAATATTCTTCAATCCCTTTCATCCACCAGATGGAACTGTTCAACAAGGATATCTACTATAATATATAAAGCTTTAATTCGGTCACGTCTGGGTTATTGCACGTGGATTATGTCACCCATGCCAACGAAAGTGATCTACAAGCTTCAAAAAATCCAATTTCGGGCTGCTAGATTTATATTGGGTGTATTGAATTCTACCCCTACTAATGTGCTGCTGTTGAGATGAATGAAGTGCCTTTACCTCTACGACTCAATGCTTTGGCGGAGAAATTTATTATTAAGAATAACCTTACATACCGTATATGAACGAGAACGTGTTGCTGCCTCCAGAATTCCTTTGGCCGTAACCGCATTTGCCAGGGTAGCTCCACTGTCGAGGACAATGAAGAGAACGAGTATTTTAAATACATATAGAAGAGACTTCACTCAAGTTTTCTTTTCTCCAGAAGTTACTCTTTCATTAAGGATTTACAGTGATATCAAAAATCATACAGGTCAGTTGAATACGAATTCCATGTTTATGGAGGAAGCTACGAGTTTGTGGCCTGTCAGTTAAGTCGGACTCTCTCTATGCTGGGTTTGGAGTCCATGCACTTTCTCTGAATTTGAGTTTCGCTGCAAGCGTTTCATCTCACCTTTCTATATTTACCGTGGAGCTGCTAGCAATAGTCAGGGCTTTGAAGTTCATTGAGAGAGGGATATTCAGCAAGCTATTATTTTCTCAGATTCTTTAAGTGCTATTACAGCCATCATGAACTACCATGGATTGCATGTTGGGGGACATTACTTAGTATACCAAATTGTGGAGATGGCATGGCAGCGCCGTTGTGTCGGATCGAGTGTAGAGTTCTGTTGGGTTCCAGGACACGCAGGTATAGTGGGCAATGAAATTGCAGATAGATTGGCTAGTCGGGCAGAAAAAGGTTCCTTGGTTACTCCACTGGAAGACCCACAGGATATTATGTCCAATATAAAAGCCTAAACAATTCAGTGCTGGCAGACCCAGTGGGACGTTTCAAGCAGGACTAGGGGAAGGATTATCAGACTGTTAAAGCCTAGAGTAGACTCTCCGTCGTGGTTTGATGGAAAGGGATTTATTCCCAAACATTTTACAGCCACAATTTGCAGACTGCGGTCTGGTCATGGTCTTTTTCAATCACATCTTTATCGGATGGGGCTACAGGAATCTCCCAGTTGTAGCTGCGGCCAGTTTGGAGATCTTAATCACTTCTTCTTTGGCTGCCCTAATTATGAATTTTTGAGAGTGCCATTTTTTAAGGGTTTGTTAAGGTTGGGTATACAATCCTCCTATAATTTGACTACGTTATTAGCTACTAATTCATTTTCCGTGTATAAATTGATGTATAGCTTTATGTTATCTTGTGACTTTTACATCTAAGGCTTTTGGTTTTTGTATTTCTGATCCTTTGTTTCCTTGTCCCGTGTTACATTTTTCATTTTCTTTGCCGAGGGATTTTTATGGCTTGTGAATGGAGTGACGATCCCCCCCATTCGAGAAGAGTTTTGCATGTTTGTGATTGTTTATTTCCTTTCCCCCACAGGGCAGAATTAAAATTGGACTGATCCATAATACAAAAGGGAAAAAGAGCAGTGACTGGTGTCAAAAAGAAGCCTACATTGGCTTAAACACCAACTTTACCTTTAACAAGAAGAAGAAGAAGAAGAAGGAGAAGGAGAAGGAGAAGGAGAAGGAGAAGGAGAAGGAGAAGGAGAAGGAGAAGGAGAAGGAGAAGGAGAAGGAGAAGGAGAAGGAGAAGGAGAAGGAGAAGGAGAAGGAGAAGGAGAAGGAGAAGGAGAATGAGAAGGAGAAGGAGAAGGAGAAGGAGAAGGAGAAGGAGAAGGAGAAGGAGAAGGAGAAGGAGAAGGAGAAGGAGAAGAAGGAGAAGGAGAAGGAGAAGGAGAAGGAGAAGGAGAAGGAGAAGGAGAAGGAGAAGGAGAAGGAGAAGGAGAAGGAGAAGGAGAAGGAGAAGGAGCAGGAGCAGAAGCAGAAGGAGAAGGAGAAGGAGAAGGAGAAGGAGAAGGAGAAGGAGAAGGAGAAGGAGAAGGAGAAGGAGAAGGAGAAGGAGAAGGAGAAGGAGAAGGAGAAGGAGAAGGAGAAGGAGAAGGAGAAGGAGAAGGAGAAGGAGAAGGAGAAGGAGAAGGAGAAGGAGAAGGAGAAGGAGAAGGAGAAGGAGAAGGAGAAGGAGAAGGAGAAGGAGAAGGAGCAGGAGCAGGAGCAGGAGGAGAAGGAGAAGGAGAAGGTTCAATCATGCTGCCATAGTCTTTGGTCAATATTTGTATGCGTTTGGAGGTGAAAACAATGAAACGAGAAGTAATAACAAGAGCCTTTCTTTTGTAGAATACTATGATCCTTCAAAAGATGCTTGGCTCATGGTACGTTTGAGGATCATAATAGTTAACTTATATACAATGCCGAATCCGGATATAGAACAAGCATAGTTCTGTGCAAACAAAATAACCAAATGTTATTCTAGCTATTTGCTCAATGAACGAGACTATATTCATATGCGGAGGCCAAAGTGATTCCTGTACATATTTAAGTACGATATTTGATCCCTCGACCGCTCTTTACAAGAAGGGCTCGGATATGAATCTCAAACGTGCCTATTGTAAAATGGCAACCACTGGTAAATGACCTCAAACATAACACTGAAAAGTGTAAATGAATTATAAATTTACAAAAATGTGTTAATTTTTTGTTCTGAGGTGACTGCATTGATGTCATTGGTGGCTGCACATACGAAGATGGAGCCATAAATTCTATGGAGAGATTTGACCCTCGTGAGGGCACATGGTCCCCAGCGCCATCCATGAGTAGAAAAAGATCAGAATATGGTGTGGCCGTATTAAATAATTCTATATACTGCACTGGCGGAGGTAAGTTAATAGAGTCATTTTGAATGTATGAATGTCACGTAACTACCGATGTAGGCAACCAAATGTACAATTGTTGGTTCCAATGAATTTCGTTCCGTAAGTAAATAGGGCAATGGTGTACCATGGTATTTTTATTATGGGAACGCGTTCAAACCATTAAATAAACAAACAAAAACGTGGTCATTAAAACACGCTGCAAACCACCTTTTCGAAAACACTGAAAACTTTGATATCGAAATGACCCAAGTTTACACCAAGAAAAAGGCTAACTCCGTGCGCCTATACAAATAAATCACGTTTCAGTTACGTTAGTGTTGCCAACGCCGGAATTTACTGTGCATAAATCACTAGCCGGTCACGTTACATTCAAACATTAATAATGACTGTATAAAAACTATTTGTTTCTTTACAATGCACGCTGAAAAGAATTAAAACCAAAAACTTAATATCAATGTTTTCAACAGTTGTTCTTGGCTTTGTTCGAGCAGCAGTCAAAATAATCATGTATTCTACTGCACATGAACAGTATAAAATTGGTGTTTGAGCTAAAATAAGTTACGGATTCGCAACATTATCAAGCGTACAGTTTGTGATAATTACAATTGTTCGAGGAATTACAAATATCAGCATAAGTTCCGAATTAGTCCTTAGTTGCACATGCGCCTTGAAGATTAATAACTTACTGCTGCTCGAAAAAAAGCTATTGCAATCTTTTTTTTGTGTTTTATACATGTTGCAGGAAATTTTTAGGACAAACACAAACTGGGGAACGTTTTGACATACGCAAGAACACATGGTAATCAATACCTGACATGCTGGACGAGAGATGGGGCCATGACTTGGTTGCATTAGACAGTTGTATTTATGCAGTTGGCGGAAGAAGACAATCAGCCGTTGAAAAATTCAATCCAGGAACCAACCAATGGGTTGAGGTGGCATCCATTTTAAAATTGTATAGGCACTGGGGCGCAGCAGCAGCTTTAGAGTGTCCTGAAATCAAACATTCAACAGTTTAATATATTTTTTATAAATAAACATAATAAACATATTTCCATTATTTAATCATTCACCCCCACCGTTTCGGGATAAAATTAAAGCAAATTTGGAGAGGCCAAGTTTTGAAGTTTATACTAGCTCCACCCTTTTTTTTACTTCTTCGGATCGTTGGTCATTTTGCCGTGGCATTTGAGAGTTGTGCCGTTGGCAACACTGTTCTTCGCTAAAAGTATTTAGTTAACAAAGGTTACCTTTCTGCATGTTCGGCAAATGGCGGTTAACCTTAACGTTTAGCATCAAAAAGTAATTTGTGTACTTTTTTGACCGAATTTTTATATTATTAATAAAAGCAAAGGTAAGAAATAAACTTATTGGTAATTAAATGCCTGCGAACAATTGGTGAAATTTTAGATATGCTCAGTTCCTGATTGTTATATGGACGTGGAATTAGCTTCCCGTTGAGGATTAGCAGATTGCTTTTTTTTCCGTTTCCGATTAATAAAAAATTACGTCAACTGTGGATAAATAAATGTAAAATACTTGCTTCAGTAGATATAAGTGAAGCCCGCTTGTGTTGAACCCATTTTAGAACAAGACACTACTAGATAAGATGGTATTAAATACGGGTGCTATGTCTTCCTTTAAGTTGGCTGTAAATCAAGTGAGTAACACTTATTATCCTTGTTAAATTATTCTTTTAACATTTTAATAATCTAAAATTTTGTTGTAATTTGTTAAGGAGGAAATCTACCCTCAATTAATATCTTCTGGTGCCGCTAGTATGATTTCACTAGATTTCATTAGAACAGGAACATACTTGCGAGTTGATTTTTTCAAACATTTATTTACATAAGATGGCACCAGCCACGACGACAAGCTAATTTTCAAATTTTGCAACCAATTGTTGCTCCTAGTTTAATTACAACAAAATAATGAGCATAATATTGTTATTAATTCAGCGTCGCAAAACATCTTTTTCCTTTCATGTTTTGTATATTTGGTAAATATACACCATGTTTGCACTGCGGCTAAAAACTATAATATCGGGTGAAAACTATATGAGTAGTCGGTTCTGTGGTGGTTACAGAAGACTTATTTTTCTTCCAGGTCAAAGATGCTTCTAAGAATGTACCTGTCTTCCAGAGTAAAAAAGTACCACAAATAGCGCAGGTGCCTTCTATTAAGAAATTTATCTGTGGGTTATGTGGCTTCAAGTTTAGCAAGGAAATCTTTTTGACAAATCATTACAAATTCTGCAAAGACATCGATAATCCCGCCGACAGGATAGGTGCTGGAAATGGTAAACCATTCCTTTTACTTTTTAGAGTTGACTTTATTCTTTTTTTTTTGTTTAGTTACAGTTCAAGAAGAAAATTCTAATGTGGAAGTGCAGAGCAAGGAGTGTCCTGGCAATGATTCACCATCTGATCTTATGTGAGTATCTGGTAATTGTTAATAACTGAAGACATAATCCTGTACTTAATTTGACCACTGTGGAGCTGGCATTAGATATATGAGTTTCCAGGTTCCATATACTTTTACATTGTCTTGAATTATATTTCAATTAGGTTTCTTGTTTGTGTGTTTTGTAGATTTGACATCAAAGACGAAGAGGTTGAGTTCACAGAAACAATTATGTTTCCAGAGGTAACCCCGATTTGTCCGCTACCAGAAAAACCTATCAAAAATCTGACAACAGACATGGAAGATGAATTGTTTAGGTATGACTTTAGTACTACAGACCATACTATAAGAGCACTCGTGTGGCAAAAAATGTGGAGCCTGCAACAAGTAAATATTAAAATACTCAGCATCAAAATGCTTAAATATTTATTGGGAAAGTTGAACACCCATGTAATCTTTGCTTATCTTTTGGTGTTGTGTAGTTTTGTTAATTATTGTGATATTTTATTCAAATCGAAAGTATTGCTACTATTGATATTTAAATTGCAGTTAAATACTGTTAGTTTATTTCTAATCATTTGAGAGTTTCTAAGCGAATCTTTTTGTTGGGGAGATAAGATTTTATATTTTGCCTTGCTACATAAAAGCAATGCTGTATAAGGACAGAAAATGGGAAAATTAATTCTGAGTAGCTAATAAAATGTCTAAAATAATTTTGTCTTTCAGGAGAAATACGAGAAAAATGATGATGACTCGGCTAAATACATCAGTGAATCATGAAACTGAGGCATCCGGAGAGTTGCCAAAGATCCGTCAATTTGTTTGTAACTTATGCGGTTTCAGATTTAGTAAAGAACGGTATTTGGAAAATCATTATAACTTATGCAAAGATGTCAAGAATTCAACAGACAGACTGGGCATGAATGCGAGTAAGTAATAATAATAATAATATGTTGATTGGCTAAAGATCTTCGACAAGATATAAGCTTTGTCTTTATAAATACAGTATCTCTAAAATTAGCACATAAATATCTGGGGTGGCCCTCACCCAACTTTCCCACTACATTATTGGACAGAGCCACTCTGGACCTTACCTAACGTCAGTTTCTATGACATAATGACATTTGTCATATTGACATTTAATGTCATGTCATATCAGTGGCACTGACGTTTGTCAAAATATGACAGTTTGCAATACAGCGACGAAGGCTGTGGATTCTGTCAAACTGCTTCTAGAAACTCTTATTGCACTTAAACCGTCCATCCCACTGATCAGCCAAAATCTTGCCATATCATTTTCATTTATTTCACAAAATACTGTACATACACTATATAAGCGGCAGTACTGTGAATTGTCAAAGGTTGCAGAGGACAATCAAAAACTGTTCATGTGATCGAAATATTCCTGAAAGGTGTTGTAACATTCTTCATAAAGCAGGGTCTTCAAGTCTTTCTGGAACTGCTTTTCTGTCTTTCCAAACCAGACATATGGAGGGGCATTTATTAGGTTGAGGGGACGATGCTGGGCAGCTGTTGACGTGGTTCGGTGGTATGGAAGTGTGAGTTTGTTCTGGTTTCTTAGGTTACGGGATGTTGAATGGTATCTTGTTACGTTTTTTGGCAGGTCTCTATAGGGCTTTCATCAACTGGTTATATAAGTATTCGCTGGTAGCGTCAGAATCTTGTACTTTTTGAACAGCGGTTTGCAGTGAGTCATTGGAGGTGCTTGTTCGATAGCTTTTAGTGCTGACTTTTGGAGGTCCTCTATGTTGTCCGTCCAGGTTAGGCGAGTGTCCAGGGTTATTCCTAATAATTTGGCTGTTGTCTTTTCAATGGTGGTATTTCGCTTATTTGTAAAATTGACCTGGGCTGTTTTGTTTTTGTTTAAAGTCAGATCATTTTTTTCAGACCAGGTTTGTACTTCTTCAAGCATTTTGTGGGCCTTGTCGTTTAGCATTTCTATGTTTTTATCTCTGGTAGCAATGGTGGTGTTGCACAATATGGCCTGGTACAGTCGGTGGTAAGTCGTTGATGTACAAGCAGAAGTCCAGAGTTCCCATCAGGAATCCCTGTGCCATACCTTCGTCTACGATCAGGAATTCTCCAAGCTCTCTGTTTGCATAAACAGCTTGCATTCTGTTGGTAAAATATGACCTCATCAGTTCAAGTGGCAGGCCCCTAATTCCCATCCGTTCTAGTTTCTCAAGAAGAATGGTGGGATTGAGGTGGTCAACTGCTTTGGAAAGATCGCATAGAATCACAATCCAGCAGGGACTGAATGGCATCCACGGTGTTGCACCCCTTTCTGAATCCATACTTGTGGCTCGTAAGGATTTGTTGACTGTCGATGAAAGACACCAGTCGCGACAGCAGCGCAACTTCCAGAACCTTTGAAAACACTGGCAGGATAGCTATCGATCAATAGTTCAAACAGTCTGCGGTATCACCCTTCTTGTATATGGGGATGATTTTTGCCATTTTCAGTTTGTCAGGTACGATTCCTTGGTCAAAGCAGGAATTGATGATCTCGCTGAGGGAATTATATATGTATTCCACGCCACTTTGAATTATTTTGGTGCTAAGGTTGTTGACATCCATGGTGTTCTTTGTTTTCAATGATTTTATGGTGGCGTTGATCTCGTGCGGAGTTACCGGTGTTAGGTACATTGAGTGCTGATGGATATTGACCCGGCATGGTGCTTCTCCTACTTGCTAGTGGAGGATGAGCCCACATTTACAAAGAATTTGTTGAGCTCGTCCGAATTGTTGGTGCGTGGGCAGGTGGTTGTTTGTCTAGTGGCTTTTGTCTTTTTTGGGTCTCTGATCTTATCACTCTCCATATCTCTGCTTAATAGTTGTTTGTCTTTGACAACTGATCGTTCAGTCGTAGTCTCTTTTCATTTCGAGTAAAGTGTAGGTAAAACTCTTTGTAGCTGTAGTATATTTTTTTCAGCTCTTCTCCACCGAGGCAGTTGTATGTTTCTTGTATGAGATTTAAGGTATTTCTAATCTGTGCTGCTTCTTCTGATTGTTGGTTATGATTCTTCTTCTTTCGAGAGGATTTTGTCTGCATTGGTAGTGCTTGATTGACCAGCTGTAGATAGTGTTCTAGAAAACAGTCATTTTTTTTCTCGGCGTCTTTTTGCTCATCTAAAAACTTCCAGTTTTCCAGCATTAGTAGGCTTTTGAGGTGTTCAAGGCCGTTGTTTGTTACTATGCGGTTCTTGTATGTGCGGTACCATAGTGGTCCGATAGTGCCATTTTCAAGATGTTGGTTGAGGCAACATTAATGTTTGTGTATATGTTATCACTTCTCGAACATGAAGTTGGTGTTACTCTGGTGCATTTTTCTATCAGTTTTTTTTTTTTTTTTTTTTTAGATCAAAACCAGTCATTATGTTATTTAGCTCGAGGTTTTTAGCTGAATGTTTCGAAGTGTCAAAATTAAAGTCACCCGTCACTATTATCCTGGTTTGAGGCGGGTACTTTGATTCTAGGACCGTGTGCATTTCCAATATTTTAAGAATTAACGTTGATGTGTTTGCGTTTGGTGATATATTATACTATATACTGTAGTTAAAATGATGTTATATTATGGCAGATAAATTCCAGATATTTCGCACTCTTTCTATTGACATATTAGTAATTTCCTTAATCTCGACATACCTTAGATTTTCCCGGACATATATGCCTACTCCACCATGTTTATATTTTTTCCTTCTAAAACAGCTTGCTAGTATATATCCTTCTATATTGTAGGAATTTTTGTTGTCATGCATCCAATGTTCAACCACACACAGTTTATCGACCATTTCTTCGTGTAGAAGTATTTCTACTGGTTCCACTTTATTCGTTATACATTGAAAGTTGATATGTAATATGATTAGGTTTGTGATACTGATTCCGGTCTTTGTTCTGGTGTTTGTATTTATAAAAAATTTCCGCTTGTGATCTCATGAAATCTTGGTGAATTTTGAAGTCAAATCTTCTGATGCCAACGTTTTTTGGCCAGAAGGCTGTGTCATACAGTTGGTCTTTTTTCTGAAACGGTGCACTCACAACAAATGTTCTGCTCTCCAGGGATTTCTTTTACGGTTACTCTATCGTTTTCGAAGTCAACTTGTGTTTTGATATAATCAAGAACGCAACTGAAGTTGCGTTGAGTTGGATACGGTATAGGTATAACCATACTTTTTTCGTTGCCTTTTATTAGACATAGGTTCATGAAATTGGTAACCATCAGGGATTTAAAGTGTGATATAAAATGTTGGCAAGTTGGCTTGTTATTTCGTATTCCTTGTTGTCTTATCTGACAAAGAAACTTTTCCACTGGATCCTGGTTAAAAGCTCTAGTTGGAAATGATTTAATCACATGCCCGCAAGGAGTGCATTTTACTATTCCTCCTAAAATGTTTCGTGCATTCGTTATTGTTACGCTAAACTGTTATTTGTAAAGTGTATTTCATATTTATAATATATAGCGGTTGGCAAACACAAACCTTCAACTCACCTCCAATATATGTTTAAATTGCCACAGCAATAAAACGGGCAAATCTAAAATGAACCCAAACCAGGTAGAGAGGACACCATCCCTCATAGCAGCATTGGCATTTTATGTAGCCGACGATGAAGCTACGACGTACGCATGGATGCGCCGTAAACACACAGTAGGGAGATTCTTTTCGTTTATAGTGTACAATGTTATATAGCTACCCACACCAATAGCGCACCACTTCCCACAAAAATATTCTTCCGACCGCCTACCTTGAAGTAAAAAACTACATGCGCGTTGCTATGCGCTGTGAAAATTCGGTACTTCGATTTTACTACAAGATTCCCTTCTGGTCTTCTGCGACCAAAGCTTCACTGCAACGTCATTTTGTCTCCTATGTTTGTGCTAATTTTCTTATTCACAACTAGCCGGCAATATTTATTAATTTTTAACACTATTAATTTGGAATATACGTTGTTATTAGTGATGTTATTTGCTAATAGCGTTATATGCTCCAAAAATATACATACATAATTGGTCTATTTTATTTCACAATGACAGAATATTAATATGAAATTTGAAAATATTAACGTATAATTTGCTTTAGTGCTTAATATTGTTAAAAAGTTGTAACGGTCGTTTTTTTTTGTTTAGGCATTGTTAAAAAGGAATTATGTGAAGGAGAAGTATGGACCACGGATGTACTTGACAAAAACATGAAGACGGAACCAATGTAAGTGTTCTTTTAAGTAAAACTCCTCAGTGCCTCGTTATTCCAAGGAAAAAAAAAACACGTCACCGCACAGAATTATCATAATATTATCGCTCTGGCTCCTTTAGTTTTTTGGGCACAATTGGATGTATTTTAACAAGAGTAATCCACATGATGGCCAACAGTTCGTGACATATTTCAGAAGCGATAGAAGAGCTCAGGTCACAGAATAGTAAACAACCAGAACGATATCTTGTGTTGGCGGGAAAGTTTGCGCAGATCCTCTCGCGTTTCGTGCGGCCATTTTAAAAATAGGACAAATTACAACCAATCAGTTGCAAGTAAACACCGCGCATAGGCTGTGCCATTTAGGTTGACGGAATTTGCAACGGTCCACATACTTATCACCTATCGCCTCAACGTCGACGATTAGTATGTGAAATGTGCACGCCTACCGGTTCGTCATTTATAGTTTGTTTGCATGGAAAGTGCAGGACCGTATTGAGCCTGTGTATTACTTGATTTCGCACATTATTGTTCGTGATTGATTTTAAGTTATCTTACCGTTATCTGAGTGTAGTGTCTTATTACTGTTATTAGGAATTAGTGATATAAGTTTAGTTTTAAATAGAATTTAGTTAGGAACTATAAGAGAGGGCAAAAGATAAAAACTACAACTTTCCTCGCATTTCCAAAGGACATCGGTTATAACAAATTAATGCTTATACATTCTTCATTCAGACACGTGTTATGTATATAACTTCCATCGAAGAAGATGGGGTGAAATTAATGCTTATACATTCTTCATTCAGACACGTGTTATGTATATAACTTCCATCGAAGAAGATGGGGTGAAATTAATGCTTATACATTCTTCATTCAGACACGTGTTATGTATATAACTTCCATCGAAGAAGATGGGGTGAAATTAATGCTTATACATTCTTCATTCAGACACGTGTTATGTATATAACTTACATCGAAGAAAATGGGGTGATGTTATGTGGTCGAGACGATTTGCCACGACTCGAAACTGTCCATATCAACCACAGATCAAGTATAGGACATTTTGAACTGCTTATGTTTCCCAACTACCTGAAAATTAGATTAGAGCTTGACGCTCTACCTACGATTTTTCCTAGTCTTGAAGGGTCAGTTTCAGGGAATACTTTATTAAATTGTATAAAACTATAAATTTTGTACATGCGTGTTCATCGTATACATATATTTATACATGTATCTTTTGTACATGTATTTTTTGCATCCTTATTCACGTATGCGATTATTTTTCACATTAAAATTTCGCAATTTTAATTTGAAAAACAAATGAGCAAGAAGGCAAATTATTATTTGGAAAACGAATAAATCGTAAATAGTACGATAGCCTTTGGTTTCCTATAATTTTCCCCTGTAATCCTAATTATGTCTTAATACTGTGTATTATAAAATAAATTCACTTTTGTCTTAAACATAACCACACGACAAGTATTAAAAACACAAACAACATTCTTAGGCTCTTCACAAAAAGTACATGCCGGCCCTGAGTTAAGTACGAAACAACATGGCGCGAGGTCATGAAATCTAGCCGATAAAAATCAAAGGTACCGCCGAGAGATATTCTTCTGGTTGTTTACTATTCTGTGCTCAGGTAGCGATATTTAATGTCGGTTTATCTCAAAAAATGGCGGCAAACCAATCTTTTTGTATGTTGGCAACATTTGAATTAGAAGTGGCATGCATGGAGGTCACGGTTCCCGGGAAAGACGTTTAGGTAAGAAAAAATTGATCATGTATTTGACAGCTACTCTGCTTTAGTATGACCCTAACTATGTTCAGAAATGCACTTTTTAAAATATTCCATCGAGGTCCAAAAGAAAAAAAATCAGTTTTTGTGTGAGGGTGATAGTAAGCTTGACGTATTGTAGTAACAATTCTGCCATTTAAGAACGTTCAGGTATATTTTGTTATTTTTAAGTTATTTGGTAATAGAATTTTAATTATTTGTTTGGAATGACTAGAAACATGAAAATGTTTGTCTCACATGACTATGAAAATAAATGAATAAGTACAACAAATTAATAGAAATTTATTTTAAGTAACAAAATGTTAATTGCATATTCTTATTATTTCTTTCTAGAACTTAAATTGATTAAAAAATAAATTATAATAAGTGCGACAGAAATAGTAGCCTCAGTAAAGGGATGATAGTTTTTCAGGTAGTTTTTTTTTTTAAGAGAATACATTGTAGGTTGGATTGGGCGTCAGTGTGCAATTTCGTGGCTAGCCCGGTCTCCGGACCTAAACCCAAGTGATTTTTTTACTGGGGCTGCAGAAAGGAAAATGTTTATTCCAACGCTATTCAAAATATCGCCGAGCTGCGCCACTCAAACAGCAGAAGAGATCAATGCAACTCGCTATACACGTTTTATCAAACGATTATTTGTATGCCTCGGCCATGGAATGCTCACTCCTGGTGAAACGCTATAAGCGTAGAGCTCCTTTCTCTCTCCTACGCATGCATTTGGAACAGGCTTTCACCCGTTCGACCTTGACGCTATGAACGGAAACGCCCATGCGTCCGATTTCGTGGCTGAGGCATTAAAAAGATGCAGACGATTCCGACGTGTCTGTATTCATGCTGAAGGCAAAATAAATGAAATTTGAATTACAAATTTGAATTTGTAAAATAAAACCATCTGTTTTTAGTCTCATAGTTTTCGTTTTATTTTTCAATTTATTTCCTCATTAGACCAGCTAGACTAGGTTGAATTTCTTGCACTAATTTCAAATTAAAATTCTCAAAAATTTTTTTTGGCAGAAAAGTAGCAAATGTATTTTTTTGAAATCCTAACTAAATGGCCCATTTTTTTAAATAACTGCCGAAGGTAGTATAGTATACTTTTTCTGTAATAGTCACAGATAAGTGACAAAATTTGTTCAACCCACAAGTCAAACAAACTTCCTTATTTTAATCAATGTCACAATTCTTTTTTTGATTGATTTGCAACTGCGATTAATGGTACGGTTATTTATGATCATATTAGCAAAAAACCGCAAGAGAATTAGGAAATTTGTTGCCACAGTAACTAAAGATGTGGTAAAGGATACACATTTTCTACTTTTTTGAAAAATACCAATTATCACTCAACTAAGTGACAGAGATTTTTTTACTATTTTTCCCAGAATGTACATAAACCACCCTCTCTCTTGGTGCCCACTTGACGTTGACTTTCGGGACACCCGGTATACAAAAACTTATACAATTTGCAATAATGATAACTAGATTTTGTTATTTAGAAATGCACCACCGCATTCCTAGTGCCGCGACTCTCTCATAATGAGTCAGGATTATCATAACGAAAATCAAAAGAACCGTCATTGTTCACCACATTATAGTCACTATCAGCGGCCAAAACCGCAGTCTCAACCACCAAAAGTACCACAAAAAACCCGCATCACTCTACCAAGATGCTACTCAACAAAGAAAAAATGAAGTCATCTATCCGAGCAAAAAGGACAAACACCGAAGAAGTACTAAACAACCAAATTCACCTTTTATATTTGGCCTGCGATTATTGGTTGGTGGGATTTCCATTCCAGGATACATTGTCTTATAAAATAAGGTCCAGTATCCATGGGTTTAAGTATACATCAGCACAACAAGTGCTGGTGCCAGACTGGCCTGATTTGCACGACGGTGGCTCTTTCCTGATATTTTCGGTCTTCTGGAGGTTTTTTTGCTGTCCCCAGTCATGTATATTGCTACAATATTAAAGTGCAGTAGTGTTGCCAAATACTTGGTAAATTTTTTTAACTCAAAAGTTATTTCAAGAAAAGATAAAGAAATAATAAAACTTTTTACTAAATATAATTTATTTTATCATTACTGATAAATACTATTAGAAAAGCATAAAACATCTGGTCACAACCCCAGAGGGCAGAAATGAGATTGTTACTACTCTACGTCAAGCTTACTATCGCCCTCAGACAAAAATTGTTTTTTTTTTGACCTCGGTGGAATGTTTTAAAAAGTGCATTTCTGAACGTAGTTAGGGTATACTAAAGCAGAGTAGCTGCCAAATACATGGTCAATTTTTTTTTACCTAAACGTCTTTCCTGGGAACCGTGGGGTATTGTATGGTGGCATATGAATCGCAACATGTTGGTTGAAATTGTTGTGTGAAGTCTAAACTGATGCTATGGTTTGTTGACTATGTTTTGTATTTATGTTTGGTATGCTGTATATGATTTAGTATCAGGTCAGTGTTGTCATGGCTAATGCAAAACTTTTACTAGATTTGTTTTTCCGGCATAATAGCGGTATTAAATAACAACAACTGAAAAAAATAATAAACATCAAATCTCATTATTGCATAATTTTGGTAAAAGGTAATAAAGTAGTAGATTTTGTGTCAGTCTATTAAATTTACTATAACCGCCGTGCAGTTGACAACATTGTCAAGCATACAGTTGATAATGATTAAAAGCTTTCGAGCAGTGGCAAATACCGGATAAGTTTCCAATTAGTACTTAGTTGCGCCTGAGCCTTGAAGAATTTGCAGTTAGTTTGATATTAATAACTTACTGTTGCTCGAACAAAGCTAATGTTGGGTTTTCTGTTTTATTGAACAAAATAAAATATTTCAGATTGACGCATGTTACGTTTCGTAATTTAAGAAATATTGTAAAATGAAGCGTGCTCCATTTAGAATACAAAATATGGAACTTCTTCGAAGCTAAATGGCAGTGACAGAACACAGAAAATACTAATAGAGCCATTCTATCGTCACGGGTGGGACGATAGAATTCAAGATTAAAAACTTGAAAAAAAAAAAGATTCCAAACTTTATCATCACTGTGTTGTTGTAATAGTATGTATTAATTTACATATGTTCTGTCAGTCTATGACAATCTATGTACCATGTACACTGTCCATAAAAGAAACATGAAGTCAAATTAAAGCAGTGTATTATATATATATATCAACTTAATACTTATTATAAATTATGAAGGCCAAAGTCCTTCCTCGGAATCATTCCAAGAACTTGTATCTGTGTCGGAATATATCTGACCAATGTTTTGTTTAAAGATTTTGCATTTGGTTGGTTTTGAGTTGAAAGTAAGCCTCTTTATCAGATATTCTTGGTTGTATCCCTTGAAATAATGGGTGATTGTAATCTGTCAATGCTAAGTGTAAAGTTCTTTGTATAGATCTAGATAGCTATTGAGGAAGTAATTATACAGTCTAGTATAATTAGGTACTAGTAATTGATAGTTTTAGGTTTGTAGTTAAAATAATACCTATCAATATTTTCCATATTTATTCTTGTATCATATTACTTTTTTGTAGGTCGGACATGAACATCTATTTGGATGTGGAATCCATCAAACCTTCAACAATGGAAACACCAGTGAAACTAAGGAAACCACAAAGGAAACCCTTTAAATGCACAACCTGTGATTTCTCAACATCGCAATCACGAATTTTCAGAAAACACATAAAAACACATACCGAAATTAAGCCATTTAAATGCGCAATTTGTGAATTCTCAACCGCATGGTCCCAATGCCTGAAATTGCACATGAGCAATCATACAGGTGTAAAACCATTTAAGTGCACAATTTGTGAGTACTCAACTGCACGATCAGGACACCTCAGATATCACTTGATGATGCATACAGGAGAAAAACCATTTAAATGCACAATTTGTGACTTCTCTACTGTACAATCAGATAAACTCAAAATTCACATGAGAACGCATACAGGAGAAAAACCATTTAAATGCACAATTTGTGAGCACTCTACTGCACAATCAGGCCAAATCAAAATTCACATGAGAAAGCATACAGGAGAAAAACCATTTAAATGCACTATTTGTGAGTTCTCAGCCGCATGGCCGCAATGCCTGATATTGCACATGAGCAGTCATACAGGTATAAAGCCATTTAAGTGCACATTTTGTGACTACTCAACTGCTCTATCGGGGTCGCTCAAAAGACACATATTAATACATTCAGGAAATAAATAAATTTGGATGTACAATTTGTGAGTACTCATGTGTGCAATCAGAAGTTCACAAAATTCACATGAGAATGCATACAGGAGAAAAACCATTCATATGCACAATCAGGTCATCTCAAAATTCACATGAGAACGCATACAGAAGAAAAAACATTTAAGTGCACATTTTGTGAGTTCTCAACTGCATGGTCGCAATGCCTGAAATTGCACATGAGCAGTCATACAGGTGTAAAACCATTCAAGTGCACGATTTGTGGGTACTCAACTGCACGATCAGGAAAACTTAAAAGGCACATGAGAAAGCATACAGGAATTATACCATTTGACTTTAAAATTCACATAAGAACCCATTAAGGAGAAAAACAATTTAAATGAGTATTCAGCCAAACAGTCAGGAGACCTCATGAAAAAGCATATAGGAGGAAAACGATTTAAGTACGTCATACAGGAATACAGGCGCATATAGATGCGTACAGGAGGAAAGGCATTTGAGTGTAAAATTTGTTAATACTTAAGTGCTGAATGAGGAAAGCTCAAAACACATGTCAAAGCTCACAAAGGAATAAAAGAAGTAATGAAAAGATGCACTCGAGAATGGTTCTTGGTAGGTCCGATGTTTTCTGCATCCAACTCTTCGGGCTACTTCGGGTCACTAGCTAAGCTAGTTCACTACAGGAAAATAATTTTAAAATGTGCCAAAATACTAAACGTCGATATTGTTGTAGAAGCACTCTGCACAGAGAAGCAAGTGTTGTTGAAAATTCCCATTTATGTGTAATTCATCATTGACAAATATACACATAACAAAATGTAACATTGATGCCATTGCATATATGTGTTACATATAAATGCACAATTTGTGAGTACTCAAGTGCAGAATCAGGAAACTAGTGATGAGACATCGATGCAAAAGATCGATGTTTCCATCGATACCAACTATCAATGGTATTAAAATATCGACGACAAAACATCGATTATTGAAAACATCAGTATTTTCAGCGGAGAGCATTTTTATCTATGATTTTGTAAAATTATACATTGTGATTAATGATCTTATTTTAATTTACTGTAGTTTGCTTTGTTTAGTTATTTTCCTATTATAAACACCATAGACAAAACTGAAAGACAAAATAAAACACCAATGATTTTTTTATTTTGATTATATATTTATTTCATATCTATTATTTTCTAATACTTTAAAGTAATTCTTAAAGTAACAAACATGTACACGTACTAAAAATGTGGACAAAATTAAAGCTACAAAACCAGCTGAACTTTTATTTCTCAAGTAGAATTTTAGATAGCCTTTGACTGGTCATTTCCGCGTGATTTTGGTGGTAGACCAAAAGACTAAAATAGGGTTGCTTTCTAGAAAAGATAGATGTAATACATTGCTATTGTAGTAAGAATTACTGGTAGAATTATTTTCCTTCAGAGGAATACACTAATCCATTATTATCAGTATTGTTATTAGGGATGTCGACGTTCATCACACAGTTTATTTTGTTTGTCGTAAACAGGAATGAGAAAATAACTAGTCGACGGTGATTAGGGAACTATACTGTCTGAATTTCAAAAATTACTAATGCCCGTTTGCACCGTTTGTGTTAAGAAAGGCTTAAGTATGAGATCGTACTTATGTCATCGATTTTGCTTGCACCGTCACATATCCATTACCTAACTACAGTTAAGAACGACCTAACTTAAGCCTAGAAAATCGACGGCTTAAAGCCAGCGTAAATATAAGCTTAGTTGTGATTGGTTGATTGTGGTGTAGACACACATTGCACATGAAATGTCGTTTTAAGAAATGTCAAGACAGTACCTATATGTGTCAATTTATCATGTTATCAAGCGATTTTAGGAGTTTGTAATGTAAAATTACAGTTTTATTGTGTATTAGAAATAATAGTTTCATTTTGATCATAAATTCTTTTTTTTTGTGCCGTAATTTTTGTAGTTATGAAAGTAATTCAAATTTGCCGCCACATTAACCTATTGAAAGTTTTGACAAGTGACGCAACACTGTTGATTTTAGAACCAAGTATCTCCAAATATAACTAGAACTTTACAGTGTTGCCAACGTCAGAAACCCTTAAGTAATGCTTAAGTTAGGAAAGGCTGACATGCGAACGGTGCAAATGATGCCTGACTTAAGTTAGGCATAAAGATAAACTGTTCTTAAATTTAAATCGTTCTTAATAAATACGGTGCAAACGGGCATAAAAATTACTTGTTTACTACAACCCTACTTAATGTACTGAGTAAACAAAGTTCGGGTATAAATATTCGGTTTCTAATAGAATTTAGGCAGCACGATTTGTGCGCTTTATCAATCAATAATAAGTTTTTGTAGATCTGTGAAGTGATTATTTCAAGAATGGATTCTTGTAGTAGACGTATGTGTATTACTTTATAGTAGTTACTTGTTGTGAATTTATTCTATTAATATATTATTACCGCTCTAAATTGTTCAGTATTTGTGTGGTGCGCTGAGCGATTTCTACTGACTTCTGTAGACATTTAGTTACCACCACGAGCTTCCAAGGGTTTGTTTAATGTAACATGTAGGGAAATTAATGTAGTTATTCAAGATGTTAAGCTTTTTTGCGCATTTTTGCCCAACTAATAACAATATTTCATTTTCAAAAGTAACTAACACAATAACAAGAAGGGAATATTTTGGCAACTCATGGCAAACAAAGTAGAAATGAAGACATTTTAAAGTACATAACATCCAGCTACTGCACAACAAGGCTTTTACATGTTAGTGTAATGAAAATAAAAAAAGACTATCTCTCAGTTTAAAAAAAAAATAAAAATAGTGATCATTGGGAAAGGAGTCAACGAAAGACGGAGGTTTTCGTAACAAAGTTTAAAGAATGCATTTGTGGTGAAATAATATTTTCTATCCAGTACGAAGATCAACAAACGCCATCAACCTCATTATTGGATTGGTAGACGTTTTAAAGCTTTTGTCAAAGAAAGTTCAAAAACAAAGGGAAGAATAGTGCAGAATTTATTAGATTCAGGAATCAGAGTGAGCTTGTGTTTGCGGCTGAAGCCGCTATACGTTCATCTGGCAAACGAAACTTGTTATGTTTGTGTAGCAAAACCATCAATAATGAATAAATATTTGCAGAGAGATCGTCAGGAAAGGTATAGTTTCGGTCTGTCCACTTTGCATGCTTGGATAAGAACATTTGTGTCTTCTGCATATCAGCTATAGACTTGCTATTAAAAGTGTCAAGTTAAAAGTGATACTGATAAGCGAGCAGTGGAAGAAAGAAAGAAGATCATCCAAGATAGTTTCAAAAAAGAGATGGGTTTGATAGTGGCTTGGCCAAGGTGCATGGATTACCGGACTTGATAAAAGCTTAATATATAAATTTTATGTTATACTACAAACTTTGTCATCAGGTTATGAAATAGACTTACCAAAGTTTGGATTATATGTAAAAGATACAAAAGAATTATACTTAAATTTATATGAGTGGTATTATTTGCCCTCTATAGTCCATAAAATACTTGTCCATAGGTCTAATGTCAGTAAATATTGCATTTCACCAGTTTGACAGATATCAGAAGAAGCACAAGAATCGCGAACTAACAAATGTAGACTTTTAGAGTACACAACAGAAAAAAAATCTTGCATTCATACTAATACAGATTTAATTACAATGCTTTTAATCACTTCTGATCAATTAGTAAATAGTTACAGAAAATTCCCTGTAAATTGAAAGAGTTCCTATCCAAAGAATACTCACTAACGTTAAAAGAAAGTTATCACCCGCCTACTCCCCCAGTTAATTTGCCGTGATGATTTATAATAAATTTATAATTAAATTAATACTGTGAGGATTATTCTGAATTAGAATCTGACCCTGACTCCGATTCTAGTTAGTAATTTTTATATCATATTATTACAAGATTCAGGATTTCTTCCAGCCTCAAATAATTACTCTCTTACTATTTCGAATTTTTGGCAGTATTTTTGTTTATTTGCATCTATAATATTATTATAACGGCGGGGTTTCAAAATTGTAAAAACAAATTTATTTTTCAACCCCTAGAAAACCACCCCGTTGGCATTTACATTTTTTTACTATTTTTATTGTGTGCTCACGTATGATATAATATTCGTAAGATTTCAGAATTGTAAAACCGAATTTATCTTTCAACCCCTAGAAAACCACCCCCATTGATATTTAGATTTTTCTTACTATTTTTAGTGTGTTCTCACGGATGATATTATTATATTCACATGGTTTCAGAATTTTGACACAAAATTTATTTTTTAACCCCCTTAGAAACAACCTCCATAAGGATTAGAATTCTTTTCACTATTTTTCTATGATCTCATTGAAGAAGAAAAATAATTTTGTCCACCTAAAAGTTGAAAATTGCCACTGTGCAGACTACATCTTTAGTTAGGATCTAAACAACATTCACCTTTTAGATAACTGTAGTACCTAATTTTACACCATTACACAACGGCACTCTGGCTCAACTTAGTTTTAATTTTGCTCGTTAAGAGGAATCGCTACCGCTCGCCGGAGAGGTCTAAACAGCACTCCAATTTTTGCACAATACTGAACTTAATTCTTCACCAATAGTCACATACTATACACCAAATTAAAGATAAAGGATTGTCTCGTGCGGTAGTAGTACCACTTTTTTCACGTTCATTGCTGCTTGTCATAAAAATCGCATTGAAAAAGGCGTAAAATGACTCATTTTGGGATTTTTTTTCTGAAATATCAGAAAAGAAAATCAAAAAAATGATGCTAACAACGTACGTACAGAACCCTTAAGAACATACATAAAAAGAATCTCAACAAAGCTTCAACGTTTGTTGTTGTTATTTTGTATTATCTAAACACTTGTCGGCTCCAGCGTCCACTACATTTGTGAACTGTGATGCCATGCCATATCACGTATTAATCCAGGAAGGAAATTATTTTTTTAATGCGTTCATTTTTAATGTCAGCTTTAAACACTTTTGCGGTTTGATGAAAATAAAAAAGATGCAGTTTTCAACGTATGTACTTTTTTCTTTATCGATTTTTTTGCTTCGGAGGATTGAAATGTTTCATACTATGTGACTTGGTCCTAACTGCTGAGAATTTCGATCTTTGTAATGAGCATTTTGTGATTACAACATAATCGTTGACCAACCTTGAAATGCAAATATCTCGATAATTTTTTTTCGGCCGTTAGGTCGTTTCGGTCCGTCCGTCACATATTTTTGCAGTTGTTCCTGACGACTAAATTTGTTAGAGAAATATTGAAATAATTAATAAATAGGTTTTGAAAAATGTGCTTCAAGAAAAAACATGTATAAGCTGCTGCTGAAAATTGACAGGAAATTTGGAGTAAAAATTTTCCAGAATGGAATGAAACGTGTCAAACGCACAGGAATTGCGTTTGACAATTCTGCTGCAATTACTGGTGAGGACATTAATACGATCGAAGGAAATATCATCAAGAATGAAATCTACTAATGAAAAAAGGTGCGCAAAGTTAACAATTTTGGTATTTAGTATTTCCATTGTTTCTATAGTTATGTACAAACAACCATATTTTATGTATTGAAGTTGTACATTTTATTATAAACACAATATTATCTATTTCTTTAAAAGTGTATGCATATGTTAGATCGCCTATCCTTGTGGGCTGACTGAAGGCCATCAATTTTAACCAACAAGAACGGGACATTTGTTCCACCTTTTTGCGAGTGCAACGATTCTGAGCTCAGCTCAAGTTAAGTTGGTTTCACCTTTGTCCAATAGAGGGCAGCATTATGCAGGGGTTGTCGGTTGACTAACTATATAATATACAAACTACGCTACTATTTTAACATGCGCTCACCCAAGGTCACGACGATCGGGCTATGATCAAAGTTGGTACAACTCGCCCTTAGAAAGGTATCGTATGTAAGAGACCAAGAAAAAAACTGTGTGTGATTGGGATATTATAAACATAAATACATTAATACTTTAATCAACTGTTGCTCATGCCCCGTGACTGTGTTGAGGTAATTTATACTTTGTAGTTACAACACTGCTCCTTTGAGTTACTATCAGTGTTGCCAATGTCCAAATAACCTTGTCACTGAAGGATCGAACCCGACAGAGCCAATTACCTTAAAACGTACACGAACTTTAGAACCGAATCATTCGATTATGGAAATCCCTAATACTAATAATTAGATTTTACATATCATTCAATTATGCCCAACACTAAGCAAAATCTCAAAAATACATGCTGCATCGCCCTAAAATAATGGATGTAAACATTTAATTTCAACAAATTGTATAGAATAAGATGATTACTTTACTCTTCATTTCTTTCTACTTTTGCAGATTAGTTGATATGAACAAAGAGATTTAAAAACGTTGTCGAATTTGAGATTTGCTTCATTGGCAACACTGTTCAACACTTAAACTATTTTATTAAAGAAGGTTGCCGTTCTGCCCGTTCTGTATGTTTGGCAAATGGCCGCCTTTTGATGGATATAGTTGTTAACGTTTAGCATCACAAAGCAATTTGTATACTTTTTGGACGGAATTTTTGTATTTTATTATTTATAAAAGCAAAGGTAAGAAATAAACTAATTGATAATTAAATGCGTCTAAACATTTCATGAAATATTAGATATTGTGCTAAGTTATATGGACAAAGACTATAGATATTATAAGACCCGGCACTTAAAAAGAGAAGTACATGCCAAGTGAGAGCGATAGGAGAACACCAATTTAAAGGGACAGGATAGTGACAGTTTGTTCGATAATATTCAACGATTCAAAGACCCGTCAGCTGTTCCTGACCGTGTTTGTTTTTGTTATACTTAACCTATAAAGTGTACATTGTACTTACCACCACTCCATTATTCTTCCCGCCAAAGCACCAATTTAAAAGGACTAGTCGTTCAAGGTCACTATGAGTGAGGACGCAAATATCAATAGTACCTCCTCGAGTGATCGGTCTTATAGTATCCATAGTCTTTGATGTGGATCTGGAATTCCTACTCGTGGAAGACTACCAAATTGCTTTTATCCATTTCCGAATAATCAAACATTACGTCAGCTATGAATAAATCTGTTTAAAATACCTGCTTCGGTAGGTATGAGTGAAGCCAACATATGTTGGAAACGTTTTGAAGCCAAAGACTTTGGCTCCAAAGTAACAATATTTTTTTTTCTGTAAAATTAACCTTTTTTTATTTATGAATTTTTCCAAAACGACAAAGAGTCTATAACAGTAGTCAAAATCCAGTGTATGTAACACAAAAACTTACTTAAACATAAAAAACTTGCAACAACTTATTAGTATACTTATTCTATTCTTGAGATCTTTGTTCTATAATACAGGGTCATCATAAATGAGAGTCACCTGGTGCAATACTTTCCGGTAGTTGCACTCAAAACTTTAGTCCCAGTTATAGCGCCAGGGAATTTAGTAGTCGGAAATGCATTAAATAACTGTATGATGGTGGTGATTTCTCATATTGTCAGTAAATTTAACGCCTTGTATAAATCGCTGGTATGGTTTCAATTTGAAATCTAGTTTAAAAAATTTGAGTAAGAATGTACCTGTCTTTCATAGTAAAACAAACCCACAAATAGCAGATGTGCTTCCTATTAAGAAATTTATCTGCAGCATATAGGGCTCCAAGTTTAGCCAGAACAGTTTTTTGACAAACCATTGCAAATTCTGCAAAGACATCCATAATCCTGCCGACATGTTAGGTGCTGGAAATGGTAAGCTGTTCCGTTTACATTGTCGAGTTGATTTTTTCTTTTTTTCTTCTTTAGTTACAGTTAAAGAAGAACCGTCTGTTGTGGAAGTCCAGACCAAGGAGGATCTTGGCAGTGATTCACCACTTGATCTTATGTTAGTATCTGAATATTGTTAATAACTAAAGACACAAAATTTTGCACTTAATTTGAACGCTGTGGAGCTGGAAAAATCATTTTCCAAGTTCCACATACATTCGAGTTGTCTAGAATTGTATTTTCAATGTGTTTTCTTGTATGTGTGTTTTATAGATTTGACAACAAAGAAGAAGTTGAGTTCACAGAAACAACCGTTTTTCCAGAGGTGACAACAAACATGGAAGATAAATTGTTTAGGTATAACTTTACTGCTATAAATCACAATGGACAATAATAAATCGCTTAAATGTTTATTGAGGAAGTTGAACATCCATCCAGTTAATGTTTGGTTATCATTTGGTGTTTGTGTGCTTTTGCTATATTGTGGTGATATTTTATTCAAATCAAAAGTATTGCTATTGTTAATATTCAAATCGAAAGTGTATACCGATCATTTGAGAGTTGGCAAACCACACATTTTGTTGGCTCTTACAATTTTATGTTTTCCATTGCAATTTAATATACTTATTTAATGACACAGAAGCAATGTTGGCAATGCCGTTTGAGTCCAATAAAATTGAAATATAATTCTGAGTAGCTTATATAAAATGTCTAAAATTATTTTGCCTTTCAGGAGAAACACAAGACAAAATATGGGTATCATTCAGCAAAATTCATCAATCAAAGAAGAAACTGAGGCATCCGATGAGTTACCAACAGTTCATCAATTTGTTTGTAACTTATGTGGTTTCATATTTAGTAATGCACGGCATTTGGAAGATCATTATAATGTCTGCAAAGATATCAAGAGTCCGTCGGGCAGAGTGGGCATGAACATGAGTAAGAAATTTACTCTATTGCTATATACTTAATTGTAACTGCCCTTTTTCTTCTTTAGGCATTGTTAAAGATGAATTATGTGATGGAGAAGTATGGATCATGGATGTACCTGACACAAACATGAAGCCGGAACCAATGTAAGTGTTCTTTGAAGTAAAACTCATAAGGGTTTCTACTTGGGGAGTAAAATAATGCAGCCGTTTGGATGTTTGTATTTGTTGTTTAATAGGGCTCAATGGCATATCGTGGGTTTTAGCCGCCCGGGGCACAGGCCAAATTTGCCGCCCCCTTATTAATTTCAGCATTTAAATTCAAACAGGTTAAACATTTATAGAAATTCTACAGATGTTTTTAATAAGGATAAATTTGTTATCGTATATTGTGTAACTTATATACTGTGTCCGGCACTAACTTGGACACAAATAGGTACAGTCAACTTCGTTTATATCGAACTACAACGGACCAGTAAAATTGGTTTGTTATAACCGAAGTTCGTTATAGGCAAAATATACCTATAACAGCTCGTTCCCACTATGTCGGGTGTCGGATCCGTTTCTTTAATCCGACATCGCCGCCTCTGTTCACACTAGTCGGATGTCGAACCCGATTGAAGCTAGAGCTACTGCGATATGACTGCAGATGCCCAATGAGAGCTAGTGGGCAACGGGTAGTTGGGAGAGTTTTCGGATCCGATGCCCTACAAATGTGAACAGCGTCATACAAACAAGTACGTGAGCAAGATCCGGCACAATTTTTGATCAGGCTTGCGGCACAAAATGTTAATAATAATAATAATAAGCCACTAGAGCATCCGATTTTTTTTCGGATCTGTCATCCGCCAAGTGGGAACCAGCCGTAATAATAATAATAATAATAATAATAATAATAAATTTTACTTTGCATCATAAAGAATATACGGTATAATGTACATTTACAGTACTGCTAAAAAGTCAAATTATGATTAGTAGTGCTATTGTAGTGGTTGGGCTCTCATGTACTGCACGAACTCTGACAGTCCATAGAAGCTCTCTGTGATATGAAGGTTCTTTAGATCCCTCTGGAATAGCCTATCCGGTTTTTGATGTCAGCTTTTTGGGCGTAGATTTAGGAGTTGATGATGGTGGTGTTGGGCCATTGTTGTGTAGGTTTGATGGTGCGGAATATCTACTTGGAAGGCACTGCGAAGTAGAGATGGGCTTATTAGTTCTTTTTAATGAACTAGTTCTTCCGGATTAGTTCACAAAAAGGAAGAACTACTTTGATCCTGAGACATACTACTTCGATAAACGTGTCTTCGTGTGTTCTAGCACGTGTATATCTCGTTCCAAACGAAACTAGGATCTAGTTTGGACAGAATCGATGTCTGCCTTCCCACTTTGTCTTTTTCTTGAAGAATCGTTATTTTGTTTTGAAAATAAATAATTATTTATAATTATATTGATCGAAGAATCGTTGTCTTATTTTATTTAGGTATATTTTTTAAATATTTATTTAATAAGGCATAAAAGACATATTGCTGCACGTATTTTAGCCTTATTCATACTGCAATTTTAGGTGGAATTGGGGTATTATTTATAAATTATAGTATAACATATACTGGCGAAACTACTATTAACAGTGTAATCCATTATCCAATAGGAAAAAAAAGCTATACTCTAATTATATTTTTGACATCCGCCGTTAGGTAAAGAAACAACTGGCGGGCAGGGTGCTATGTCGCTCGTTTGATGTCGCCACAACTCGTTCACTGAATGGGATATGTTTCCCCAAAGCAGGACTTTCGAACTAGATTTCATGTCCCTACAAGTTGTTCACTGAATGAGATATGCATAGAGATATGTTTTAGCAAAGCAGGTCTTTTGCGAACTAGTTCTTTTTATTTTAAAGAACTAGTTCTTTTGTTCTAAGCCGGGAACCATTCTCTCGGACTAGTTCGTTCACGAACTATCCACCTCTACTGCGAAGGTTTAGTTGCGTCACCTCAGCTCTCCGTGGTAGAAAATTTTGCTCTTTTTTTGCTGTTTGAAGTTGTTGGTATATGTAGGTGCCTGGCAAGGTCATTATTTTCAGGCTGCGGAACAATGGTTTGCAGTGGGTAGTTCCCAACACCTGGGCCGCTGCTCACACAGCTCTTTTTCGTAGAATAAAGATTTCTTCTGCATGTGGTGAGTTGCCCCATAGTCTTATGCCATAGCTCATTCTACTATGGAAAAATGCGTGGTAGGCTAGGAGAGCTGCATCAGGTCTAACTATCTGTCACATTCGTGATACAGCATATATGGCATTTGATAACTTGGAAGATAAGCTATCAATGTGATCTTTCCATGTCAAGCGAGTGTCAAGTGTAACTCCCAATAGCTTTGCTGACGTTTTTGGTATTTCGGCGTTTCTCTTGGTGGTGAAGTGTACTCGTGCTGTTTTTTCTTCGTTGACGGTTAGTCCATTGTCTCTAAACCAGTTTACCGCTTCATTCAGAGCCAATACTGAATCCTCAGCAAGTGAGTTATAATTGGAGTTTCTTACGAGTAGGGTGGTGTCGTCTGCAAAAAGTACACATTCGCTTTGGATGGAATCGGGTAGGTCATTAATGAAAAGGCTGAACATCAGTGGTCCCTGAGCCACACCGGTGCACGTTGGTAGAAAGGAGCTCACTTCGTCATTCACTTGTACGGCCTGCCTTCGGTTTGTGAAGTAGGATTTGAACAGACGCAGTGGTTGACACCTCACTCCATATCTTTCCAGCATTTCTAGAAGAGCCTCGTGGTTGATGGTGTTGAACACTTTGGAGAGGTCGCAAAGGATAGCCTCGGTCCACTCTCCACGTTCCATGGAGTCCCATACATAGTCTAGTAGGCTTCGGATCGCATCTGCTGTACTCCTTCCTTTTCGAAAACCAAACTGCCTGTCACTTTGGATCTTGTTTCTCTCTAAGAACGATGACAGCATGATGGACTCGAGTACCTTTGAAAATGTAGGCAATATTGATATTGGCCTGTAGTTGGTGGCGTTGGTGCTGTTTGTTGGGTCGCCTTTCTTGAGGATGGGGATTATTTTAAACATCTTCATCTGGTCCGGTACTACTGCGTCCTGGAAGCAAGCATTGATGACATGCGCAAGTGGGGCACTGATGTATTGCGCACTTCTGTGCAGCAACTTGGTGTTCAGGAGATGGAAGTCCATTGTGTTTTTTTGTTTTAATGATTTTATTGTGCGACATATCTCATCCTCAGTCACAGGAGCCAGGTAGAATGAGTGTTGCACCAGGGGTATTTTGTTTAGAGCTTTTGGTTTCACGCCCATTTCGGTCTTTCCTATGGTGGAAAAGAATTGGTTCAATTCTTTTACGGGTGGCGGAGGAATGTTTGTCTTTCTATGAGCACAGGTTTCCGTATTGATGATCTTCCATAGTTCGGTTTGTCGGTTTTCGGATTTTTGAATTCGGTTGAGGTAAGTGTTTCTCTTTTAGTCCTGGGTAAATTTCAGATAAAATTGTTTATAGCTTTTCAGAATTTCCTTTAGATCATCACCTCCTTTAGCGTTGTAGGATTCCTGTCCTTGATTTGCTTCGGTGTTAAGTTTTTGTTTAGGTTTTCGTTTTGTATAACGTCTCATTGGAAAAGCTGTGTTTACGATAGTTAGATACACATCCAGGAATCTTTGGTATTTGTTTTCTGCTCCATTGACATCATCAAACTCTTTTATTGGAAGTCGGCTTTGCTCCAGACTATGTGAGAGCAGACTTGAAGAGGATTCCATGATGATCACATATTCCACATTTTAGAATGGTTGTTGCGAAGGGGGATATGTTGGTGTATATGTTATCTGTTGATGTTTTGGATTTTTCTGTTTCACGTGTGTATTCTGTTATCGTTGGTCTAAGTCCGAAGTTCATCATTAGATTTATTATGGATTTGGATGCTTCCCCTTGGATGGACATGTCGATGTTGAGGTCTCCCGTCAGGATAATACTGGTTGGTGGGGAATATTTGCCTATTAGTGTATCTAATGCTGATTCAATGTTTCTCAGGAATGTAGAGAGATTTCCGTCTGGCGATCTGTATGCAGCCAGTACAATAGTGTTTTCTCTTACCAGATAAATTCCGCATAGCTCGCATTCTTTTTCTAGGGAAAATGGGGTTATGGAAAATGCGGTCAGTGTAAAGCAGGTCCGAGCGAACGTATATGCATACACCTCCATGTGTGAATGTTGATCTAGCAAAGCAACTTGATTGCGTGTACAGTTCGATGTTGTAGGCGTGTTTATTGTGGTTGTTAAGCCAGTGTTCTGCTATACATAGAATATCTACTTCATTTGTGTGTGTTCGTATTTCTAATGCTTCTATCTTGTTGGTGAGACATTGGATGTTTATGAATAGCGTGTTAAGGGTTTGTTCTTTCTGGCTTTTCTTTCTGGCTAATACAGGAGTTAAATACGGGAAAATTGGTTCGTTGTAACCGGGGGCGTTATAGCCGAAGTTGGCTGTATATGTATATTTTATTATCAACTTTTCAGAAAGTTTTATTTCAGTAAACAGTTTCTCTATTTTGCTAAACCTAAAATGGAAAGATTAAGATATAATTATCTACTTGCCTATACCTGTAACAAAATTTAAAAAAAATACTTAAGAGTAAAGTAGGTACCTTTATTTTTAAAGATGCCAAAAATTTTATTTGAAAAAGGTATTTAGAAAGGTTATAGGGTATCAATGTCCACATGTTTATCAATTTTATAAACAAAAAAGAAACAAATTTAGTGTTAAAAAATTAACTAAGCAACACAAAACAAACGACAACAAGCAACAAAAACAGAAATTTATTAAATTCATCTCTTTATGCACATTTCTCAGCATTTGAGGAGTTTTGCGTGTGTTTTTTTCCCACCCCTATTCAATTGGTATCTCTTTAGTCCGTATTCTGTTCAATTCCTTTGTGTACTGAATAGACAGTGAGGAATAAAACACCCTTATAACCTGCAAAAATATCGATCAGCTGGACATATGCGTATGCTCCATTTTGCCAATATCGAAGAGAAAATCATCAACAGTACGATAAAAATTCTTCACAATTATTCACACAATCAATATAAATCATAAAGTAAAGAAAAATTATATTTCTGATACAAAATTGTGGCAATATTATGATGATCATAAACAATACAGCAAACATGTAAACACTATAAACAGCAACCCCATAGATTAACTCTTTACACCAAAAAAACTGTATTTTCTTTCATCAAAATTATAAAAGGTATAATAACAGTACGACATGACCAAGGCATTGATACAAATTGTCAGCATAAAAATTATTCACAATCAACATAAAGCAAAAAGGAAATTATTAATTATTAAAATGGTCTGTATATTATGTATTGAAAATAAAAGAGGCAACATGGAGTAAAATGTTAGATTGTGCTGTAAATGTTTTAATAATAAATTCCTGTTTACTATTAGTACTTTTCCCTTGGTCAGTTATGTTTAAATTAATGAAATGTTAAACGCTGTTATTATTGCTGGTATGGCTTTTATTTTTTTAGTTTATAATAAAATTGATAAAAATGTTGGCTTGTGATTAAAAAAAACTTACGAAAGTGATTCTAATTTCGTATTTGATACCTTCTATTCTTTCTAAATTCCTTTTTCAAAGAAAATGTTTGGGTATCTTTAAAAATACTTTATTACATAAAATGAAGGAAAACTTACAGAGTAATAGCGAATAGAATATGAAATACAAAACAACTTGCAATTAGTATGTACATGAACGATGCTATTAAAGGTACTTTTTTAAATAATAAATCTTTGTCTTTAATTAAAACTTTCTTCTACATTTTCTAACAGAATTTTTTTTCTTGCACTATCTGTGTCTATTGCATCACACACTTCATCCTTAGTTGACAAGATTGCAAGATTGGTGAGCCTTAATGTGCTTATGGTTAATCTTATTTAATTTTTGATTAACTTTGATTTTGAAAAACTTCTCTCACCAGTGTGTCCAGTTGAGAGAGAGTAAAGTAACAATTTAGTCGTAATTTGACTGTCCGCGTCCAGTTAAGAGAGAGTCCCCTCTCCTTTAAACGCAAGCTAAAAAATCTTCCCCTCACTGGTGGTGATGAACCTGAAGTGGAGAGAGGGGAACGATGCGATCACTTGCAACGCTCAAATAGATGGGCCTTGCGTGTCTTTACAATTTATCAGTCAACGGTTCTACTTAATTTTCCACATGACCGTAATACCCTGTTGAGGCAGAAATAATACATTCTAATGTTAATTCATAGTTATTAGCTTAATAATTAATATAATTCCTATGAATATTTCCTATATCTACACTTGTATCATATTTTTTTTCCAGATCTGACATGAACATTGATTTGGATTTGGATTGCAGCACAACTTGTGATTTCTCATCATTGCAATCAGGAATTCTAAAAAAAGACTTAACGACACATACAGGAGGAAAGCAATTTAAATGCACAGTTAGTGACTACTCAACTGTAGGAAGTGTTAAAAAGCACATAAAGAAGCATGCTGGAGCAAAATCGTTTAAGTGCACGGTGTGTGAGTACTCAACTCCACACTCGGGAAACTTAAGAATTCATATGAGAAAGCATACAGGGGAAAAGCCATATAAATGCACAGTTTGTGAGTACTCAGCTGCACAATCAGGTCAACTCAAAATTCACATGAGAAACCATACAGGAGAAAAACCATTGAAGTGCACAGTTTGTGACTTCTCAACTGCTTATCCACAATGCCTGAAATTGCACATGAGTAGTCACACAGGTATAAAACCATTTAAGTGCACAATTTGTGAGTACTCGACTGCAAAAGCAGCAACATTAGAACAACACCTAAGAAGACATGCAAAAATTAGACCATGTAAATGCACAATTTGTGAGTACTCAAGTGCACACCCAGGAGACCTCAAAATTCACATGAGGACGCATACAGGAGAAAAACCATTTAAATGCACAATTTGTGAGTACTCATCTGCACGATCAGCACACCTCACAAGTCACATGAGAAAGCATACAGGAGAAAAACCATTTAAATGCACAAATTGTGAGTACTCAACTGCACGATCATGTCAACTCAGATTTCACATGAAAAAGCATACAGGAGAAAAACCATTTAAATGCATGATTTGTGAGTACTCATCCGCACGATCAGGACACCTCAGAAGGCACATGAGAAAGCATACAGGAGAAAAACCATTTAAATGCACGACTTGTGAGTACTCAACTGCACACTCAGGATCCTTAAAAATTCACATGAGAGAGCATACAGGAGAAAAACCTTTTAAATGCACGATTTGTGAGTACTCTGTTGCAGACTCAAGAATACTCAAAACTCATATGAGAAAGCACACAGAAGAAAAAACATGTAAGGACGGCAAACAGGAATACAGCTGATTGGCGCATTCAGGAGACTTTGAAAGGCGCATAGAAGCATACAGGAGAAAAGTCATTTGAGTGCACCTTGTGAGTGCTGAAGTGTAGGATCAGGAAGACTCAAAACATCTCAAGGCAGACAAAGGAATAAAAGAATTATATTTGCTTTGTTCGAGCAGCAGTAAGTTATTAATATCGAACTAACTGCAAATTCTTCAAGGCACGTGCGTTAAGAGTCACTAAAGGGTGAACTGGTATCAATTCGGTCTAAATTGGATGAATCCCTAAAAAAATTGGGCAAGTGTACGTAGCGTTCGTCACTTCCAGTTGTCAGATTGTCACCAAAAACAATCCAGTTCGTCGCCTGGTAATTCTAAATAAGTATACCAAATTTCAGCCCGACCCGTTGTTTCTCCCTCAAAGTTTCAGCCTCAAAGCTGAAACCAGCTCTCAAGAAGTACTTACCTTCAAGAAGAAGCCTACTACAATCTAGACAAGCATGACAACAAATGAATTTAACTTTAACCTTTTTGACGTAAACTGTAATTTTCCTTTGAGTTTTGGATAAACATCTTATTTATTTTAATTATCGTTATTATAGAGGTGTTTTTAGAACTACACGTCTGATATAGCCCTACAGCTGGACCAAAAAGTAAAAACGTAAATTGGCAAATGTAACCACACATGGCATCGTTCGAAAAATGAATTTTTCTGTAATTTTCTATTTGTTACAATCTACGTAGAATTGTTCACCATTTGATTTCTATTTCAAGACATATTTTCGGAATGCATTCCTATTGAACGAGGCAAAGTCAATGCTTTTTGGTTGTGTGGTGTGTATGTATAATATGTGAGCAGGCATATGCGTGCATAGGTATGTGATGCTATGTAGGTGTGGTGGTTGCAAAATGCATACATCAACAACTTTTGACAACGCCACCTCTGGCTCTGTGAAAATCGATGAACATCGATATTGCAAATGCCTCAACAGCTAACATTCCCCAGAATATCACCAGATTTTGTCAATAAATTTAATTCATAGTTAACTAAAAATCTAAGCCATACATGTGTAATTCATTGGGCAAGTGTATCCACAACAGCATAATAAAGGATTGTGTACATTTTATACCTAGTGTTTTTATCTGAAGTCCAATTGCACATGCAATTGTGAGGTATGAACACGGGACCAGTTTATGGTCCTTGCACAACGCCGTTTTTTCAGTCCGGTGAAACTCGGCACCTTTGATGTTCAGGGTACCAGATTTGCTGACCTCGTAAACACCGTTGGTATGGTTATCGATGGGATCGTTGCTATTGACGTCACGCAACGTCATTATTTTGCATGGCTTTACTCCGATTTTGATGTGAGGGGAAGCGATCGAGAACGTGGCGGGGATTGTAGGAGAGCGGCATTGATGTAATATAGTTAGCCGCGCGCCACGTGCAACTTACGGGCGGCCAATAGCTCGCCACTTTCACTTCCCTCGAAAATATTCTTCCAACCGCCTATCTTGAAGTAAAAAACTATTTGCGCGTTGCTATGCGCATTGAAAATTCGGTACCTCGAATTTACTACGAGTTTCCCTTCACGTTCTTCACTGTTTTTTTCTGTTTGTTATGGTGGACGCCTTTGTGATACTCGAAAATAATACTTCATTAACTCTTTATCTTTAGGAATCAGGCGGACTTATTGCCTGCATTCATCACATATCCGCCTGAACAAGCGAATGTAGATGGCGCTTTTTACCCCGAATTGTTTAATTCAAGTTTCTACCACCAGAGTGGGAGACTCTTTCGCTCGTTGAGGCGAATAGCCAATGAAATGCATCATTTGCCTGAACAAGCGAATGTAGATGGCGCTATTTACCTACTTCGAATTATTTAATTCAAATTTCTACCATCAGAGCCATATTAGAGCGGAGACTCTTTCGTTTGTTGAGACGGATTGCTAGTGTTTCTATGTCTTGGATTGCTACAATATAGTAATGAACAGCCAGACCTCGGCTTTAGCGTGCAAAGACCTTCTAAATAGTACATATTTGTGTAATAAGATATATTTACATCTGAATGAAGTAAAAAACAGCAAGTTATAATAACTGCTTTCCATTTGCACACTTCTGAATTAATCTTAGCTGAGCTAATCTAACACCGTCTGGCTTGGTCCAAGTTCAACTAAGCTAAGCTATGAGAAGGAGAACCTAACCTAAATCCGCCATCGTGCGTGCGTGCAATTTGGTTTTTGTTTATTTTATAAACTATAAGAAGTTTCGGCAAGATGGATGAAGTTAACATATTTGATGTGTGTGACTCAATTACACATCTTCGCTACGAAGTGGAATTAAGTCACGAAGACGGTATACGCGTGGAAAGAAGCGGTTCTGATACCTATGTTTCTTATTTGTACCTATAGATGATAACATTGATAACACTTGTTGTCAGGCAAGTGGCGCCGCCACTCGCTGACATCAAGTTCCACGAACTTAGTTAGATAGAATGGCACCGAACGCGTTCCTTTTGCCAACATAGCTTAGCTTAGTTGAACTTGGACCAAGCCAGACGATGTTAGATTAGCTCAGCAAAGATTAATTCAGAAGTGTGCAAATGGAAAGCAGCTATGGATCACCTAAAATCAATTACGACAGAGTTAAACTTCACAGTTAAACTTCTACTTATTATGAAAAGGATTATATTTTATTATTAAATATTTATTGTATTGTTTACGTTCGTTATAATATTATACTATTGTCACCATTGGTAACAAAGTACCTTGTATCTTTCCATCATTGAATGATTAGCTGCTTTCCATTTGCACACTTCTGAATTAATCTTAGCTGAGCTAATCTAACACCGTCTGGCTTGGTCCAAGTTCAACTAAGCTAAGCTATGTTGGCAAAAGGAACGCGTTCGGTGCCATTCTATCTAACTAAGTTCGTGGAACTTGATGTCAGCGAGTGGCGGCGCCACTTGCCTGACAACAAGTGTTATCAATGTTATCATCTATAGGTACAAATAAGAAACATAGGTATCAGAACCGCTTCTTTCCACGCGTATACCGTCCTCGTGACTTAATTCCACTTCGTAGCGAAGATGTGTACTCAGGTCAGACACATCAAATATGTTAACTTCATCCATCTTGCCGAAACTTCCTATAGTTTATAAAATAAACAAAAACCAAATTGCACGCACGCACGATGGCGGATTTAGGTTAGGTTCTCCTTCTTCTTCTTCTCCTATTAGGTTAGCTCAGACAGCTCAGACGATCTAAGTTACCTTTTCGCATGACTAGCCAAGGGCAAAGGGAAGGTAATTTGTCTGAGCTTGTCTTACTTTAGCAAAACAAAAGGAACGCTACGCATAAGTTAGATTAGCTCAGCTCAGCTAATATCAACTCAGAAATGTGCAAATGGAAAGCAGCTATTAATGGATCACCTAAAATCAATTACGACAAATTCATTATTTGTTAGTTCTGTACTTGGTGTTTACTACAGAGTTAAACTTCTACTTATTATGAAAAGGATTATATTTTATTATTAAATATTTATTGTATTGTTTACGTTCGTTATAATATTATACTATTGTCACCATTGGTAACAAAGTACCTTGTATCTTTCCATCATTGAATGAATATACCGTAGTAAGCCATCAGAGCTGCGTCTGAGTTTATTAGCTTCTCGATTTTTCTTACAGCCCTTGAGAGGCCCTTTTCGAGTTTTTCGACTTGTGGCAGCCATGCTACGAATTTGGCTGCTGAGTTCAATCCTGGCTCCAGATGCCTTGAAGCAGTAAAGCATACCTTGATGTTTTTTTCATGGTTCAGCTTCAACTCATTTGCTGTAAACCAACTGTTTGCCCTTTTAAGCTTATGTTATTGAAAAGGCTTTTTACCAGAAGCATGCATTTTTCATTGTTTCAAAATTTCCATGAGAAAGCATACAGGAGAAAAACCATTTAAATGTACAATTTGTGAGCATTCAGCTGCACAATCAGGAGACCTCAAACTTCACATAAGATGCCATACAGGAGAAAAAAAAACATTAAATGCACGATTTGTGAGTTCTCAACTGCAGAATCGCAAAGCCTCGAAAAGCATATGTGACCTGACCTGGTCTACGAAAAGGGGGCTTAGGTGTCAAAAAATCATTTTCCAATTTTTTGCTGATACAATAGAGTTTGAGACGCTCTTTCATATGGTAAAAACTAGAAAGTCATAATTTGTTTAAAAATTTACGAAAAGTGAAGAAAAAGAGGAGTACAAATACGAAAAACACTGTTGTTGTTGTTCACCTTTAACAGCTGTTTTCTCGAAAACTTGTTTTCGCACTTAAGCCCCCTTTCCGTAGACCGGGTCACATATGTCGAAGTACACATGATAGGAATGAGTAAAGTTAATTCCTTTTTCTCTTGTTGTTTGTTTGTACGAATTCAGTAAATAGCCCTTCCCAGTAATCAGTGTTTGCTTTTAACTACCTTTCTTCTTCTTTCTAACGAGTGATAAAAAACCCGCCTCTTGTCTCTGGTAACTGTTCGAATACAGAAGATTAATTTCATCTAGGTATAGACCACCCTACATTATATTATTTTTAACTTGAGAATTGTTCAGGATGCTAACCAGAAGTATGGAAATTACGGAATATTTTTTTAAGATCATTACAATAAAACAAAAGTCAATGCTAATCATAAAATACACCTTAAAAAGTTTATTACTATACATGTGTACTACATATGTGGTCTAACATAACTGGTCTGTTAGAAGTTTCTGACGTTCCGTTTCAAATTGGAATTCTACGTAGAAAAATACATCGGCAATCATCAGGTTTCCCTATAGCTAAATGTTACCCTTTTTGTGTTATTTTGATTTTTGTGTAAATTTTCTGGCTAAATCGAAACGGGGCACGGACTTCCCGACTTCACGGCCCGCTAGTGATCGTAATTTTGGTCGAAGGAAAAAAAAAAACGAAGTAGTAGGTCTGAACATGCTTTAAAAGTTTCATAATAGACATTTTTTCGGTATCTACTGCGAGAAAAAATTAAATTTTCACTTTTTCGATCGATATCTCAATAACGATGAACGATAGGTAAAAAATGTATGGAACCTAAATTGTAGAGCGTAACAAAAGCAACAAAAAAGTATTCTTTAAAATTATCGTATCTCAACGGAGAACCGAGTTATTGTAAAAAAACTGAATTTAACCCTTTTTTCAAGATGGCGGAAAATGTACATAGGAAATCTTGGCCACAATTTGAAGTTAAGCTTTTCTAGAGCCCGTCCACGTCATATCAAAAATTTTGCCTTCTCGGTTTATTTGCATTTCTAACCCGGTTTTTTTCCGACGTAATGACTGGACTAGTAACATTTAGGTATAGGGAATCCTGATGATTACCGATGTATTTTTCTACGTAGAATTCAAAGTTGAAATGAAAAATACAATCATTCCATTTAAAATAAGAAAGTTGATGTCCACTTCCGGTTATCGGAAGTGGCGGTCAAGATGAAAATATTTTAATTAAAGAGTAGAGATCTTGCAGAAACTTAGACAAATACTACAATTTTGTTATTATTTCTGAATTACAGTTCAACACCACAGCGATTTGAATTAAATATTGCGATATGATTGTGTGTGTCAGAATTCACAAAATGATTTTAATTTTACCTTGAATAGGGTGGGGCTGCAAACGAAAGAAAAAAGGGTGCAAACATTTGCAAACGATGTCAAGTTCACACACCCGTGCCCGTGGTGCACCCGTGTTTCGATAGAGCTGCGGTGAGCAGTGTTATAACCTCACGATAACTAAAATCTGCCCTCGGTTGTTTGCACTTGGGGAACTTTGGTATTGTAGCATTACAACACTGCGCGACGGTCGTGACATCTAGCCGATGTTATGTGATCTGTCATCTGTCAGACGAAGTCTTGTACAATAACAAACATTGGTCAGTTGATGAAGTTTCGGTTCGTTTTCCATTATACTCTGATGACCTGATATATTTCTCGAAAATCTATCTACGAAATGGTGTGCGAAAAATGTCAGAAGAAATTAGGCAAAGTAATTACTCCAGATACTTGGAAAAGTGGCGCCAGGAACACTACTGAGTCTGGAGGAAGGAAAGTGAACGAAAATAAGGCTCTAACAGCAACTAAGAATAGATTTAATCCCTACACAAGTAAATTTGAGACATGCCGGTTCGTATATTGTGTTCATAACTAATAATCTACATAATAAACATAATTTAGTGTTGCTGATAATTATCTATTTTAGGATATGCAGGCAGAAAGTACATCAGGTTGGCTCGCATTACTGCCAATCTTGCGCTTACAAAAAGGGGATTTGTGCCATGTGCGGGAAGAAGTTGCTTAGTACAAAGAATTATAAGCAGTCGTCTGCCTAGGTCAGGGTTACGTTTTAGTTATATATGTTTTGTGGTTAGTACTTTTAACTTACGTAATTTCATTTAGGTAGAACATAATTTAGTAAATTATATGCCTAACTTGAGTTTAGAATAATTTAAAACTTATACAAGAAGTTATAATAAAGTATGTTTAATATTCAGGAACAATTTTATGTCAGTTTATAATGTTACCCTTGGGTTCAAATCCAGGTATCAGCTGAGATGCAGAGGAATAAACTGCACCCAAACCTACTACATACATAATCTTACCTTTTGTCATGTTATTAGAATTTGAAATCGATTTGCTTCAATGAGTGAGAGTCCTGCTCTGGTGGTAAAAATTTGAAATACTGTCAGTCGAGGTAAGTTTGATGATATAGCATGGTAAAGTATAACACTTTAATCCTAATATCACTTAAAAAAATGACAAAAACACTGACTCTAAGTAAGAATTATTTATTGTTGTTATTCAAATGTTTTTACTATTTACTTACCAGTTTTGTTAAAAAAATTAACTGCAAATAATTTTACTTTTTACCTTCTTCAATGGGTGGTTCCATACAATCTCTATACGTATTTTCGAAATAAAGGTCCGAAAATTCATGCAAATGTTGGGCAGCAAAATTATATGCATATTGTTGAAACCCACTTTACCCGAACTGATGCGCCATTGTTACCGCCATCTACATTCGTTCAGGCAAACATGAATTTATATATTAAGGGTCTTAGCAGTGATGGTTGGACAGATGCTAAAGCACCCGTGACGTCACGATGGCTCTTCACCAACCGTTAACCCGATCGAAGTAGATACACTGATAAAAGCAAATTTTGCACAGCCATTTTAAGTCTGTTCCAAGCGTATATTGTTAACTAGTAATAATTTGTGTGTTATTGATATACATACATACTTATTTCATTGGAATGGTGTGCCGAGACATGTTTGAAGTAACCTTGGGTCACACCTCGGTTGATAATATCGATCTTTTCGTCTATTGCCTAACAGATGGCAGCACAAACAATTTTAAAACAACTTTAAAATCAACGGTTATTTAAAATTGCGCAATTATTTTGTTTGTTAAGAAACGTGATTTTAAATAAACTTATGTCGGATTGTGTGAATAATTCTTTGAAAATAAGCATTCGTAAGTTCCGCCATAACACATCTTGGCAAGTCTTTTTTAAGTTTCTATTTGGTGTCACAGTTCTGCACGTGGTTCGAACAATCGCCAGTAAGTAAAAGTTTATTATTTTGGAATACGGATTATTATGTTAATTTTGTTCTTGTAAATGTATGGAACAAAAAGGTTATGCATGTGATTATTAATATTGCCTATTTTAGGATAAGCTACCAATTTATTATCCAACAAAGAAGGTATTAATCACTGAAATAATTCATTAATGAATTTGAATTTTTAAATATACCAATGTCATCCATGGAGAAGGTAAAAGCTGAACCCCATACAAAACCACACAATCTGTTAAACGACCAAAGCATGAACGTAGACGATCATAACTCCTCAATGGACAGTTTTGTTTATGTGGAATGTAATGTCTCCGTAAAAGAAGATCCGGATATGTATGTAGATGATCTTGGAGTTTATTCAGAAGACTCTAATGAGTCTATTGAAGATGATTTTAAAGGTAAGCAAACCAAAGAAAAAATATGTTTTTTAAATCCCAATATGGGTATTTGTAGTTGGGTATACAAAGTTAATAATACAAAGAATTTATGCAGACAGTTTGATCAGAGATCATTTTGTGGCTTTTAAATTAGTTTTAAAGATTTTTTTTGCAGGTAACGACCATGATCCGAGCGGTAACAAAGTTTCCAAAAAGTAAGTATTTTACCCATTGTATTGAGCAAAATTTTGTATATCATATCAATTGTGTTCACTGTGATGAGGAGTTTAGATCTTAATGAGCAAGAAAATCCAAAAATTGTTAAATCTTTTGATTGGTGAATGCTTTTATCATTTTTGTGTCTATTGAAATTATAGTGAAACTATGTATAAATGTTAAAGTAATGGTTTTTTATTACAAAACAATTTCTATCGCCATTGTCAGCTCTAATTGTTGAAACCGAACAACTGTTTGTCAACTGTTGAAATAGTGTTTGATGCAATTTACTATACTTATAGTAGTATGGTTTGTATGGACTGATACAATAAAAGGGACAGGTATCTTTTAACTAACATGTTAACAGTTACATTTAGGGCTGGTTTATTCACCTATAGATAAAGTCCTGTATTGTTGTCAGATAGGTCAAATTTTGTTACTGTGTTACAACTGATTCAAGTAATAGATTACCGATCATGGTCATTCTACACACAGCCACTAACATATTTGTGTGCTAAAGCTAAAAAATGGGGTAACAAAATCAACTTATCGGAGACAAGCGGTTAATCAGAATCTTATGGGCAGGCAAATAAACTATAGTACAAACCAGGAGAGCTGCAAATGACTCATCGCTTACAAGGTTACGAAAGAGATATACGAAAAGACGGCTGTTTCATTCTAACATGCGTGATCGGTCAGACAAGTTGTTGAGGTTTGTAGAGTGGGGACACAACACACTTAAACGAGTAGGTTTATTACAACCAAACGAGAATACATTAATATACATATGAATATAACGTGACAGGAGTAAAACTAATTATGTCACCTGACACTTATGATAATGACAGCAGATTGCTTTTCTTCAACACTCCTCTTCAAGCTGATGTCCATTATCAATAAATTTAAATACTAAGACAGTAATGCCATCCCCAATCTTTCTCGCAAAAAGGAAAATTGACCATTGGGTCGAATATGTTTTGTGAATATATCCGCAACTTGGCGTTTTGTATCTATATACCTAATAGATAATAACTGTCTCTCACATGCATCTCGTACAAAATGATATCGCACATTTATGTGCTTGGTACGTTTGTGAAATGCCGCATTCTTGGTCAAAGCAATTGCACTTTGATTGTCACAGTATAGTATTGGGCATCCAGTAAAACCAGTTAATTCGCTAAACAGTTTCGATAACCATATAGAATTCTTTGCACCCTCGCTTGCAGCAACGTACTCGGCCTCCGTTGTAGATAGCGCTACTGAGCTTTGCTGACGGCTCGTCCAGACTATTGCTCCTCCCGCATATAGACTGACAATTCCAGTAGTTGAGCGTCCGGTTTCCCAATCTCCTCCATGATCAGCATCGCTGAATGTTATAAATGGATTTGTTTGTCCTGAACGATACATAATCCCGAAATTTCTGGTTCCGTTCAGATATCGGTAAACCTTTTGCACTCGCTTCCAATCGCATAGTGTTGGTTTTGTTACTGCTCGTGCGAGGACACTTACAGCAAACGCTATGTCTGGGCGAGATGATAATGCTAAGTACTGCAAGCAACCAACAGCCTGCCGATATGGAACATTTGCACCAAGTTCTGAACTATCCTCGTTCTTTTCGAACGCACTCGTCGGTATAGAGGTTGGCTTGGCATGTTCCATTCTGAATCGATTGATGATGTCCTTCGTATATGCTGGTTGATTGATGAAGATTCCACCTGTCACATGTTGTATCTGTATACCGAGGAAGGAGTCTAACTGATTTTCTGTAATCTGGAATTCAGTCTTCAAATCAGAAATCAGTCCATTAATGTCCGCTCTGTCATCCCCTGCGACTATTCCGTCGTCAACATATACAGCAAGAAACAGTTTCTTACCATCAGAACAGCGTACAAACAAACATGGGTCGGCATCACTCTCCTGAAAACCGTGAGTCAGCACGAATTTTCGAAATCGCGCGCTCCAGCATCGCGGTGCCTGCTTCAACCCGTACAAGGACTTCTGGAGACGACAAACGCGATGCGTCCCATCTTCAAATCCCTGTGGTTGTACCATGTACAACTCTTCCTTGACTTCGCCATATAGAAATGCCGTCTTGATGTCGAATTGATGAAGCTCCAGGTTGTGCGCGGCAGCCACAGCCAACAATGCACGAACCGTGTCATATCGTGCAACAGGGGAATAGAGTTCATCATAGTCTACTCCTGGTTTCTGTGCGCAACCTTTTACAACAAGTCTAGCCTTTGCCTTGTCCACACTTCCGTCAGATTTCAATTTTAGACGGAATACCCATCGGTTTTTCAATAGGCTTCTTCCTTCTGGCAATTCGACCAACCGCCACGTTTCATTTTCAATTTGAGAATTCATTTCATCTTCCATAGCTGCTTTCCATATACGCGCATCATCTGTTGTTGTAGCCTCTTCATAAGTTGTTGGGGCTCCACCAGCAACAAATGCATAATAAGCACAGTCGCCTAAATTTCTCTTGCCTGGCAAATCCAACACATAATCACTCAAATGACTTGGTAATCTGTGTTCACGTCTCGGGCGCATGGTTGCATTATTACCACCCTCCGATGGTTCCTTTGGCTCCTCCACCAACTGCTCCGCGTCCATGCAATCCTTACTTCCGTCGCTCTTGTTCTGCTGTTCAGGAAAGGACACCTGCTTACCATCCGTCAAATCTTCCACGTCATTGACAGGATACGTTATCTCCTGTTCAAATTTGACATTACAGGATCTGACAAGATCTCGACGACCACTTACATAAACACGGTAACCGTCAGACCCTTCATATCCTACTAGTAGGCCACATTCGCTTTTTGATCCGAACTTTTCTCTTCGGTGTCGCTGCGGTAATAAGTACCAGACCTTAGTACCAAAAATCTTCAGTCGGTTTACATCAAAATTGTCCTCTTCCTGATACCACAGCTCTACTGGTGTCTTGCCACTTACAGGTGTCGGAGCTGTGTGGTTTAAGATGAACACTGCGGTATTACATGCCTCTGCCCACAGGTTGACTGGAAGACCTTTATGATTTAACATCGCTCGAGCCGCTTCTATCACGGTGCGATTCTCCCGTTCTGCACCACCATTTTGTTGAGGAGTCTCCGTCATCGATAATCGCAGTATAACTCCAAATCTGCCTAGAATGTCTTTTACTGACTGATTGACAAATTCCGTTCCAGCGTCACAAAGTAAAGTCTTTATCTGTATACCAGCAGTCTTCGCTTCGTTTAGGAATGTTTCGATACACTTTGCTACTTCACTTTTGGCTTTTAGGCAGAATAGCCTACGAAACTTAGTGAAGTCGTCTTTCATGATGAGTGCGTATCTCGACCCACCAATTGAGTTCTTCGACATAGGACCTATCAAGTCTGCGTTTATCTGTCCACCGCGCTCCGTCACTCGTACTGTTCGCGAACCGAAATGCTTCCGGTGCATTTTACCACGGACACACCCCTCACAAAATTCGTCCTTGATATTGACTTTAAGTCCATGTCTGCTTAAGAATTTTGCTACGTGTCTTTTGTTTTGATGCGCCATTCTCTCGTGTAACACCTGTAACGATTCGTTTGCGGACGCGACATTAACTGCTATCGGATTTGCGAGCTTAATAACTTCTATGTCCAGCACGGTTAATCCGTTTGAAATCGCAGTACCGGTAACAAGAACTTTGCCCTTACTTTTCACCGTACATGAGCCGTTGACCAAAAAATGCGTTGAACATCCGCGTTTTCTTGCTTCGGCTGTCGAGAAAAGGTTGCCACAAAGTTCTGGAACGTAGAACACGTTTACAAAGTCGCGAATAAAGTACTTATTCCGCACCTTCGCTCGAACCCTTACACGTCCCACTCCGTACGCGAGTAAGTTCTGTTCACCGATGCCAGTTATTGAAACAGGTACCTTCATAGAAGCAAACTCACTGAAATTGGCTTTGTTAGAAGTCATATGCTGAGAACAGGCGGAGTCTGCAATCCATGCATCCGCTCTTATGGTACTGACATATCCAGAGAGTGCCATAATATTTCCAAATGACTCGTTCCCGTTGCTTCCTTTGATCACACCGTTTTGGGTCGTAATTTTGCCATCTTGTGATTTCCTTGGGCACTTGGCTGCTTTATGACCACGTTGACCACAAATTCTGCAATTAAAGGGAAACTTCTTCGATCTTCCGTCAGCATCCTTCCTGTCACCATTGAAACCTTTTGTGTCCATTGTTCTGTATCCTCTGGGTTTGTTGCTGCTACTGTGACTTGGTGCAGCACGCAGTGCCACCATATTACCATCAGCACCCGATCTTATTCGTTCCTCATGATTACGGATTCTTTCCGTGAGTACGTCCAGTGTCCTTGAATTGTCTGGTTCAGTTTCCCAGACAGTTTTCACTGGGATGTATTCTGTCGGCAATATATACATAATCCGACCCAGCAGAATACATTCATCAAGTTCACATTTGTTCTTCCTTTTTAACTCACTGTTTATGTCGTTGAATAAATTGTGTAGATCACCAATGTGGGTTATCATGTCTACTCCCACAGTGAACGAATACCCAAAAAACTGCTCCAGTAACTTATCCAGGCGCTGACCAGTCCCCATTCCAAACGTCCGCTTCAGACGTTCCCACATCTCTTTAGGAGTTTTGCATCCCAAAATGTGACGCTTGTTGGACTGACTCAGTGCTCGAGTCATATACAACTGGGCTTTTGCACAATCAGCATCATATGCTTCCAAAGCTTCCAGTTGTGCTGGAGTTGGATTTTCCACCTTCTGTGGCTCCTTGCGTGTTCCATCGACGACATCGAATACACGAACCGCACGAAACAACATGCACATGGATTCCTCCCAGACTTCCCAGTTCTCTGCTCCTTGAAGTTCATCGACACACGACAAAAGATCAGATTTGTACGCCATGTTTTCTTTTTCGTATTTTTCGTAACAATCAAACAGCACACCACCCCGTGTTGCTCTATTTAACTTTCTCTCGCACACCCTGGGCCCATAACCTGTTGAGGTTTGTAGAGTGGGGACACAACACACTTAAACGAGTAGGTTTATTACAACCAAACGAGAATACATTAATATACATATGAATATAACGTGACAGGAGTAAAACTAATTATGTCACCTGACACTTATGATAATGACAGCAGATTGCTTTTCTTCAACACAAGTTCTGTCGCATATGTCGAAAACAACAGCAGAAATTTCTTAGTCATTTGCAGCTCTCCTAGTTTTTACTATAGCTCTTAGTCGTCCAATAGTAGCGCATAGAGTTTAGCAAATAAAAGATATTCAAATCAAATCAAATATATCTTTATTCACTAAATACATCAACACATAATGTGCAGTGAACATGTCAAAGAGATATGTTATGTTTGGGTTTCAGTTCCCATTGACCATATTAGTGAATTCTACCATGCTGTAGAAGGCTCCGTCCAGGAGCACTTTCTTCAGGTCTCTTCTAAACTTATTGGCGGGTTTCCTGAACCATTCGTCTGGAAGGTTGTTCAGTAATTGATGGTGGCTGTGCTGGGCTTGGGTAGTTGTTGTTCGATGGCATGGAATGTGGATTCTTGAATTTGTTCGTAGATCTTTCCCTGTTTTCTCTTTCCTTGTTTGGGTAGTAGGCATCTCTTCCCTAGCAGACAAGAGTTGCTGGTAGATGTATGTTGCAGGTTGCGTCATAATCCTGAGCTGTGTAAATAGTGGCTTACAGTGCGCTGTTCGGTTTGCCCCAGTAATGGCCCTAACTGCCTTCTTCTGCAGGATAAATACCTCTGTTGCGTGACTTGAGCCTCCCCACAGCCTTATACCATATGTCATTCTGCTGTGGAAAAAGCCGTAGTATGTTAGCAGGGCAGCCTCCCGTCCTGCGACTTGTCTGATTCTAGTGATTGCATAGATGGCTGTGGAGAGCTTTGCCGTTAATGCATCAACATGTTGCCTCCATGTAAGACGGCTGTCTAGGGTAATTCCCAGAAGTTTTACTGAGATCCCTGGGATGGGGTCGGTGGTGTTTCTCTTTGTAGTGAATATTATTTTCTGAGTTTTGTCAGTGTTGACTTGGAGACCGTTATCTTGGAACCACTGAAGTGACTCTGTTAGGATCCGAGCTGGTTTCCTCTGAAGTTCAGCTAGACCCCTGCCGCTGGCCAGGAGAGTCGTGTCATCCGCAAACAACACTTTTTCCCCACTGATGGATTGCGGAAGGTCGTTGATGTAGAGACAGAAGATGATGGGGCCAAGGAGGGATCCCTGACCCACTCCCGCCTCGGTTGGTAGGAGGGTACTTATCTCTCCCTCTGTATACACACCCTGTACGCGGTCGGCAAAGTACACCATATCTTTCCAATTTCTCCAGGAGGACTTGCCTATTTATGGTGTCAAATGCTTTCGAGAGATCGCATAGAGTCGCTTCAACCAACTCCCCCCGCTCCATGCAATCCCACACAAAATCGAGCAGGAATCTCGCCGCTCCGATGGTGTTTCGTCCTTTTCTAAACCCGTATTGGTGGTTGCTCAGGGTATTATTTTGTTCAAGGAAAGATGACAAACGTGAGAGAAGGCAGGACTCCAGGACCTTAGAGAATGTTGACAGGATTGAAATGGGCCTATAGTTTGTGGCTAGGTTAGGGTTCTTCTTGTGTACTGGAATTATTTTGGCCATTTTCATTCGCTTCGGAACTGTTCCCTCTGTAAAACAGGAGTTAATTATGTCCGCTAGTGAAGCAGATATGTGTTCTGCTCCTCTCTTCAGTAATTTCGTATTAATGTTATCAATATCCATAGTGTACTTTGTTGGAAGTTTTCTTATCGTTGTCAGAACTTCTCTAGGTGTCACCGGTGATAGAAAAAATGATCGTTGTTGACCTGGTCTGCTATGTTCGGTTTGGTCGCTTGCACACCATCACCAATACCAGCAAAAAATTCGTTGAGTATGTTCTTGTCTGGTAGAGGAGCAGTAGGTTTTTTCTTGATGTCTCGTGGTTTATTATTTTCCAAATTTCAGCCTGACGGTTGGTCGATTCTTTTATTTGGTTGCAGTAGTGGGCATGTTTCCTGTCTTGTGTAAGAGTTATGTAGAATTGTCGGTACGATTTTAATATTTCCTTCATGTCTTCATCCCTGTATCGATTATAACTCTCTTGTATTAGGTTTAGTGTTTCTTTCACTTGCAAAACGTCACAATCTATTATTTTCCGTTGACAGTGTTGATTTTTCTGCTTCGTTAGAGGGAATGCCCTATCAACACATTGAAGGTACATCTGTAAGAAGGCATTGTATTTGTCGTCGACATTGTCATATGTATTACAGATATTCCAATCTTGGTCACTTAGTGTCTGCTCGAAGCGAAGATAGCCTTCTTCGGTCATAGATCTTCTTATGATTGTAGGTGTTGGTGACTTTGTGAGAGTTGGAAATCTGACGATAATACCATGGTGGTCATATATTCCTGATTTTATAATTTCTTTCTGGTGGGTTATATTGTTGGTGAATATATCGTCGATAGATGTTCTCGAATTTCCTACTTCTCTCGTATACTCGTTTACTGTAGATATCATACCAAAACTGCGCATTATATTACTTGTGTTTCTCCATTCTGCTCCTGGGTTGGAGGAGTCAATGTTAAAGTCACCTGCTAAAAAGATTTGTGTTTTTAGGGTGTAATCGTTGACTATAGTGGCTAGCAAATTTTCGATGGTTTCTAGAAAGATTGCGATATCACCACTAGGAGATCTGTAGGAGGTTATTATGATGATGTTCTCTTTGGGCAGATGTATGCCGCAGACCTCGCAATCTCTCTCTGTGGAGAGGGAAGTGATCGACTCCAGGTTGTTGAATGTCAAGTCATTCCGCACATAGATACAGACGCCTCCATTCTTGTGCATAGTTCTGGAGAAACAGCTAGCTTGAGTGAAGGACTCGATGTTGTAAACATGCTGGTTCTTGTGGTGTAGCCAGTGTTCAGCAATACATATAACTTTTATGTTGTTGTCATGCGCTATGACTTCGAGAGCTTCAACTTTATTTGTTAGGCATTGAATGTTGAGGTAGAACACATTAAGTGTTTGACGAGGGTCAACCGCGTTGTTTGAAGTGGTAGTAACTTGGGGTAAGGTTATGCTGGACTGGTGGCTGGTGGTTTCCGATGAAAATACTGGGTGACTAAATATCATCGTTTAGAGCTCTAGTCAGATGTGGCAAATCTATTATGGCTTTGAATGAGGTGTAGTGTTGGGGAAATTTTGAGTGTAATTGTTCTACTATTACCTCGGGAAAGTGCTCCTTTAGGTATTCGGTCATGTGTTCTGCTTTTGTGTCTGGATGGAGCCTGGACACATGCAAGAACGCTTTCTTAGGGGCTGTTTTAACCACTCCTTCTGTAAGTGGACGCTTTCCCACTATATACGCCTCACTACGGCGTCGTTTGCTGGTGACGGTTTCCCAGTCGGGTTCCGTAGTCAACAATTGAATCTTACTGGTTGACAAAGCCGAAGAGTAACTTTGCGGTTGCTGTTTAGTTGCTTCCTCGATCGGTTTGTCTGTGTGGATCATCTTCGCTGCACTGTCGCATGCTTTTTGTACTTGTGTGAGCGATATTGCAGATATTTTTGATGGATCTTTGCGGAACTGGTTCTTTCTGAGTTGATATCTTTCCTCGCCTTGCTTGTTTTGTTGTCCTCCATCTGGCTTCGCACCATCCTCAGTGGTTGTTAGGTTCTTTAGCATTATGTTGTTGTTAGTGGATCCACAGCCTGTAGTGGAGGCCCCTGTATTTGGGTCGGTGTCTCTCTTTGGTTTGTTTGACTTTGTATTGTTGGTTATGTTTTGATTCTTTTACATTTTCTAACAAATTATCAATTCTTTGGTATAGCTGATCGATTAAATCATCTTTTGCCTTGATTATTGTGTTCTTGGCTTCTATTTCGCATGTCTTTCCTTCTATGATTTGGGTGTATAGCATTTCAATCTTTTGCACCATGTGGTTGGAATCCGTTGTATTTTCTGGACCACAGCAGTTTATGAGGTTCGCGTTGATTATTTGGGCCTCTTTCCAAGCCCTTTCCTTGCATCCTGTGTGGAAGGCCTCACCACATTTCACACAAATGACTGTTTTTAAACTTTTATTCTTGCAGCACTTATAAAACTGTTCTGTACATTCGGCCATTTTGAGACCTTATACGATATTCCTTAGAATTACCTTAGAATTATATATTATTTATGAACAATTAAAATTATTTATGGTAATAATTGATTTAGAAACTGATTACTAAAGTGTTGATTAATAAACTAATATAAAAGAGTGTGATTATTAAAGTTATATCTTTTATTTTGTATTTGTTGGAGAATGCTTACAATATCTTTTAGACAGACAGAAAAGTTACCTTCTGGTTGCGTATTCTAACAAACTGTTTCACTTCAGCACAAGTTGCTGTAATTCTACATGCTGATATATCAGGATAGCAATCAGATTTGTTACTTTTTCTTCTTTGCATGAATAGAATTTTTTGTTAGTAGCTCGTACAATATTGTATAGTGCTCTCGTAAGGCTAGCTTCGCCAATTATAGCAAGCGCTTCAAAGGTACCCGACATTTTTACATCATCTTGTCTAAAATACGCTTTCTTGAACTTTGACGCTCGCTTTGGAGATACGTTGATTTCTTACACTACTAAAGTGGCATCTCTTCTTCCTGTGCTATTCCGGGTAATTCATTTAACCTGGAATTTTGTAATACATCTCTCGAAAAATATGCATTCTACAAAAAGAGTTTGAGAATTTGCCGAATCGGTACGTGTTTTTCTGGCTGGTTTCAAGAATATGAATCTGAAAAATATAGGCATTCTTGGTTAAGTTTTCAAATTTTCCTCTCGCCCCACCCACAGGGGGGTGGGGGTAGGTGTAGTTTTTTACTCACGGGTGCTTTTCTTGGATATATTAAAGTTTCGATTCGACAAATTTTCTGTAAGATGCACATTTTTCGAGATATTAGAGAATTCCAGATGAAATGAAGGTAGTTTTCAATAAAATGAAGTTTTTTTGTTAAAATTAATTAGGTTTTGTTGTTGCATTTTGTCAAAAATACATTGCCTAGTAAACAACATCACATTCAGGAACCTAAAGTAAAAAGAAATAATTTAATTATTCAGGTTACTCAGTTATACTTGTTATTTTTCAAGAAAGTCGGTCACAGTCAAAAAGTTTATTACGTTTTTATGAAATATTGATATAGTGCTATCGGTTTATATAAAAAATAAGCCGGGACGCGGACGCACCCTGATATGTAACTAATCTACCAATCTTTTTAAAAATATACTGAGAATGTGTCATAAATAATACTTATAGAATAAATTGAAAAAAAAATCCACACAACAATCATGATATACCGAGCAACCTTGATTATCCGGACAATTAAATGCAAGGGGAGTGTCCGGGTAATCGATTTGTCCAGATTACCAAATATTGCTTCAAAATGGCTTAAATAGCATTATCTGAAGTTTTGGTCAATTTTAAACCATACATAGAACCAGTGTTGACGACTTTTGGTGTAATTATCACTAGAATTTATACTAAATTGCGCAAATGCCCATTGCTATCGCCGTGGTCGAAGGCAACCTGTAAATAAGTAATTCCTCCAAAGGTCAGCAACACAGAAGTCATGCAATTAGGTACTGATTTTAAACGATTGTTAAAAGATTATAATAAATAAAAATAAATCTTCATTCAGCAAATAAATACATATAACGCGATAATGGCTATTTGCAGGGGGTGTCCTGATTACCGAGTGCCCGGATAATAGTGTGTCCGGATAATCGAGGTTGCAGTGTACTCTATAATACTTGTACATACTTACATACTTGTATCAGCCATCTTGAGCACGAAAATTCTTAACTTCGATCTTAATATGGTACTTTGAAAAGGTGTATTAACACAAAGAGTAGCTACTGTGATGTTATTATTTATTATCACGTGAGATACATGTATTTGCAGAGCCATAACATAATCCTTTGTTTTCTTAAAATTACAATACAGGGTGTACTGTATCTCTCTAAAAAATCCACACAACAATCATGATATACCGAGCAACCTTGATTATCCGGACAATTAAATGCAAGGGGCGTGTCCGGGTAATCGATTTGTCCAGATTACCAAATATTGCTTCAAAATGGCTTAAATAGCATTATCTGAAGTTTTGGTCAATTTTAAGCCATACATAGAACCAGTGTTGACGACTTTTGGTGTAATTATCACTAGAATTTATACTAAATTGCGCAAATGCCCATTGCTATCGCCGTGGTCGAATGCAACCCGTAAATAAGTAATTCCTCCAAAGGTCAGCAACACAGAAGTCATGCACTTAGGTACTGATTTTAAACGATTGTTAAAAGATTATAAACAAAAATAAATCTTCATTCAGCAAATAAATACATATAACGCGATAATGGCTACTTGCAGGGGGTGTCCGGATTACCGAGTGCCCGGATAATCGAGGATAAAATAAATATATATAATACTTGTACATACTTACATACTTAGGTATGTTTTTTTGCCACCCTCATTCAGTTGGTATCAGTTCAGTTCCTAGAATACGAACAATTCCCTTGTGTACTGAATAGATAGTGAGGAATAAAACGCCGTATAACCTGTAGAGATATCTATCGTATTGTATGCTCCAGTGTTGCCAATACCGAAGAGAAAATCTTCAACAGTACAATAAAAATTCTTCACAATATAAATCATGAAGTAAACGAAAATTAAATTTCTGATGCAAAATGTTCATGTACTTTGTAACCAATTGTGATATAAATTGTGAATAATATTATGATGAACATAAACAATTCAGTAAACACGTAAACACTATAAATAGCAACCCCATAGAATAAACCATATACACCAAAAAAACTGTATTTTCTTTCATCGAAATGCTAATTGGAGTACGACATGACCACTGTCTATGTATTGATACAAATTGTCGGCATGAAAATTATTCACAATCAAGATAAAACAAAAAGGACATTATTTTTCTGGTCATTATTAGTGAAAATGTTGGGTAAAAAATTCGTTGGCAACACTGATACGCTTGCATCCTATTGGTCAATTTATTTCAATTCAAGTAAAAAAACCAACCCATCATCTATTTCGGGTTGTCCTTCAGCGGTGAGGGGGGAATTGAATATACTCAGTTATAATCAGTTCACTTTCAGTTGGTGTATGCAATAAAACGCTACTTTAGACATCTGAATAGATTACAAACTGAAATGAATACTTTTCAAGTAGCAATAAAACACACGTCTTGTATCAACCATCTTGATCACGAAAATTCTTAACTTCGATCTTAATATCGTACCTTGAAAAGGTGTATTAACACAAAGAGTAGCTACTGTGATGTTATTATTTATTATCACGTGAGATACATGTATTTGCAGAGCCATAACATAATCCTTTGTATTCTTAAAATTACAATACAGGGTGTACTGCATCTCCGAATGACTAAAGTGGCCAAGATAAAATCCTGGGAACTATTTTCAGGTTTCTAAGATAGCTGCGAAAGAGCGCAACCAACCGCTATCTTGAATTAAAAAATGTATTTTTTTCTCGGAATTCCACTATTAACATGGCAACAAAAATATGCTTTTTAAAGTTAAGATAAATTCTAGTTTTTTGTTAAACACTTTTTGCCTTAGGTATATCTAACACTAAGGTGGTATGGGGTGTTCGAAAATGTTTGTAAACAAATGCCAATAATTTCAAAATGGCTGAACAGAATGTAACAAATGTGTTATCGTTGACAAGTGCTTATCTTGGATTACAAATCTTTGTGGTGATTCAATTTTTAGATCCAAGACCAAAGGTGATTCTGGCAACAAAGCAAAGAAACACAAATGCGACACTTGTGACTACTCCACAGTGACAGCCTACAAACTAAAAATCCACCAGCGGTCTCATAACGGCGAAAAACCCTACAAGTGCAAATTCTGTGGCTACGCTAGTAAAACTCCAGGCAACCTGAAAGTTCACGTGCGCACACACACTAATGAAAAGCCATTCAAGTGCACATCATGTGAGTATGCGGCAAAGGACTCTAAAGCCCTCAAAATACACGCACTAACACACAATGGCGAGAAGGCATTTAAATGCTCAATATGCGACTACGCTAGTATACTGGCCAGTAAGCTAAAATCGCACATGGCAACGCACACAGATGATAAACCTCATAAATGTTCGATGTGTGACTATGCTACTTCGAAACCGAGCCTTCTTCGATCGCATATGGCGGCGCATACTGGAGACAAGCCACATAAATGCGAGGTTTGTGACTTTGCTAGTGCACGTGCAGATGGACTGAAACGTCATATGAAAACGCATGTAGGGAGTAAGGCTTATAAATGTACTTTCTGCGAGTATGAAACCACGCGTTTGCGTTACCTTAATAAACATGTCCTGGAACATGAAGAAGAGGTGTGATTTTACTACTGTGCGAAAATTTATCTATGTTAATTGAGTAACTCTTCCTTTAATGTATTTATGGTGACTTTTTTTGTACTTTTAGATTATTTATGGTGCGTTTATTTATTTTGTGTTTATAGTATTTATGGTCTCTAAAAATTTAACATACATTGCTGGTCGAATTGAACAGATTCTTTTTTTGATCCTTAGGAATAAGTAAAATTTATTAATAGATTTTTTTTGTATTTTGTATTTTTAATTGTTAGTTTATAAAGAATAATAAATATTTTCTCTGAGTAACTGAGTGGATGTTATTTCCCCACAACGGAACATATTCAGTGTGAAAAAGAATATCCATTCCTCAGAAAATATTGTTTATCATAGCTTGAAGTCAAGAACGCCATTACTAGATTTTCGGAATATTGCACCATATACCAGGTACCAGGCCATAATCAAAATGTGTTAACCTGGCATAAGAGTAATAAGCTTTAAGGGGATGTTCCCGTTCAAAGACCCAAAAAAAAACGCGTCAATTTCAGGATTTTTTTTTGATAAAAAATAAATTATTTAGGGAAAATGTTTTTGTGGGTTTTATTTGTATACAAAAGATACGCGGTACCTTGTACACCCGCGCCAAGTGATCCAACACCAAAAACACAAAAAGATTCTTAAAATAGATAAAATTTGTGGGGCCCTATCGTTTTCCGATTTTTAAATAATCACTTAGGAACAAAATGGCGGCATTTAAAACAGAAACTGATGTTTTTTTTTCTTTACAGTTAAATAGACATATTTACAATATGCTTTTCGGAAAAAAACTCTTCGATAGGACTACCTGGAAAATTTTTGGTTGTTTGTTAAATATTCACTGTTTGAAAAAAGTTTATTAACGTTAAAGTGATTTAAAATGATTCTACTCCATCCATTTCTTACATATTTGCTTATTTTTTTATACTTGCAATTTTCCATGCTTTTCAAGCACTTCATTTGCAATAAACCCAAAATTGCTCATTTTCTTAGTTTCACCATGATTTTTCATCCCTTAGATATATTATTTTTTTTATTATAGGTAAATCAGATCAACATTTACATTGTTCTGCAGGTTTTGTTTGAATAATTTAATCTTCGGTCATGTGAATGTCTTGGGGTAGTCGTCTCTTCAGTCTGGTATGTATGCCAATTTCTCCTAAATGGTGTTCTGTTGCGCTGCTGCATTGATAAATTTTACCATAGAAGATTTTGGTTAGGCGGTGGATATACATGAAGATTTTCTCTACTTTTAATTCTTTCCGAATTTGTTGGTTTCGAACATACCAGTGCTCCATACTGGACAGGCATATGATACCAGCGAGCGAATCAATGCCTTGTATATGAGTACTCCACATTATGGCCTAAGTGCTGTCTTCCGGTTGATCAGTGGGTAAAGGTCTCGGACTCTTTGGTATGTTTGACGTAGTTTGTGGTTGATATGATGCCGCCAGGTGAGCCGTTGATTGAAATGCACTCCAAGATATTTGATTGATCCATCAGGCGGGTTTCAAGGCACCGGTTGGTTGTTGATATTCAGAACTCCTGGATTTCTGACTCGTTTTAGAGGAAAGATTTTACACTCGCACTTGGTTGCATTTAAGCGCACACACCATTTTTGTAACCATCTTTGTATGATATCTACTGACTGTTGAAGTTGTTCAATTGTTTCTTCGAGATCAGGACTCTGGGTTTTTAAGACCACATCATCAGCGAACAGACCAATGCTGCCCGAAATCCGTATTGGAAGATCATACATATAAATAATGTAGAGGATCCGAGACATTATGCCTCCTTGTGGTACTCCAGTCCGGATTTGCCTTGTTGAAGATGTATGTTCATTAATTCTGACATAAAATATGCGATTCTGAAGTTATGAGTATATAATGGAGAGAAGATAGTCGGGGAGGCCGATTTTCTGGCATTTATTCAGTCCTTCCAACCAAACGGTATCGAACGCCTGCGCTACATCAAGAAATGCTGCTGTGGTATACCATTTATTTCATAACGCGTTCGATTATTTCAGCAATTCTCGCTAATTGGTTTACTGTAGAGTGTCCATGACGGAAGGCGAATTGAACATTCGGAATTACGGCTAACTGATCTTTTCCAGTAGTCTACAATGAATTATTTTCTAGCAAGGAGATAGGGCTGTATTTCTGTAATTGTTCTTCTGCTTTTCGGGTTTTGCAAACATTAATATATCAGCCTTTTTTCAGGTAGTTGGGAAATATCCAATATTTAGGCAAGTATTGCAGATGTTTGGTATCTGTTCAAACGATCACTAGTTTGGATGGGAAGGTGTTTTAGCACAATATTAGGGATTAGATCATGTCCGGGAGCTTTTTTGGTAGGAAGGTTAGAAATTATATTATGGAGATTTCTTCGGGCGATGTAGGATTTTCGCAAATGTCGTCGGCAGGTAGGTGGGATTCATTTTGTTGACGGATAATGGTGGCAAATTGTGTGTAGATGGGAATATGAGGAACAAATGTATTCTCCAGGTGATTCGCGAAAATGTTAGCTTTGTCAGAGTCTGATGTCACTTTTTTGTTGTCACTTATAAGATCTGGTATGTTTCCCTGTTGTTTTCCACATACCTGGGTCGTTGGTTTCTGGGTGCTGATATCAAGTTTTTATACTTCTGTATGCGCTGATGTTCGAGTTCTCGCTGATGGATAGAGTGGATGAGTTGGTTGATTTTGTGTTTCAGTGCAGGATTGCGGGTCTGTTGCCATTGTCTTCTTATCATCCATTTTTCTTTAATGAGCTCCAATATATATTTTGGAGGAATATAATAGTTTTCCGAGATGCGGGGTTTAGTCTTTTGCGTGTCCGACTTAACAGCATCGCATATATTTTGCACATGCTCTTTTACACTAAGATCTACGCCCTCTGCATTTGGAGCAGGACTGATGGGCTTCTCTTTCGCCAAAGTATTCTGAAATGTTTCCCAGGAAACATATCCCGTTAACAGTTTTGGGGTGTTCGGTCTTATTTTCAGTTCTTCAGTGAATGATATTAATACAGGGAGATGATCGGAATTGAGTTCACTGATTACTGTTTGTCGCAAGGGTATGTTTACTTCTTTGGTGATCAGTATGTCCAAAATATCTGGTTGGTAGTCGTTCCTATTTGGATAATAAGTGAATTCATCTGGAGTGTTGACATTTAATTGGTACTGGATAAGCAAGTCGTTAAGCTGGGTCCCTCTTGGATTATCAGTTCTGCATCCACAGTATTTGTTCTTAGAGTTAAAGTCTCCTATCAGTATCGTTGGTGTGTTCGTGTTGTGTGATTTTACGAGAGGTGTGATTTTACTACTGTGCGAAAATGTATCTATGTTAATTGAGTAACTCTTCCTTTAATGTATTTATGGTGACTTTTTTTGTACTTTTAGATTATTTATGGTGCGTTTATTTATTTTGTGTTTATAGTATTTATGGTCTTTAAAAATTTAACATACATTGCTGGTCAAATTGAACAGATTCTCTTTTACACTAAGATCTACGCCCTCTGCATTTGGAGCAGGACTGATGGGCTTCTCTTTCGCCAAAGTATTCTGAAATGTTTCCCAGGAAACATATCCCGTTAACAGTTTTGGGGTGTTCGGTCTTATTTTCAGTTCTTCAGTTAATGATATTAATACAGGGAGATGATCGGAATCGAGTTCACTGATTACTGTTTGTCGCAAGGGTATGTCTACTTCTTTGGTGATCAGTATGTCCAAAATATCTGGTTGGTAGTCGTTCCTATTTGGATAATAAGTGAATTCATCTGGAGTGTTGACATTTAATTGGTACTGGATAAGCAAGTCGTTGAGCTGGATCCCTCTTGGATTATCAGTTCTGCATCCACAGTATTTGTTCTTAGAGTTAAAGTCTCCTATCAGTATCGTTGGTGTGTTCGTGTTGAATAATTTTTGAATGTCACGCCCGACTAATTTCTTGTTATGTTGTTTATAACCACAAATAATATTTGTTGATCTTTGGTAGTTTGTTGGATAGATATTGCAACCGTCTCTATGTTGGTCTCATCAAGAAAATGTTGTTGCTGTGCGAGTCTCGATTTAATAAGAATTTCTACATCACTTGCTGCTGTGCGTGATTATCTGTCAGTTCGGTAGCATTGATAGCCTGTAACTTTAAACTCTTATCCCGGCGCTAGATGGGTTTCCGTAATGCAGGCAATGTATCTTGCCAGAAAAGCTAACAATAGTGGTTTTTGTCTTCTGATTCCATTTGCATTAAAATTTACTATTGTGATATTTCGTATATTTTGTGGTGTATTGTTAGATATTGATTAGTTGCGGTAATAGTTCGTTTCTAAAGTAGGATTTTATTTGTTGTGTGATGATTTGTTTGATGAAAGACATAATCGAGGATATTATTGGTGGGACTTCGGAATCTGTAGTATTTCCTGGTAACGGATTTGGATTTGCTGTGTTGTGAGAGCGGTTTTTGTTGCGGGTTATGTGTGCATATGTAGCAGATGGGTTTACTGCTTAGGATGATGATTGGGTGGATATTTGAACATGATGTTGGCTGTTAGGATTTCTGGTTGTTTGACGTGGGGTTTGCTGCTGATATTCGGTGTGTGTACGGCATCCCGGTAGGTGGCTGGATGAGCATCTCCGCAATTTACACATTTGCATGGGTCGTTCATTTTCGTTTTTTCGTATGGTCTTGGAAAGTATGATACTCCAATTTGTTGTCGGTGTAGTATTTAGTAAGGCTTCTATAGTTGGTAGAGTTTGTTAGATTCATTTTTAATTTCTTAGTTCTGAAAGATGTTGTAAATTTGCTAGTGCATAACTTTTTTATGTCACTTATAATTTCTTGCTGGTTGGTTGCGTTATGTAGGAATGTTGGTGGTTTTCATTTTCATCTTTTTTGTCTTCTTCGTTATTGGACAAGACATGATATCTATTTCTTGCTACTAGTTCTTTCGTATTCAAAGAATAGCGTTTGTGTATATCGGCGATCAACAGAGACAAATGATCGGAGGACCATTTTTCGCCCATTGTGAATGTTAGTGAACTTGCCCTAAGGCGAAGCTCTATGTTTATTTATTTCGTACCTTGTTGTGCCTTGGTGTGTGGATCTTGGGTTGTGCCTTGGCCTTGGTACCTTGGTGTGTGGATCTTGGGACTCCAATACGATATTATAAATTTTTCTTTGGAAAAAAGAAAAAAACTTGCTGTAACACATCGCTCGGTTGTTCTCACTCAACACATGCGTTCACTTCGATAGCTAGTACTCGAATTCATAGTATTATTAATAATAATAACATCAAGCATAAGTCATAATAAGTAAATAAATTACCATTCATTGACTTATTATTCTTGATTATGAGAATCCTTAAATTAGCTGTGCTCCCCAGTATTTCTATGGTATAAACCTAAAATATCTGGGGTTGCCTTCACCCAACTTTCCGACTAAATGGTTGGCACAAAGCCAGAGCCTCTCAGTACCTAACGTCAGTTTCTTTGACATAATGACATTTGTCCTACTGACATTTAATGTTATGCCATGTCAGTGGTACTGACTTTTGTCAAAATCTGACAATCTGCAACACAGAGACGAAGACTGTAGATTTTGTCAAAATTATTCTATAAACGTTTATAGCGCCTAAACCGTTTATCCCACTGATCTGCAGATTTATATACATATTTAAAGTCACTGGAAAATGGGTTGGTATGAGATTAATCTCAATCGCATGAATCCCTCAGAAGACGTATGTAATATTTGCCATTTCCGGTTGTCAGATTGACACCACAAACAATCCAGTTCGTCCCCCGGTAATTCTAAATATGTATGCAAAATTTCAGCACGATCCGTTGTATCGTTTGGACGCAATCATGTTCACAGACATACTGGACATACACACATAAACACACACACACATAAACACCCACATACATTTTCCATTCAAATCCCGATTTTTTTTGAGTCCATTACAATACTTTATGAATACTTATATGAACTACTTGGATGGTTGAGTTTATCAAATATTGCTGCAAAATAATAGAAATTCCGAGTATTGGGTATAACATAAGGAATAAAACAATATACACCAACTGCAAGAGCAAAACATTTCAATAAACATAAACCAAAAACAAAAAGTGACTGCCAGCATATAATGTACTACTTCTACCCCATTCACTGATTGGCATTGTGCATCGCTTGTGGGGCGTTCGGATCATCGGGGTTCGGATTATCGACGCTGTACTGTATATTGTTTCCTAATATGTACTAAGAAGTCTCAATGTAAAAAATAAATGGATGCCATTTCAAAGTGGCCTGCTTTTGGCATCACAGACTGCACTTGATTTAGAAGAAGAACATGTACAAAGACAACATTTTCAGTTTTTATTACTTGGACGTTTCACCCAAGACGCACTTGAAAATCTATTTTCAGTTATTAGGAGCAGGAGACCAATCCCTGGAGCAAGAGACTTTAACGCAGCATTAAGACTCATTACTTTGGCTCAGTATGAATCGCAAATTGTACATGGAAATTATTTTGTGGACCAAAGTGAACATTTAGTATGTTATTGCAAGAATGTCAATGTTAATTCAACAGACAGTTCTTCTAAGGAATTGATAGATTGTGATTATGATCCAGATATTCTTAGTTCTGATGCAGATGATGAATGTTTATAATATGTGCTAGGTAATATTTTATCTAAAGTAAAAAAGTGTTCGGATTGTTATAATATTCTTACTGAACGAAGTAGCACTCCTAATAATATGTCACTGTTAACTAAGTTAAAATGTTACAAAGAAATTATACTAGTTTTTCCAAATATTTCTTTATTTCAGTATATTCAGAAGGCTGAAGTATATTTTCAGTCAATTAAAGCAAAACTATTATGTAATGAACTCACATGCGAAACTGCATCTGATATTTTTGATGTTGATGTTCCTAAATGTCATAATATTATCGTAAATATTGTTAATTTGTTTTTAAGAACACGTTTTTTCTTTGCTCTACGTGATTATAATCAAGAAAGTCAGTACAATGTAAACATTACAGAATGTACTGACAGTAGTAAAAGTGTTGCTATGCGCATATTGGTTAATAATATAAAATAAAGCAATTATTTTAAAAACATTTTTTTATTGACTTCATATTTTAAATTTGCCGCTTTTTGTTGGAGATAAAATGGCTATTGCGGTACGCATGCGGCCTAGGCCGCATGCGCTATTGTAGCGCATGCGGCACAAAGGCTCCTTACGGTTGCCTAAAAGTTCTAATACGCGGAATAGGTTCGTGTTTTCCTTAGTAAGTCAGCCCTTCTTATAACGTATGTTCATGAAACATGCAACGAGATAGTATTCTCGGTGCTGCTTACATATAGCAGATTTCATTATCTTCACGTAGCAACAAGCTATCGCACGGGTGTTTTAAGTAAACCGCAGAATAGTACATCTATTCCGTTACCATCTATCTACACGAGCAAATAATTATTAAGCTAGGAAAACAACATCGGAACTATTTGCTAAGCTGCCAAGGATATAAACAGCTGCGGTAACGCGATACCGGCAAATCCCGCAACCCGAAATACCTCCACCAGGAGAAACAACCACCAAACATCCAACAGACAGAAAGACAAAGAACGTACATGTTAGGTTATGAGCCGAGACGTAATCCTGGGTACGAATTGTACACCGCGACGCGAAAAGAAGGCAGAGCTTATTTAAAGTAATTGCGTCAGTTGCTAGCAGAGTATCGGTATCGTTTTCCTGGTCGCATTCCTGGCCCGTACGGAAAGAATCCGTACGGATTTTCAACCCTCCGGATTCTATTTTTCGGATTTCTACGTATTTGTAACAAGGATTTTAAGGATTATTTATTTACTTTGATCTTATCAGACGACTCGGCCCCAGATTATTATATAGTCCTAACATTTTTGCTATGCGACAAACAGCAATATTAGATATGGTGTATTATTACCGTTACCGGATGGATATCGGCACCGTGTGAAAGGGCTCTTTGTCTAGTGTTGCTTTAGAGCCTCACTTGGAACGCGCGCAACCAAATTAATTCCGTCAGATTTCAGTTTACGGCTTAGGCACAATTACACCGGTTCCGATGTAATAAAATAAAATATTTTTGACTGGGACGGAACGAGAATTACGCAGATTTGCCTCATTAGAACAGCGGAGTCGTGCTTAAAATTCCCATGGATTTGGATTAGTCTCATCAAACCTCGCGGCTTTGATGTAGTACCATTGCAGGTCGTTGGTCGTTGTTAGTGAGTACTTTGTTCAAGCACTGAAATGGGAAACTACTACGGACTGTCTGTGAAATGGACGAAATACAATTTGTAGTGGACGAAGTGCTTTGATTTGCTGAATAAATTCTTCCATTTTTATCTAATCAAAACCGGTGTATTCATGTTGACTATTTACATGTTTCGTATGTCATACTTCTTTAGGTCAAACTGCAAAATATAAGTAAGTCTCTTTAGTTATTAGTAATTTCCCTCTTCGAGACTAGGTAGGTACGCTGTATGTATGGTTTTGTGTTTACTCACCGTCAATAAAGTTACACAAAAGGTCTATCATCTAGTATTATTACGCAAATCAAAGCTTATGCGGTTTTAAACAATTCATGTAGTCAAGAAGAATAAATAAGCAAATGAAAACCATGTTTTACTTTCACACCACAAACTTTGCTTTGATTGAGCCTTGACAAAATTAAGCATTGGTTTCTACCGTTCTACCAAATAGTAAATATCTGGGGTGACTCCCATTCAACTGTCCCCTCAACCTCTTTGCTACATTGAAGCGTCTATCCCTTCCGAAATTCTTCAATATCGCGCAGCCACACTCACACTGAATCCCAACCAGGGGGATTTCGCTTATTTATCCCCACCACTTTTCCATTGTGCTGGTGTCGATGATTGTTAAATTGGGAAATTTTACAGTTTGAACTGATGGAGGCTATTTTCCTCTATATTGCATGAAATACTTAATTAAATCGTTCGTCTACCATTAAAAGATCCGCCCTTGCTAGAAGAATGGTTAAGAAGAATAGCAAGTCCTGGTTTAGAATAAAAAAAAATTGGAGTTTCAGAGAATGTGTGTTAGTCATTTCGAACAAAATGCCTTCAGTCTTGGCACACACAGAATATTGAAATTTAAGGCACTTCCAACATTACATTTACAAGGTAAGATAAGTTATAAAACTTAATATACAAGTTTCATATACATTCATATGATTTGCTGCATTGTGTTAATGAAGTTTAATGAAATTCTTGCCTATTACAACATCTCCCCTACACAGTAATTTATTGGCGATTTGTAAAAATATATATTTAAGTTACATTTTCTGAAATTAGAACAACAGGAAACTATTCCACCGGTGCCTGATAAACCCGCATTGGATACAGAAAAGCAGTTACCACAGTCAACTAGCAACCGTCTGAGAAAATCTGCTTGTCTGATGGAGATAGATGCTTTACAGTCATCCACCAGCGGGTTGCAGCAACCTCACCTTTTGTTGAAAAGGAATAACACTAATGTGATCGGCTTCAGTAAGTGACTTCACAAATTATGAATTGAAGCAATGATTTAATTTTTATACGCAACTGCAATTATTTATATCCATAGATCACTTTTTCTACTTTGTTACAGATAAAAGATCCAAATTCAATAATTTAGGTTTGATTAACGTCACGCGCAAAAGTGAGCTAAAAGGAGATGTGAGGATTTTATTCAAAAAGTTGATGTCCTGTCAAAGAAAAATGAAGACAGCAGAACGGGAGAAACAAAAATGGAAGCTGAAAGTATCAGAAATGAAACAGGTTATGGAGACTGGCTGGTACAACCACCTCCTAAAATGTGTTAACCAAACCACGTTCATTTTTTTTTTGTTGGACAGTTGACTAACCAACGTTTTAAACCTAGAGGGAGACGCTACAGTGAGCAAGAGAAAATATTTGCCTTGAATATATTTAAACAATCTCCCAGATCTTATAGACTGCTGATCAAAATTTTTGCATTACCTGGGAAGAAGGTTTTAAATGAAATGCTGGCGAAGTTTAGAATGAATCCAGGTATCAGCCGACAGCTCCTGGGTATTTTAAAAAGGGCCGTTCCCAAGATGACAACTCTTGACAAATATTTTCTCTTATTTTTGACGAAGTGGAACTCAGTACAGGACTATCATATAATAAAACGACTGACTCGATCGACGGATTTGAAGACTATGGAAATGGAAAGCAGGAAAATTTTGCATCGCATGCCTGGGGGGATTTCGAGAAATTGGAAACAGCCAGTGGCATATTTATTTTCCCGCAGCACTATTCCTTCAGCACATGAGAACTTTTATAAAACTAGAGAAGGTAGGGTTAATTGTAAAAGCCATAATCTGTGACCAAGTTTCAATGTAAGTGCAGTTAATGGACTGATACAGGAAACTCGGGCATGTTATCTGCGGAGAGGTGAAGAATGTGGAACAGTGGGATTTGAGGTAAATGGAGAGGAGGTGATTCCCATTTTTGGCTCTCCCCAGCTCATTAAAGGCATTCGAAATAATCTTCTAAGGAAAAAATTGCAATTTGTGGACAAAGGTATAACAAAGTTGGCAAACTCGGGCCGTATTGTACAGTATTACAACAACCATATTACAACATGGATATAGGAGTTAATGAAATACGCCTGCTCCATAAAGTCACAGAGAATCATGTCAACCCATCTCGCAAACTCATGAAGGTGAAATACTGTACTGTCAAACACTAGCAGGTCTGATGAAAAAGGAGGCTAATTGGTGTAAGTATTTTCAGAAATGTTACATTTTTTGGTATTTTGGTCTTGAAATGAAATGCTGACTTGCCGAGTCAAAACTAATAGTGTTTCTCTGCAAAAATATGTTGTTCATTTTTGCACCCGAGGGTACATTTAGTTTATTGTTGTATAATTTATAAATAATACATATTGGATTTGTAGCCAAGCGGTTGAAGACACTAGATCCCACTACAAATGCTGACTTGCCTCCTGAAGCTTCACAGACCGCTGATCCACTGCTATTTATGGATCAATTACTCGATAGCGTGAATAGCAGAAATCGTCAGGATATAAAGCCATTGAGATATGCAGTGACATCCACTAATGACCATATTACGTTTTGGGCAGAAGCAAGGGCAATTCTCCGGACAATGAAATTTATTGGAGATAGTAACAGACAGGTTACCATAAAAAACTGGATTCGCACCTTTGATGGCATAGAAACAATATGGAAATTTATGCAAGGCAAAGGTTTGCAGTATTTGCGAACCAGAAACCTAAATCAAAAACAACATGTGCACAGTTTAGTTCTACATTAAAATCTTTACTTATTTCAAACATGAATAACAGCCACTCCCCTTCCTATAACTGCGAAAGCGATCTATTTTCATTGGATAGTTGTGAAACTTCTACCGAACAGTACATAGACCTGCCCTACCCTGTTATACCCCAGCATCCACTTTCTTCATCTAGATTGGGTGAAGAAGCGCAAACATATGTTGCTGGATATATAGCAAAGAGGTTTGTTGCTGCAACAAAAAGATGTGATATGTGCATTAAGGTATTGACTGCCCGTCATCCCGAGGCAGTGCATGATGGCATTATTATGCGTCAATACAAACCGCAATCATTAACACTTCCAAATATCATGTTTGTAATAATAATAGCACGTCTATTCCATGCATGAACATTTTATCAAGTATCATGCCTTTAGTTACCACAAGATCTTATTTAAAAGTTTTGTTGTGTGGAATATTAAAATCTAAAGTAAATTTAAATTATTTGCACTGTGATAAGCACAGTTTGGTTGAAATATTTTTGAACATATTAGTGCCATTTTTCATTCTTACATATTGTAAAAATATTAATAAAATTTTAAGTAACAAAGACAGTAGGATAGGGGATAATTGCAATGATTCAATAAAGTTAATGGCAAAAGATGTTAGTAATATTATAATTTATATAAGTTTTATTAACATCTCCTATTAGAAATGTATCGCTATAGTGCTATTAATAACACTAGTCAACAAAATAGTAAAAAAATGTACTTTAGATGCCACTATTTTTTTCTTAGATACCATGGACCGCTAAACTCAAAAATCGCATTAAAAAATTTTTGAATGGATACGTTTTCGAGTTATGAATTTTTCTTTTTTTTGTTTATTTTTTTGGAGGTAGTTCGACTATTTGGAGCATATCTCGAGTTCTGAACATCAAATCTGGTCGTACGTCACATCAAATTAAAGCCAATTGAATCACCAATAAATGTTATTAATATTGTTTTACAATCGCTTCAGTGGTTTCAGTGCAATTGACCATAATTCGAATTTTTTTAGTATAAATGAAAATCGAACATTCATTTAACCGCCAGGGAAAGGTAGAAATAGTAAAAATATGCTCAGTTTCTTATTTTTTACGTAGAGTTTGCTCTTTTACGAAGAGAACAAGGTATTTACGATGAAAATCTATGAAAAAATACCGAATTTATGATCAATTATGACCGATGGGTACGAAACTACCAAAATTCAGCCTTTTCTCTATTTTGTATTTTTTGTCATTTATAGCAGTTTAAATGCATGGTAGAGGTCAGATCCATTCGGAAGACGAGTACGTCACGTGATTCGCACCAAGGTGCGCATCTTTTAGTTAACGTTTCGCACTCTGTTGCAAGAGGCATCTTCAGGACGGAGAGAATGAACGTGTGTGGAAGGGTGAGGGTATTTATCGTCGCTCAAAACACGTAGTGGCGTATCTCACCAAAAAATGCTATTCAGATATGTCAGAACGTGTTTCGAGCGACGTTATATGTACCTGGCGCAGATACCTGCGCAGGTAGTCAAACAACTATTGGTTGGGAGGGCGGTTTGTGGTAGCTGTGATTGGCTGTGGTGGTCGTAAAAGTGGTTTCTAGCTATGATGCAAATGCCAACAGTCATCTCTATTGATATTGGAGGGATCTTTAAAGATTTCGATCGCTTCACGGATTCTACGAGGATAATAACGTGATTCCCGGGAGATGATTTTTGTTTGGTCGAGAAGAATTGTTGTGTCTATGCTCAGCAAGCGCTGAACTGGTGATCTGGCGCAGCCTTGTACAACGTTCATGTTCTGAAACCCCAACGCTGACAAAGCGCTTTGTCTCATCAATGTAGACACTGCCACAAGCACATGGGATACGGTATACACCTGGAGCTAGCAGTGGAGAAGATTTTTTCCTGAGAATCTTGGTGACGTCAGTGACGAGCATGGTGAGAGGTTTCACCAGGAAATGAAGACTATTGAGCGGCGCTACCAGGGATTTTGGATTGAAAAAATGATGGGCAACTATATCTGGTTCGTCATAAGAAAAACAGATATCGACAAGAATATACGGCGAAGCAGCAATCAAACTCACTTCTAATCTCATTTATATTGAAAACGTCACATTAAAAATACGCACAATGAATTAAACTTGTAAACAGAGAAAAAGTAGAATTTTGGTACCGATCAATCTTAAATGACCATAACTTCGCTATTTTTGCATAGATTTTTATCGTACCTTGTTGTCTTCGTAAAAGTTCAAACTCTACGTAAAAAATATTAAACTAACTATATTTCCACGATTTCTACTTTTCACAGGTGATAAGAGTAAATGTTCCATTTTCATTTTGGCCAATTTTTTATAATATCGTGGCCTATTGCGCTAAAACTACTGAAGCGATTGAAAAACTATATGAGTGATAATTGTTGGTGATACAATTAGCTTCAATTTTATGTGCCGAGCGACCAGATTGGACGTTCCTAACTCGAGATATGCTCCAAATAGTCGAATTACCTCCGACAAAAAAAAAAAACAAAAAAAAAAGAAATTGTAACTCGAAAACGTATCCATTAAAAATTTTTTAAATGCGATTTTTGAGTTTAGCGGGCCTTAGTATATATAAAAAAATAGTCGCATCCAATGTACATTTTGACTGTTGACTAGTGTAATTTGTCTATAGTCTTTGTGTCTTTGTCTTTTAATTTTATTCTCATTCTTTCGCAAAAAAAATGTAAAACATGTTAGGGAAAAGAAAGTATTTACATTTATTTCATCAGATGTTTTCAGTTATTTAAATTTTAATTTACTTTTAATAACCATTGCAAAGAAATATGCAAAACATCCCATTTATGCTTATTTTTGCAAAATATATTTGAACAGTATGCAATAAATGTAAAATAGTCACATTTAAACGTCCCGCGTTGTCACTAGTTCTGAGGCGCGCCACCAAAGGCGCTTAAAACTTAGTATGAACTACTGGTGGGAGAGTCACCGGTCTATTAGTATATAGTCTATGATCCCAACCTAATGTAAGTGTCCACTAAAGCTTATCTATCTGACTGCTTCTAAGTGCTTACAGCGCCTAAACGGTTCATCCCAGTCACCTGTAAATTTGTATTCATATTTAACGTCACTGGAGGATGAGCTAGTATCAGTTGGGTCAAAATCGGTCAAACCCGTAAAATCTAACATTTGCCACCTCCGGTTGTCAGATTGTGACCGAAAGCAATCCAGTTCGTCCCCTGGTAAGTCAAAATACGCATACCAAATTTCAGCACGATACGTTGCAGCGTCAGTCTTCCCGCTGTCAATATCTCATTGTTATTGTGTCATTATAACAGGCAAATTGATTTGTCTATCTTCTCCAAACCTAACAAAAATAACCTCCTTATAAATAGTCTTTATGCATTACAACAACTAAAAAGTATATGCATAACCATAAAGTTATTTTTGGCCGAAGTATTGAATTTCATGGGTAGCAACCATGGGATAAAGTTTTTGTCCGATTGGGCCTAAGTATCCATAGTAATTATAGAACAGAAGTTATAACTTCAAACTTCAAACTTTTTGTTTTTTTTTTTAGGAATAGCACTTACATTGGTTCCGCCTTCATGTTTTCGTCAGGTGCTTCCATGCTCTGTGACTCGTCTCCACATAATTCCTTTTTAACAATGACTAAACAAAAAAACGAATGTTACAGTTACAAAATTAAGTAATAAAGCGAAGAACTTACCTGCTTGAACACCCAGTCTATCAGATGGATTCTTGACGTCTTTGCAGAAGTTGAAATGATTTTACTAATATTTTTCCGTACTGAAATTGAAACCGGTTTCTTGTTTTACTGATTTATTTTGCAGAGACAAATTCATCTTTCTTTCTCGAATTTTCCCTGAAATACGAAATGGTAATACTTTACAAAGCTATGTTGGATAATAAGTAATAACTCATACAGAAATAAATTTCCAATTTAATTTCTTACGACATAGCATACTTTGTTTCTATTTAGTGTTAATTAAACATGAACACTAAATATAAATTAACCTAATAACTAATATTCTCAACGAAGTGCTTGTATGGATTTACCAAATAAGTGTTTGTGTTTTTTTTTAAACATTTCAAAATAAAAAATCGCACGAACTTATTTGGTTATCTACTAATGTCCAGGTAAACAAATTAAATCACGACAACGTTGCATTGATATAACTATTGCGATGTCTTAAGTGATACATTTCAACAATAAGGTTGCATGGATTATCCATCCCCACATAACAATTTAGAGACACGTTTCCAGCATGGTGCCAACACGTCATACTAAATTTTGCACGCGTGTTGGCGCCTTGCTGGCGCAGTGCGTCCGCATATGAGAGCAATGTCATCACGGTGAAGAGCGTGGAGTCCGTAAACAAACGTAAACAGTCCAACACGGTGGGTGGGCACTTTGCTCACTTTGCAAACGGGGTGACACTTTGCAAATAGACCGAGTCCTCACAGCGTCTGCACGCTGTGGTGGCATGACGTGCAAACACAGTGCTGGCACTATGGAAATTACACGGTTGTGTTTACGCTATGTTTTCTGCGTGCCAACACATTGTGCAAACATATCGTGTGCATGCTAAAAATTGTTATGTGGGTCATTTCCATGATGGATATGACAGTTATGTAACCGTTACATAAGATAACGTTACCGGGGTATTTTCTTCTTTAGAGGATTATTAAAAAAATATATTCTTAGATACTTACATTATTATTAATCTTAAATAAAATAACACCATAATAAAAAGCACAAGCGCCCTTGCTGTACAGAGTTGAAAACAGACATCACCAACAGATAACTAAAGTAGAATGAAATTTCACCGGTAAAAAGAACCAAGCAAATTCCTTTAGAACCCTAACCTCCCCCTTCCCGCATTCTGCAAAGACAGAACCTGTATCAGAAAGTGGTGCGACCTCCGAACGTATACGCTGACAGCTCTTTCTGACTGCCGTAAATAGATACAGATAGGTAGCTCCGAGCGTATGCATTCGGCGTCCGAGGGGTTCAATGATATCGGACCTAACTTCGAGCAATTTCCAAGAACCACAGTCATCCAGGTAGTACCACAGGGCCATAGAATATCCACGAAACATACTATTTCGCCAGAAATTTGTATAGGTCTGCCTCGGCTTAAGGGTACGGTATTTTATGACACTCCAAGGAACTAGCTTTATCAAACAAACAATCAAGCAATATTATATTCACTGCTATTTACTGCACGAATAGGTAGAAATGAATTTTGAAAGGTTTACTTCATATTTGTTTCTCTGCCGAAAAAGGCTCATCATATGTTCTCCTCACTAAATGTAAATCTGTCCCTATTTAATCATTTCTAGGTTTCTGGACAGATCAGTGCGACTAAGCGGATGAATTTGCTCTTAAATAGAACACGATGCTTGTTGAATAAAACCTGTTGAATTATAATTACGTTTTCTTTTCACAACTAAAATCTCGTATAAAACAACAAAAACATGGAACATACTATATTATTTCAAAGCATGAGAAAACTAGGGCATGCATTGCCAACCTGCTTTCTCTTGTGCATTTCCTTGATTAGTGGAAATGGCAGAAAGTTATTTATAAGTAACCGATTTGTTTTTTTTTGCTATATAAATAAATACGTTTCTCATGGTGAGAGGACAGCAGTGACTTTTAGCCTCAGACACAGTCTTGTACAATCGCCTGGTACTCAACATTTACGCGAAATAAATTCCGTAGAATCACAAAATAAAATTTAGTAATCCCATGTGTTGCAAAAAAATTCTACAAAGGCAGCATTAAGCAGCGTTTGCGCTTCACGTTTCATAGCAGTAGGCGGTTTACCGCTATGATCTAGCGTCAATTTCCGGTTGAACGGAAATATCTGTCAACAAATCAACCAGACAGAAGATGGACACAAATGATTCTTACCAGAACAATGAGTTTGTCTATCTCTATCTCGTCAGCGTTCTGGCAAAAGTCACTTGCACATTTTTTTTTTTTCAAATTATTGTACCGGCATCGGTTTAATGATATCCTGGACTTATTTTAGGCAGGCCGCAAATTGAGCGCAGGGCAGGCGTAGCAAAGATAAAGGAAAGCCGGATATAGAAGAAACGTAAGCCCTAGTTCAGAGCCGTCAACGCAAATTGAGCAGAGTTGCGCAGTATGCTTCCGATGGACGTGAACTCTGCCATACTTTTGGTCAACCTCGAGTCCGAAGAACTCGATGAAGGAAGACAATGGTTGTCGTCAGTGTTATTAAAAAATGCGGGATGGCCCTTAATCAACTCATGGCGAGTTGAACGTTTTAAGAGCAATTCCGGATGATTTAGTCAAAGGAACACTTAGAGTTACACGTCAACAATTTTATGAAATATATCATTAAAGAGAATATTGGAGGGAAGGAATGTAAAATAGAGGGATTTTTTCCACTAAAAATAAGCTTTTCCATTTTAATATTCTGTAACATTAACCAGCTCCACAAAAAAACCTGTTCAAAATTTCCCAATACAATTCAACACCTATTCCTCCACCGCAACAATCTCCCACCAAAATTCAAATATCCAGAAAAAACCCTCCTAGAGTATATCGAATCATTGTATGAGCAAGAGTAGAGAAACCAGCAATTAGATCAGCAAAGGGCAGAAAGACCTCGGTCGATAGCCAATTCCAACACAGGGAAAGAAGAACAAAATAAAGTTTGTGAAATGAAATAGAATGTACATACATATATAGTTGTTGGAATAAAGATTGTATATATATATATTCTGTAACGAACACGTGCTAATGTAAATGTAACATGTAGTTTACAGATTCTCCTCTGTCTGTGCTGCGCCTTTGCTACGCCAGCCCTGCGCTCAATTTGCGGCCGGCCTAGTTACTTTTGCCAGAAAGCGGACGACATAATCTCATTTCTCTGGTAAGCCTCATTTGTGGACGAAAGATGGACTTCTGTCTGTGTTGTCGTTTGATAGTACTGTCAACTATCAAGTATAGGTATGTGTCTCCCAACATACTCATTCAAGCGGAAATTTAAAAATATGTATTGCCATTTATTTATAGTGAAAAAAAAAATAATTGGTTTCTTCAAAATAATTTCCGCCCATGTTAATGCATTACCTATGTAACCAGGAGATGGTTACATTCACATAATGATATAAAGGTTAACAGTTATATAACTCTATTACTTATTTTGAAATGGTCATAAAATACTGTACCCTTTGGCTGACCCAGGCCATTAAAAAATTCTAGCAAAGTGATATATTTCATTTACATTCTATGGCCGAGTGGTACTACCTGGGCGACCGTGGTTCTTAGAAATTGCTATGCTATAACATAGGTGTGGTATCCCTGCATCTATTTACGGCAGTCAGAAAGAGGTGCATAGCGCCTGAGCGTATACGTTTGAGAATGTTGAATGGGGGGGTGTACGTTTGTAAAGGGATTTGTCTTTTTCTTTTTCCTCGTGAAATTTGAACCCTCATTCTACTTTAGTCATCTGTTGGTGATGTGTGATTTTTTCTACTCTCTCCATCAAGTGCGTTTGTGTTTCTTATTGTGGTGTTATTTTATTCCAAATTAATAATAACGTAAGTAAGATTATATTTTTTTAATAATCCACTAAAGAAGAAAATACCCCGGCAACGTTATCGTTATGTAACAGTTACATAACTGTCATATCCATGCAACATTATTAATTCTCCCATATTATTATATCATATTCTGTTCCATGAATATTGTTGAAAGTTTTTTTTGTTGCCGCGATATAATTTGTTTAACTCGACAATAGTAGATAACCAAATAAGTTAGTACGTTTTTAAAGGTAAAATGTATACAATAACCTTACAAACTTATTTGACTACCTGAATCAAGTCACTCTGTTGAGAATATTAGTTATTAGTAAAAAGGATTTTTCGGGCATAACCGCTATCTTAAATGCAACCGTAGACACGTGTTTCGGACTTATTAGTCCTCGTCAGTACGGTATAGCCAAAGAGAAAGGATGGAAACTCAATGGAGAACCCAACGAAAGGGACCTTAGTCAGCGAGACGAGGACTAATAAGTCCGAAACACGTGTCTACGGTTGCATTTAAGATAGAGGTTATGCCCGAAAACTCCTTTTTACTGTTTAGATTTCACCGCAAATACTCCCTTTTCCTTCATTAGTTATTAGATTCATCTCTATTTGGTGTTTTGTACGTTTAATTGACACTTAATTGCACTTAATAGAAACAAAGTTGTCAATGCCATAAGAAAGTCATTTGGAAGTTTAATTCTGTATAAGTGTGGGTAGGAAAGTACGCACCATATGGGAAAATCATTTATTATCCATTTCTCAGGAAATTTTATTCTTTATGAAAGCAGATCTGAAATCAAGGAAACGATCATAGGATCTTAAAAATATTGCACCATATATTGGGTGTTTAAAAAAATGTGAAACGCGCATAAGAGTAAAGTACATACCTGGAATATTAATTTTATTTGGGAATCTTACTTAGAATTAATAACTACGCTCTGTTTTGAAATCAATGCCATCTATGAAAAAATATTGTTCCCTTTTTTTAAATTTTCACTATTTGAGAAGAGTTTTGTAGCGGATAGTGATATGACATGATACTCCTTACACTGTTTCCAAGATATTTTTTCAAATTTCCTATAATACTCGCGATATTTCGATAGCAATTCCGGCGCTTCTTTAAAATCATTACAAAAATTACCGTTTTCTTGGTGCGCTTATGATTTTTCACCGAGTAAATATCAAAATATCATGTGATACACAGGTAAATCATAAAAAATTTAATTACTCACGGATATACATGGAGTATACACACTAATAAAGCAATTTCATGACGCTGCTGTGCTCTCCTTTCGGATTCGTCATTTTTTTGAGGTGTATACCGTACAAATACGTGAATAGCTGATCAATTAGTGTTATCAGCACACCCACATTCACCAATAATAAGTCAATGGAAGTTATTTTACTTACTTGTGTTGCGTATTGCACGATATTTTGATATTTACTGGGTGAAAAATCACAAGCGCACCAAGAAAACTGTAATTTTTGAAATGATTTTAAAGAAGTGCTGGAAACGCTATCATCGTGGCGAGTATTATAGGAAATGTGAACGAATATCTAAGAAACCGCTTAAGGAGAACTATTTCAAATCACTAGCCGCTCATCAATACTCGGTATATGGTGCGATACTTTTAAGATCCGATTACTGCCAACTTTCATAAAGAATAAAATTTTCTGAGAAATAGATAATAAAAGATTTCTCATATGGTACGGACTTTCCTGGACACACTGTACATTATCCAGCATTCTTTGTAAAATATTACTGTTTAGTATTTCAGGGAAAATTCTAGAGAAAATGAATTCTCAATATGAAAACACATCCGCAAAACAAGAAACCGGAGAGGGACCACAAATCCAGGAATTTGCGTGTAAATTATGTGGTTTCAAGTTTAGCAAAGAAACGTATTTGGCAAATCATTTCAACTTCTGCAAAGATATCAAGAACCCACTTGGGAGACTGGGTGTAAACGATGGTAAGTTCTTCGCTTTATTACTTAATATTAAATTGTAACGTCCGTTCTTTGTTTAGTAATTGTTAACAAAGAATTATGTGAAGAAGAGTTGCAGAGCATGGAAGCACCTGATGAAAACGTGACGGCGGAACCAATGTAAGTACTCTAATCCAACAAGAACGTTTTACTATGAATGTTCATAGCAGCCACACTATGGTTTCTGTTCCAACGTTATAATGGATCCTTAATAACATAAAGCTTTATATAGGGCCATAGTATCAGATTTATTTGGAGAAGCAATTAAAAAGTTGAGATATTTTTACGCATAACGTGTTGATCGGGCTTGTTAGGTACAATTATGGAAAATAATGGTGCAATTTTCTATTTCATTGAATAAAATCGAATATTTTAAATTGATACATGGTACCAATAAAATAACTAAGTTGATAAAGATATGAAATGCAATACACTGATTAAAACATAAAATATTAGTGCCCACAATTTCAAACTCTAGTTTCTTCTCAAAATAGTTCTAAAATACTAGTATTTTTTCATTCTAACATTAAATTATCGTCATTAAGTTCATAAAAAAGTTTGCTTAAAAATATTTTATGCATTATTGTTTTATTTTTATTTTTCAGGCATAACGCAAATATTTGTTTGGAGTTGGAATCCATTAAACCACCAACGACGGTAAAACCAAGCAAATCGTTTAAATGCACAATTTGTGAATATTCTACAACAAGATCAGGAAACCTCAAAACTCACCTAAGGACGCATACAGGCGAGAAACCATTTAAATGTACAGTTTGTGACTTTTCAGCGACACATTCAGTAAACCTCAGAAACCACATGCGAACGCATACAGGAGAAAAACCATTTAAATGCACGATTTGTGACTTCTCATCTACAACATCAGGATTTCTCCAAATTCACATCAGGTATCATACAGGAGAAAGGCCATTTAAATGCACGATTTGTGAATACTCAACCATTCAATCAGGATCATTGAAAATTCACATGAGGAAGCATACAGGTGAAAATCCATTTAAATGCACACTTTGTGACTTCTCAACTGCACAATCAGGAAACTTGAAGGTCCACATGAGAAGGCATACCGGAGAAAAGTCATTTAAATGCACGATTTGTGAATACTCAACCATTCAATCAGGCTCATTGAAAATGCACATGAGGAAGCATACGGGAGAAAAACCATTTAAATGCATGATATGTGACTACTCAACTGCAGAATCAGGAGTTCTGAAAACTCACATGAGGAAGCATACAGGAGAAAAGCCATTTAAATGCATGATATGTGACTACTCAACTACAGTATCAGGAGTTCTGAAAACTCACATGAGGAAGCATACAGGAGAAAAGCCATTTAAATGCACGATTTGTGACTTCTCAGCTGCAGTATCAGGAAATTTGAAGGTTCACATGAGGAAGCATACAGGAGAAAAGCCATTTAAATGCACGATGTGTGACTACTCATCTACAAAATCAGAACTTCTGAAAATTCACATGAGGAAGCATACGGGAGAAAAACCATTTAAATGCACGACTTGTGACTACTCAACTGCAGGGTCAAGATATCTAACAATTCACATCAGGAAGCATACAGGAGAAAAACCATTTAAATGCATGATATGTGAATACTCAACCATTCAATCAGGCTCATTGAAAATGCACATGAGGAAGCATACGGGAGAAAAACCATTTAAATGCATGATATGTGACTACTCAACTGCAGAATCAGGACATCTAACAATTCACATGAGGAAACACACAGGAGAAAAACCATTTAAATGCATGATATGTGACTACTCAACTACAGTATCAGGAGTTCTGAAAACTCACATGAGGAAGCATACAGGAGAAAAGCCATTTAAATGCACGATTTGTGACTTCTCAGCTGCAGTATCAGGAAACTTGAAGGTTCACATGAGGAAGCATACAGGAGAAAAGCCATTTAAATGCACGATGTGTGACTACTCATCTACAAAATCAGAACTTCTGAAAATTCACATGAGGAAGCATACGGGAGAAAAACCATTTAAATGCACGACTTGTGACTACTCAACTGCAGGGTCAAGATATCTAACAATTCACATCAGGAAGCATACAGGAGAAAAACCATTTAAATGCATGATATGTGACTTCTCAGCTGCAGTATCAGGAAACTTGAAGGTTCACATGAGGAAGCATACAGGCGAAAAGCCGTTAAATGCACGAATTGTCACTACTCATCTACACAATCAGAAAATTTCATAACTCACATTAGGAAGCACACAGGCGAAGCCAATTAGATGCACAATTTGCGGCTACTTATCTGTGTGTTCGAAGGAAAAATATAGGACAGGAATGAATGACGGATGAAAAACAAAAGATTGTGCACGCAGGAGAAAACAGAAAACAGCTTGGAAAATTTTAAATCATTTTTTTTTTGTAATATACGTAAATATACATGTGTTACATAAATTTAGTAAAGGCTCTTACAATAATCGGCGGTTACTTTTTATTTTCTTTCTTCAATGACGATGATAAAAAAGCCAGGACTAGTCTTCGAATGACCTTAGGCACATGAGAAATGAAACGAGAGGAGTAAAATACAGTAGAACGTCAAAAATCCGGAAAGTCAAAAATCCGAACGCGTTTAAGAAATTTAAAAATTGTACGTTTTACGTTTTCAATGACTTTCACTCCACGTAGCCCGGCGTTGAACCTGAAAGCACCCTAGCGATAAGCAACAGTCGGGAAGTCACAGCCTTAAGTCAGTTTAAATAATTATGTAGTAGTTTTTTTAATACATGTAATTATTAATGTTCCCCCGATCGCCATTTTAAACACAGACACAACCAAACCTTTTTCCAGTACGGTGGGGAAAACACCTTCTGCAAAACAAAAGTTTAATAATTTTGTTAAGGGTTGACTGAGTCTGTCTCCTTTTAAATAGAATAGGTCATGATATTCCCGAAAAATGATAAGAATTGATTTACGCTCTTTTTCATTCTAGGTTGATCTGTATAGGACTGAATATCTAAGATTTCATAGTTACTTACATGGTTAATTGATCGGCAGAAAATGTGAGTGAATTTTCGGTTGAATTGAGTACGGTTACTCTATAAAAATGATTTTGTCGCGAATTATTGTACTGACTACATTGTTCGATTGTGTGCCCAATATTCTTATAATATCGGCAAAGATTATTGATATTGGCGCGGCGTCTTCAAATTTATTAAACCTACTGGCTTTAATGATTAACTTTATGGACCCTTGCAAACCTTCAACAAATGCGCCCAACACTGCTTTCGCATTTAGACTTTGAACGACTGCCGTGGCGGTCACGCCTTGGCTGGAAATACAGGCTAACGTTAGTTTTTCCAATCTATTGGCGAAAGATCGAATATCCTCGCTTGGACTCTGCCGCGAGTTTAATAACTCCGTTTGAATTTGCGCAATTATCCGCTTCTGAAGATACTGTTCTTGCATGATAATTTTAAGTTTTATATTTTACGAGATTATAAGATTTATAAGCGGTTCCGGATAATTTTGCTTTAATTTTGTTGAGCAGCATGTCCTTGTCCGCTCGTGTGGTACACGACTCGCTCACAATGTCGCAACGAGCAATGAATTTGTGAAGATTTGGATGCAAGCGAGGTCGTTGGTATATTGAGATCGATTTCAGGACAATATTCAACTGGCATTGATGACGTACCATCTTATATCGTTAAGATGGCTGGACCTTCGATGGTTGAAGTACTGATATACTTGATCAACTTGATGCTTACCTCTGGCATCTTCCCGGACTGTTTGAAGGAGACTGTTATCCTACCAGTACATAAACGTGGTCCAAAACATGACATCGGTAACTACCGGCCAATTTCTCTTCTACCAGCATTTTCTAAAATTTTTGAAAGAGTAATGTATCAGAGACTATACCTATTTTTCCGTGATCACAACCTGATCTCTCCCACCCAGTTTGTATTTCTTCCAGGGTCATCATGTGAAAAGGCTCTCTTTAGTGCCATTACCAACATTTTGAACCACGTAGATGCAAAGCGCTATGTGGCTGCTATCTTCTTTGACTTGTCCCAAGCATTCGATAAGGTTGACCACAGCATTCTTCTCAAAAAACTATATTCCTACGGAGTGAGAGGTGTTGCGTACGAGTTGATAAAGTCGTACTTGATAAGCCGGCGTCAGCGGGTTTGGGTAAACGGGATTTTCTCTGATCGGTCGTCTTTGATGAGCGTAGGTGTCCCTCAGGGATCAATTCTTGGTCCATTGCTCTTTTTAATGTATGTTAATGATTTGTCCGCCAATATCCCATTGGGCGAGTTATGCCAATTTGTGGATGATACCACGCTGATCATCTGGGCTAACAGTGTGTCTGAATTGTCTGCTGCTATTAGTCATGCGGTAAAATGCATGGATGAGTGGTGCAGGGCTAATAGTTTGATCTTAAATGAAAGAAAAACCGCTGTAGTGCATTTTTCTCTGGATACGCCCAAAATGTCGCTTGGACGTGAAATTTCTTGGAGTCTATCTGCAGGAATCTTTAACGTGGGAGACATATTGATTACACTTTTAAGAAATTGAACAAGCTCTACTTCTCCATGTACAAACTTCGGGATAATGTGAATGTAAGCACACTGAGACAATATTATTTTGCCACCATCGAGTCGGTGCTGAGGTTCTCTGGGGTTCATCGGCGCAGTCGTTGAGGCTATTTAGACTGCAAAAGCGATACATTCGATGCATGCAAAGACTTAGACATGGGGACTCCTGCAGGGGTCATTTCAAGGCATTGAATATCTTAACATTACCGTGCTTGTATATTTATAATCTTTTGGTGTTTTGCAAGAGCAATTTTAGTAGATTTGTAACAAACGGTGACATATCGGGTTCATTTCAGACCCGTGGCTCCTTGCGTCTAGCCATCCCTCAACACACCACGTCCACTTGTGAGACAGGGCCTTTGTACATGATGATAAAGGTGTATAACGCGCTGCCGAAGGACTTAATTAGCATAGCAAATTTATCGCGATTCAAGGGGGCGGTGCGTGAGTATCTGTTGGGGAAGGAATTTTATGACGTCTGCGACTACATCACTTGCTCCAATTGATTGATTTATGGATTTATTAATTTTGTTAAATTGTTCTTATTTTAAAATGTATTCTTATCGAAATTCTTTGTCGGATATACTTTTTTTTGTACACAATGACAATGTCTATATCTTTAATAGATCATCGACAATAAAGGATTATTATTATTATTATTAAGATTTTCTGGATCACCGCGGAATATCGGGATCATTTTAAGTGCAAGATTGACTTGAAGAGGCGTTGTGGTTACGTTTTCGTTACCTACTAACTGGTTTCCGTAAGAATTTTTTAAGAATGACTAAAATTACTAACCTGGATTCTGGAGTATCTTGGGTACTCCACGTCTTCTGGATGTGGGATGTTGATGAGTTTTGAGTTGGTGAACCTAATCATTGCACTTACTCTGCTTTTCTTTTCACTTTACACACAAGACGCTGTCGAGACCGTCGGTGCTGTTTCCGCTGGACGGTATGTTGCCACTGGATTAGGAGATCCGGTTGAAAGGCTACCTATAGTCCCTTGGGATGGAGGCCCTCGAAGACTGGATATTGATTATTGTGCGTTGTGATTTTCCAGTGAGTTTTTGGCTTCACTGGTGTTTTTTTGTTCGTTTTTAATACTTTAATTGGTCTTTACCGCACACCTGACACCATATGTTGGGGTTTCTAACGTTGCAACTTTAAATTTGGGTAGACCAAGCAGTAAAAGACGAGTTTACAGTTTCAATTAGGAATAATGATAAGAGTTAGTACATATTCAGTTCACTTGTACACTTATGGAGATAATATAATCGACTAATTTTACATACGGTTTTCTAACAACTGATTTACTATCTTGTTCCAGTCTTACGTTTTCTGTCAACCCTCGGTGGTCTGATTGCTTTTAACCAATAATAATTAAACGCGTAATGCCAATCAACCAATAAAGAGTGGCATAGAAACAAGGCTTTTGAATATGCTTGTAACGTGTAGCGGTAGTTTTCTTAACAATGGATCACTTCAGGTATACTATCTCTAATAATCCGCACTCGCGTATTTGTTGCGACACTAATTGCCTCTTCAGCAATATTGTCCCGGTACAAAGTTCTTCGTTTACGTCGAGACTTGATCACGCCACCACACAGTTCAATAGCATGTCCTGTTTTATGGAATGTGATTCCTTTGCAAGAAAGAATAAATTGACTGATCGTTCAACGGGTCGATCAAAAAATAAATCGTTTAGCTTTAATTTTTTACCTGGTTGCCGAGTTTGTACTACACATATTGGGGATATTTCAACCCCAAAATAAGCAACACATAGTTGGTTGTGAACTGTACTTTAAATCGATTGTTTTAAATCATATAGATAGAGATTACATTAGGTAAAGTAGAACCAAAGTTAGCAAACTGCTGTTAAGTGAGATACATATTTAGTGTAGTTGACGATAAAATAAACTTTATTAACACACTAATTAAACAATACAGATAGACTAAATATTCATGTCACAGCTTGTCTTTTTATGACTTGTTATTGCTTTTTGTTGTCCAGGTACCATTTTATTCGTTGTTGGCTGCTTTGGCGACCAGGATCTGTCTATTACGTTAGCAACCGCCACATGAGCCCCCCGCGAAGACTGGAGGTCATGTCGGACTGAAATGAAGGAGGACGCAGGAGGACGTGCAGGAGGACGGGCAGACAAACATTCTTGAAATGGACGTTCCATGGATGTGACGCTGAGAGAATCCGTGAGAACGTACGCTGGCTTGACTCTGTCCAAAGATACTCGTAACTGTTTTCCCTTCGCCATAATTCCCATAGTCTTGTCATCTCTTGAAATGACCTTATGCGGACCAGTATACGGTTGACTAAGTGGCTTTTTGATGGTGTCATCTCGCAAAAATATAAATTTGGTAGTGGCTAAATCTTGAAAAACAAAGGATTTGCTACGGGAGTGATCTGACATTGCAACTGGTTTCAGTTCGGACATCTTCTTCTTTAATTATGCAAGAAAGTCGGCTGGGTCTTTAAAATCTTGTATAGCAGCTGGTAGCAAGAAATCACCTGGCAAGTGCAATGGTTCACCATATACTAGTTCTGCCGAAGAAGTACTCAAATCTTCTTTTAGAGATGATCTTATACCTAACAACACCAATGGTAAGGCTGCTAGCCAGTTGTTGCGTTCGTGTGCCATTATATTTGCCTTCAACTGCCGGTGAAACCTTTCAACGAGGCCGTTACTTTTAGGGTGATAACTTGTCGTTCTTATGCACTGGATACCGAAGGTTTTGAAGAGTTCTTGCAACAATTTTGATTCGAACTGCCTGCCTTGGTCGCTGGTTAACCTTGTTGGGGATCCAAAACGAGCAATCCTCGTCGAAACCAGCCCTGCTGCAATTTCTTGAGTTGTTTGGGTTTTCATGGGATGAACCTCGGCCCATCTCGTGAATCTGTCTACGACAGTTAAACAGTAGCGGTAAGAATTTACCATTGGTAATGCTCCTATAACATCCACATGAATGTGTTCAAATCTTGCTATTGGCGACATGAATAATTTTGGAGGTGAAGAAACGTGTTATTTTCGCTCGCTCACACTGAATGCAAGATTTTGTCCAACTTCGAATATCCTTGTTCATGTTGGGCCAAACAAATTGACTGCTAATTAATTTTTGAGTGGCTTTAACTCCAGGGTGACATAAATTATGAAGATTTCTAAATATTTCTTCTCGTAATGTAACAGGAAGGTACGGACGAGGATGTTTACCTGAAATGTCACAGAATATTTTTCTTGCTGCTCCTGGAATGACGATTTCTTCCAGAAGTAGTGAGGTCTGTTTCTTTAGCAAATTTCTTAGTTCTGCATCATCCTTCTGAGAAAGTGCAAGCTCGTCAAAATTAAATAAACATGAATCGATAGTTTCCACTCTGGAAAACGCGTCGGCAACCATATTGGCATCTCCTTTAACATGTTTTATATCGGTCGTAAACTGTGCAATAAAGGATAGCTGATTTTGTTGCACAGGAGGCAAATTATTGGAGCGCTGAGAAAACACATAAATTAGAGGCTTATGATCAGTGTAAATAACACAGTGTTGGGCTTCTAGGTTATGTTTAAAATGGTGCACTGCGGCGTACATAGCAAATAGTTCGCGATGGTACGCTGGCCATGTACACTGACGTTCAGACAGCTTCTTAGAAAGGAATGCGATCGGCTCCCATGCGTCCCCAACATGCTGTTGCAAGCAAGCACCAATTGCTTTGTTCGACGCATCTGTAAAGAGGCCCAATTCTGCATCTTCGATAGGATGAGAAAGAAGTGTCGCTTCAGATAGGTTGTTTCTGCAACTTATAAAAGCTTCTTCCGCTTCGGGAGTCCAGTCGATAGTACGATTTTCTTTCGAGCTGGCCACTAGGGAATGTAGAAGGGTTTGATGGTGAGCAGCGTATGGCAAGAATCGGCGGGAAAAATTGACGATGCCCAGAAATCGGCGTAGTTGCTTAGCTGTTTCGGGTCTTGGGAAGTTGAGAAGTGCGGAGACACGATCGGGAAGAGGACGAGTGCCAGACGTAGAAACTTCATAACCCAAGAAGAGGACGCAGTCTTTGCCTAGGACAGTTTTAGACACATTTACAAGTATGCCATATTCAGTAAAACGAGCATACAACTTACGTAAGTGGTTGTCGTGCTCCTGCTGTGATTTCGAGAAGACGAGAATATCGTCTATGTAGGCGTAGCAAAATTCTAGATCAGCCAATACTTCGTCGATAAATCGCTGAAATGTCTGGCTTGCATTGCGGAAACCAAATCCCATAAATGGAAATTCAAATAAACCGAATGGAGTGGTTATGACAGTATTCTCAATATCGCTAGGATTCACCGGTATTTGCGTGTAGGCTTTTACCAAGTCGATAGTCGAAAATACCTTACATCCTCGTAGGCTATACGCAAAGTCGTGTATGTGTCTTATAGGGTATCTGTCCGGGATCGTTCGTGCGTTCAGATCTGTATAATCACCGCATGGTCGCCGGTCTCCGGTCTTCTTTGGTACCATATGAAGTGGCGACGCCCAGGGTCCGTCGGAACGACGAGCTACACCTTCTCGAACCATCAGGTCAAATTCTGCTTTCGCAAGACGTAAGCGATCTGGTGCCAGCCGTCGTGGACGACAAAAAACTGGTGGATCATCAGTGGTATTGATGTAATGCACCGTTTTGTGTTTTACAACACGTACTGTACCAGAAGGACGGGTAATAGAGGGAAATTCTTGAACCAGTTGAGACTCACTGGTAACACATTTCACACTGCTTTGATCGTGAACATATCGATGGCAGTGGGTTGTCAGTTTGGTTACATTGTCTTCAAGAGGCAATTCCTGCAGTCTGGAACTAAACCAAAATGTGCAAAAACATCTGAGCCAATAATGGGTACGTTGACATCTGCCACAATGAAGTTCCATGGAAACACTCTTCGAAAACCGAGATTGAGACTAAGCATGGTTGTGCCGTACGTTCGAATGCTGCTCTCGTTGGCTGCTTGCAGAGTGAATTTTGCTGATTTTGAACGAAAATGTTTTAAACATGGAAAACAACTTACATCCGAGCCCGTGTCTATCAAAAATTTTAATTTAGAAGATTTGCAGATAATAAAGAGACGGTTTGAAGATGATAGAAAACTCGTAGCCGTTCCTACGAGTTTTTGTCGTTTTTTTTGACTTGAAACTACATGGTTCTCTGCATGTTGTTGCTTTGTCGGCAAAGCGACGATGGTACCAACAAAACTGCTCAGGAGAAAGAGATCTTGAAGGAGTATAATTCCGTGATCTTGACTTAGATCTACTGCGTTTCAAAGCATTCACTTCTTTCTGGAGTTGTCCTAGTTGCTTCGTGATTGACTGTAGCACAGTACTCAAATCGGGTGAGCTGGTGTTTACAGCATTGCACGCAGAGTTGCAGGGTGACACTTCTAAAATCTTATCTGCGGTCAGCGCCAGCTGTTCTACGGTGTGGTTGATTTGCGTTTGCAGAATTGCCTGTATGTGTACCGGCAAGCGTTGGAGCCATAGAGTCTTCAGTAGCGATTCTTGAACTGCGTTTCCAGCTAATGACTTCAGATGTCGCAGAAATTGTGAAGGCTTTTTATCGTCGAGCTGTTCTTCGAGAATAAGCTGTCGAACGCGCTTCTCTTCAGACAAAGACATTCGTTTGATTAATTCTGTCTTCATGACAGTGTACAGGTTGGCAGCAGGTGGCACGCTAATAATGTCCTCGACTTCGTTTGCAAACTCCTCCTGTAGGTTCGCAACGATGTAAGAGAAATTCGTGTTCTCATCTTTTACACCAGCTAACGAAAATTGAGCTTCTAGCTGTGCAAACCAAAGGGACGGTCTGTTTCGCCAAAAAGGTGGCATTTTGACGGAAACGCGATGTACTTCTGGAAGAGGTGGCCTAGATGCTGCTCGTAGTTGCTCGCGTAATTCATCTAACTCCTACCTCAAAACTTCCATAGTCGGGGTCACCAATTTAGTGTAGTTGACGATAAAATAAACTTTATTAACACAGTAATTAAACAATACAGATAGACTAACTATTCGTGTTACAGCTTGTCTTTTTATGACTTGTTATTATTTTTTGTTGTCCAGGTACCATTTTATTCGTTGTCGGCTGCTTTGGCGACCAGGGTCTGTCTATTTACTATTACGTTAGCAACCGCCACACATATATACCATAAAAAACATAGCAAAGAAGCCATATTACAAGTTTATTTTTTAACTTTGCAGTTTTTCATTCACAAACGTTGTGTTTACACAGCACACGATGAACACACAACGTGTTGTAGCTCATATAAGATAATATATTGTCCTTTTGTATTACTATCAACGAATGATAGGAGATGGATTTTCGCACGTAACGGCGAATGAACGGAGAGCGACGAGAAAGGGTCGCGATATAAATGCGAAAAAGTCGTAGCAAACAATTTTGCCCGTGATGTTTCGATCAATTCAAGCCTGAGAAAAGCATGTTACACTCGAGGGAGGGTTAAGCACCATGGGGATCACGACGAACGAACAGGCAGCGAAAAGAGAGAGAATAACTTTTATCATTATTTATTTTATTTATTTTTTAACATTATTTACATTTATATAGTTATCACATTTAACACTACTGAGAGAATTGACGAAAGTTGATCAAAACCGAAGAAAATTGATGAAATTTCTATTTGTCAATTTGAGATTTATTGACTGATCGTTAACAACTTTCGTAATATTTGGTAGATTTTGATGATACTGTCAACAAATTATAGAGAAATTAATCGAAATTCTTCCCAGCTAATACAATTTTGAAAATAATTATATGTAATTATTTGTTTACTTTAACTTCGATGTCATTCGATGAAAATCGATGAAATTTGATGAAACTTGATAAAAATGAATGAAATTTATTGAAACGTTAAGGTAAGTTTTTAGAAAAATGCGTGTAACATGCTTCTTCCTGTGGTCAAATTGTCATAGACATAGACATGCTAAAATCCCGGTTGTTTGTTAATCCTTTTTTTTTTCAGGAACTAGTCGGAGAATAAATCTTTTTACCAATTCATACAAAATGTAACTGCACGTAAAGACAAAAAGCAAAAGTATTATTATTAAAATGTATATTTATTATGGATTCATATGGATACAGAAATGTTTATAATCAGTTTATAATTAATCCTTCCCAATTAATTTTCTAAACATCTCGTGAATTTACTGCTTGGAATACGAAATGAAATAATTCCATGCGATTAAAGATGTAACTAAATATTAAGATGTAAATATTCCGCATAAATCTCGTGTAGATTCCGCGCTCCGGCGAATTTTTACCCTAGTAAATATTCCGCATGCAAAATGCAAATGCAAATTCTTCGATCGCAGTTTTGTATATTTAGTATACTGATGTGTACGACGTTTACATGTTAACCAGTTGTATTATTACGGCTCTCGTGCATTTTTGCTACAATTTTCAGCGGGAATGCATTATAATCAAGCTTAATTAAAACACATTGTGTTAATTACGCTACACTCATTCTCGGTTGTGCTTTTTAATTAGCCGCATTTGAGCAATACCATCTACATTCCTTCTATAATATTAATGAGAAATTTTAGTTATGATCCCTCTAAAATCCCTAATTTTATGATTTTCTTTAATAATAATAAAATTTATTAAATTTAATCTTTCTCTAAAATACGAACAAAACGACACTACACTGTTGATCTTTTATCCAATAATGTTAGCACGAATGAAAGAAAACTATGGTACGCTTTCGCACAAAGTCAGTGAAAAAAATAGCATAAAACGGTTTCTATTCCAATGGATTGTGTCAACTGATATCCGGTAAACAAAGAAATAACGGGTGCCGTAAAAATGGCGCTTTAGTAAAGCGTCAATTTCGGCACCTGTGCAACAATTCCTTAGGAAATGTGCTTCCAATTCTCCATTACGGAACACTACACAATGACGTATTGCTGAAGCCTGAAACCCAAAGAATCGATACTAGACGTTATCTCGCTCTGTTCTACACTAACCGCTTGCAGTATATTCGTTCTGTGCTTCTTTTATTATCCGGTTTTCGAGGTTCATTCTTAAATAACTCCTCGTGAAGTTAAGAGCCCAGATGGAATGTTCGCTAAACAATATATGAGAAATTCAGACAGAATTTATTATATGTATTTATTATGTCAAAATAACAGAATACGATCGGTTCATTTTTGTTCTGCGGAATTTAAACGAAGGATTAACTCGAAATTAGAATATGTTATCAATATAAAATTAAATATTATGTTCTTTGATAAAGAATTGTCTTACTTCCATAATACATATAACTTAGAATGGATCGAAGAACATAAAGACGTTTCAAAGACATCTCAAGTTTGACACACCCTGTGGCACAGCTAAGAACTGTAGTCAAGTGTTTGCCTGTTCGATTTTAAAGTAAAATTAACTAGTAAAATTATTAAAGATTTTCATGGAGAGAAGCAACTCTAATGAGTCCAATAATTTCAGTAATGATTACTTACAATATTCTCTTCTGTGCCCGGCTTCGGCTGAGACCTTAAATGACGTTTGTCAAAATCTGACAAACACAAATCTGACAAACACAACTGCAACACAGCGACGAAGGCTGTGGATTTTGTCAATCCGCTTCTATAAAAGCTAATAGCACCTAAACCGTTCATTCCATTGATCTGTAAATTAGTATACTTATTTAAAATCACTGGAGGATGGGCTGATATTAGTTTGGCCAAAATTGGATAGATCCCGAAGAAGACACATGTATCTTTGCCACTTCCGGTTGTCATATTGTGACCAAAAACAAACCAGTTCGCCCCCCGGCAATTCTAAATAAGTATGCAAAATTTCAGCCCAATCCGTTGTACCGCGTGCACGCTATCGTGTTCACACACATACATATATTTTCCAGAAACCATTGCAATCCATTCAGGGGACGCATAAACGCAGCGTATTTACATAGAAATCCCGATTTTTTCCGTCTATTACAATACTTTCCTTCTAGGGACTAATCGGAAAGTACAAATTAGTATGGCTGCGCAAGATGCATCTAATTTGCAAGAACACTTTACGGGAACTAAACTACTATTGGATTATGTACATATATCGAAATTTGTATTTTTAAATCACCGTTCGATTTTTTCTTTAAAAAGAAACCAAGATTCATTTCTTTTGAAAATAGTACCTTATTAAATTTAAATTAATTCTGTCCACACAAATCCGCTTGCTTTGAATAAAAATAATGTCCGGTGGGAATGTGCAATTTACAGCAGTCAAATCTATTTACAAGGAAATTAACATAATTTATTATGGTAAATCTTGCCACATCCCCAGACTGTGGGGTGGTTTGCCTTCCCGCAGTTCTACCCTTCGCCCTTTCGCGATCGCAATATTATTTTTCTTTTGTTGATTTCTGGCGAGTTAAACTCGCCTTCGTTTTAGTCCAGCAGCCGTCCGCCTCGATCCGGAACATCTGACTCATGATTAATGGCGAAAGATAGGTCGCGAAAAAATCGGAGCATGTTTATTGATGACAGTAAACGTCAGAGGACAGCAATTTATATATCCGGGAACCCTCGGTTGCCGACCTACCCAGGAAATATGAGATCCGTAAGATGGACGGGATTTTGTTGTCCGATATGTGCTTTGCATGCAGTTGAAACGAAATATACGGTTAGACCCGTTTTAATTGCTTGAAATGTCAATTCCTGTTTTAACCACGTAAAATCCTTTCTAGACAATAAATTAAGTCGTCTTGTTAGCGATGTCTGGCTGATCGGAATAAAAGGCGAATGTGTAATTACAACTTCTCGGAAAAGTCCGCTGGAAAGTAGTATCCTAGATGGGGGGCACTGGGAGAAAAGTTGGTGGAGGAGACTCGCCGTTGACTTTACCTTGCTCTTGCTGTTTTCGCGTGGACTTTAATGAGATCGGCTTTTCCATTACACGAAATGTATCCCAAATTAATTTAAATGATTTACTCGCTCAGCCGACAAAAGAGCGGAAACTAAACCGATTTTACCCTTTGCTCTGTCCAAACGACTCCGTCTCCGACTCCGACTCCCGCAGAACCGAAAAGGTTTCAGTAGCCTTTTGTATTTGGAAGAAATGAGCTTAACTTCTATGAACATTTATGGCACCTAAACAGTTCATTAGTTGATTGCGTTGCATATTTAAAGTCACTTGAGAATGAGCTGGTGTCAGTTTGATTAAAATTGATTGAATTCCTAAGAAAGTACATCTAAGATTTGCTTCTTTCGGTTGTCAGATTGTCACCAAATGCCATATAGTTTGTTCCCTGGTAATTCTCAATATGTATACCAACTTTCAGCCCGAACTGTTTTGCCGTTTTGACGCTGTAGTATTCACATTCGTACATCAGTAGTAACATCATATTAGGATATCCATAAATTGCTCTTAAATAAAATTCTGTGCCGGTTGGAAGATAAACAATTCTTTATTAAACAATCCTTTATAGCGTTCTCAGTATTTCAGTCAATTGTTTCGATCGGTTTTGCTTTAACTGCGGCAGCAAAAGGGTAATACCTAATATCAAAGGAAATATCGATATAATACTCCAGAAGTTACGCTTGTTATTTCCATTATTTACGGATCTATTAAATTTCCGTTACAGCCATAGCATACATTTCCCCTTTTGTACGTAATGAGTGAACTTGAAGCAGTTCTTTCAAAGTTACATGGTAAGTTTTGCCTATAAACCAACACACGACGGGGTATGTTTGGTTGCCTAGCGAAAGGGGTTAACTATCATAAAGAAAGTAACGGGTACCCGAAAGTAACTAAACTTTACATTACTACAACGTAATGTATTTCATAGATTGACGTTTTATGCGTGAAAATCGGCTTAACTCTATTTCTTAACAAGAAAATTGATCATATTTAAACAAAAATTGTGTCCAATATTGCGTAGAATATTCCAGACAATCTATTTGGCATTATGCAGTTTTCGTGTCCATCAAAGTTGTTGTCAAGATGTCAACTTCACATTATTTTGAATACACAAATGAATACAAGAAGTTTCTAGAAATCTCATAGCGTAAATTTTAGGGTAAATTTAATCAAGTTGGTGTATATATTAAAATATGTACTGCTATAAAATACAAAGGGCAGTTCATATTCAATGAATTTATAATGTTAATCTAAATCTTCTGGAGAGTTTTTATTATATTAACATTGTTGAATAATAACGGTTGGTATTACTTGACCTTGTTATATATGTATAATATTGAATGAGAGAAAAGTTTTGCTGTATGGTGAGCAAAACGGAAGTCTGTGTTACAAAGTCTACATACACAAGTAAGTATTGCCATGATGTTTTTCACTGAAAAAAAAAATGAAAATGCAACAGTGGTTGACAAATGTAATTGTAGCGCTACATCCACACATTATAAGTTATGTTCGGTATACTTGTCGAGATCATCTCTTTTTCCTCCAAACATATCACAACGTTTTCAAGTATGTATTTTTCTATAACTAAATATAATTTTCAAAAGCAAGTACAGTTGATGCAACACTAGCTTTTAAAATCCGTTTTGCTCATTTTTGCAGTTGTGGTTTTATTAAGCTCACCGTGAACATTTGCCTTTTGCAAATAATTGTACGTTTATTACTAATCCACTTGTTGCTCCTAGAGTGAAAGTGAACTTCTTCTGATACATAATTACGCAATAAGTAGTGATGTAAAGTTTAGTTACTTTCGAATACTTGTAACTACCCGTTACATTTATGTACAGTACCCGTTACTCCGTACCCGTTACTAGTAACTGCTACAAATACTAGTTGTACCTACCAGTTACGTTGTACCTACCAGTTACGTTGTACCTACCAGTTAGTTGGTACCTAGCAGTTACTTTATAGGTACCCGTTGTGTTCTACCAGATTGTCGACTCACTACAAGAAACTAGGTAACTAAACAAACCAATAGTCGGCGTTCTTTTACACGTTAGTGTGATACAATGTTTCGGGAATTTACTCATATTTACAGCATTTTTACCCAACTAAAGCAAGGTTATATCCTGCTATAAGGCGCAGATTCGGCATATGGAGAATGAGCTACACACATACATTTTCCAGATATTTTTCCGTCTATTGTCTATTACAATACTTTCCTTCTAGGGTACTAGTCGGAATGTAAAAACAATATCCGCGCTATTACAATATTTGTAGTTATTCTAATATTGTTATAGGGGCTTTAGACAATGAGGCGAACGGGTATGTTGGGTTGCGTAGTGGAAAGATCAGTTGTTACCAGCGGTATCGGTGGTCGTAGCGAGCGCGCTGCCGGTAGGACAAGCGGAGCAATACAGCTAGTAAAAGTAACTATAGTGTAAAAGTAACGGGTGCGCGTTCATATCGATACCCGTTACTTCAGATCTCGCCAAGTACCGGGTACCCATGTAACGAATAGTTACTTTTTTTGCATCACTAGCAATAAGAGTACTACAGCATTTCGAATTTCCTTCCTGCAAAGTACAACATAACAAAAACTGCACAAAACATTGCATTATAATTATACAGATACTACCGACTACGACTGGTTTGCTCCAACAACACGCGATATAATATATATTATAGAAAGTGTCTCTCGTTATATTATCGTTTATTTTTTGAACTCCTTATTGTTATAATAATACAATATTACGTTTAATCCAAATAAAGTCAATCCAAATAAAGTTCCCGCCATCCGCGACAACGGATACAGCAATAAACAACTGTGGAAAATGTATCATAGTTCTTATTTCTCTCCACATTATCGACAATGTGTTTCCTCTTGCAGCAGGATATTCTCTCGAATATTACTGCATCCCCACTAGGCGTCTTTGTTGGCGGCAGGCGCCGCCAATGGGGATGCAGCTGAAGACCGACAGCAGTCGGCTTGCGATCGGCATACCGCTCGGCCTGGCGGCAAAGCCGCGCTGCATGTCTACACTAAGGTAGTGTTTTCACACTTTTTACCGAAAGCAACTGCGACTGAAACCCGACGCTGTACATTAGTACATTATTAATTGCCTCACAGTCTCTCTCCATTATGACATTTTTTCTCTGTGCACGGTTCGACATGGTTCTCTATAAGTTCCCTATAATCCGGTGGTGGTGGTTCAAGACGCGGAACCCGTAGTTCGATGGACAAACCTTTATTCATAAAACATTATTACGCGTTTAAACTGCCCTATAATGGCGAGCAAGTTGGATTTGAGGGTTGCGCCTGCCGACGACTAGAATCGAATACAATCGTAATAAGTTGTTAAGTTTGCTCAGTATTCATCGTTTAATAGTGCTTTGTTCAGTAATTTCAGTATGAAAACGCCCGTCGTTTACATTAAGAATTTTAGTGTTTGTCGATGACGACGGGGGTAGATTACTCAAGCTATTTGCCCAAATTAACCCGCCATTATGCTATCGTTTTACTTCCATCTCGTCAGAAATTATTATAATTATTATTATTCGTTCGTGTTACGTTCACTTATGTGTTATTGAAATGAGTTTCCGCTGCAGTTCTGTCCATAACTTAACCTAATAGCTGAAAGTAAATTCATAGAGTTTTGTTGTTATATTTTATGGAATAGTCTGTAATTTGGACAAGTGTTACATGACGTGGTTGTGTCACTGTTTTATTTATGGGTTGAACAAGCGTTAAGCGTTCCTTTTCGTATAGTTCATTTTATAGAAATCAAATAAGTGTAGTTTTCTTTGTAACATAAGAATCGAATAATATCAGAGGACATTGATTGATTGACATTGATAGAAGAGTATATAACAAATGCGATACTCATATGTCGAGATTATCGCAGAATGAACTACGTAATATTCACAATGTGTTTGAGTAATTACTTTTTGCATCAAGGACAACCTGTCTACCACCAATTTAGTACAGAATGCTGCATTTTTTATAATGGTGGAATCAGGGCAATTGAATTTTCGGTACAATTCGCAGTACTGTACTATGCAATGCGATTGGTCAGCAAATTTCCGGAGATTATTGCGCACACACTAAAAGTTTATGATTGATTGATAAATTTTCATGGCAATGCAATAATTTTGTACAGTTAAGTAAATAATTTATTTAATTATTTATTATTAGGAAGCATAAGATACACTGTCATCTCTAACAATGTAATTCGGCTAGAACAGAACATAACATATGAATGAAAGACTGAAACAAGCTATTAGCCACGATGATTATTTGCGCGGAAGTACAAATATAGGGGATGCAAATATATCTATATGAATACCTACCTAATATATGTAGATAAATAAGAGGCAGTTTTGACTGACACTATTTTTCACTGGTTTCCCTTTATCTCATAAATTTATGTAAATTTATACGGGATAAAGTAAACGATGTATATCATCCAGCCTCTTCCTCCGCCGATGGTTGCTACCTACCTCTTTCGCCTACATTTTCTTAATGTAATACATTATTTTTCCATTACTGGATGTTTCCCAGCCATTTTAATTAGGTTAAGTTAAACAAGCAACGGGAAAAGATTTAAATATATGCACCAGCAATAGCGCCTACTAAGGGCTAGTTTTTCAATACTGGTTTATTTCTAAGTTCTGCTGAACTCCGTTCTATTCCCGATTTCTGTCAGATTCGCCAAAGCTGATTGGATAGAGGTCATCAAAACGTCATTGTCAGCAGTGCTGAACTTCGCTCGTGGTTTAAACTAGTAATGAAAAACTAGCCCTAAATCACCTCCTCCGCAAGTAATCTTTAAGTCAAAATAAAACAGCTTCTCTGCAAACTGCTTTTCCGCAATTTAAAATAATTTAGACATCACATGCAAGTTCTTTTAATTGAATATCGTACATTATGTTTTTATAGATGTTAAACGAAAACTTGAACCAAGAGTAAACTCCAAAATGTGTTGTCCATTCCAATGGATATATCTAGAAAATAATAGAAATAGAAATATTGATGAAGGCACGACGTTAACATATCCCAGCTGTGATAGTTTTTCGTTCACACTACAAGTGAAAAACGGTCCGAAAAGTTAAGGGGAAATGTGTGTTTTGGCTGAAAAGAACTCGTGAAGTGACTTGAATCACTTTAAAATATCAATATTAGGACCAGGGCTTTATCTGCCCTTGTTTACTTATATACTTCCATACTTATTTGGAGATTTTTATAAACCCCCCCCCCCCCCTCTTTATGTATTTATTTGATTGATGTTTTTGATAAAGTAGTTTCAGTAATTTTAAGGTAGTTTCAACAAAATTTGAAGGTGTAGTGCTAAGGCAAAAGGCACAAAAGTAAAATATTGCCGATGGGGTGTGCAATTACACCTACACCACCGTCTCGCCAACTCACTGTAAACTCGCTAAAAGGGTTTTTGTATCGGTCCGGAACCACAGCTGGTTCAACTGTTGTGCCTCCTGCAGCTTACAAGTCGGAATAAAATTATGGGGCTCTTAGCCCCGGCACGGAGCTATATTCTTGGCGAGAGATTGATGTATGACTTGAATATTGGGGATAAATATCTTCTCTGATTTTCAAGTTTATGATAATCCAATCTCACACAATTTCTTAGTTGCTTGGTTTGCAAATTTAAATGTCAGGGTTCAAATTATTAACGCTTTATTTATAACGTTACCCTACAGAATTACCCTTCTAGTAGACTAGGATTTACAAGTGGAGGGAAAGCGATTGTTCCAACAACGTCGTCCACACTATTCGTGTCCCGGTTCATACCGAATTAGTTCCACCTCTCCGATTTTCCCAATATCTGGTACAATCTCTGATCATTACCAAGAGAGGTCCTTGGTCCTTGGTCACCTATTTATGCTTTACGCCATCCAGCTCATCGTCGGACAATGTCCTCCCTAAGCGATGGGTTTACCTGAAACGAGGTCGTGCTGGCACAAGGTTCTTACAGTCTACCCACAGATTCTGAGTAATTAAGATGACAGAGTACTGAACAGGCGTACGGATTAAGGTTGATGGGTTATGTGTCACGTGGGTAGCGCGAGGTGGCGTTAATGTTTATAGGCTGAAGGAAAACTTTTTACTTAAACGCCGTGTCTACATGTCGGGCTCGCCGAAGCGCACATTGTTAGTTGAATTTAATTGTATTTTAATATGTTGTTCTTATGTCTAGTGGTGCTAATTGTAGTTTATGCTCAATCGTTATAGTTTTGCCTGATGGAGAATCAAACAGTATTTGAAATATGGTAAATATAAGCACCGATTAATAGGTGTGCCATAAGTGCAACAAGATGCATTGTATTTTAATAAATTAAATAAAATATCGCTTTCGCCAAAAAGAATAAATTATATTTGATTACACTATCTAGTTGAAAGAAAAATCTACTTTAATATCATGCATTTTGTGTTCAGAACTACCAGAAAAACGAGACGTATGCCAATCCTTAGTCAAGGTAAGTCTGGATATAGCACCAATTTTCATATATTTTATACTAAAGACGTAACATCGGTCAATAAACGAAATCATATGGCAACACATACCGCACAACATAATTTACCCATTTGGCCCGTAAAGCGTCTTCCTAACTTTTATGGAAATTTGGGTGAATTCGCCTGTCGTATCAATATCGCCCCTAAACCGGCCTGAATATATGTGCGACAGGCACGCCATCCACCGTCAAGCACGGTAATTGCAACGTTTATATGCGAGACCATGAAATATAAACAGGGTCGACAGACCCCGGTCTGGAGCAGTGGGGCTGGGTTGCTGTAGTAGTGAAAATGTCTGGTGCCGTCGTAACCGAACATGACGTTTATGCATATAGTCGTGCGTGAATTTGCAACGCACCATCGCCGTATATATTTATGTTTATATCGCCTATGGACGCTCTATTGGATAGCAGTTAGGTTTATCTCAGGGGGACGCTTCGCCTGGCTTACTATAAGAAATCGAAGGCTTTTGCTTTCGCCAGTTGTAATCGTTTCATGGATTTGCGGCATAAATCATTTTCAAATTTGATTTTTGATTTATGGGGGTGGTTTGTAATAGCGTAGGTTTAAACTTCTATTTAAAAATCATAACTGATCGGTGCATGGTTTTACGATATTTACGATTTTACGCAGAGAGCTCAAGGTTTTCTTATTTTATGACAGAATTTGTTAAAATGTATATAAGAAGGTTTTGCTTACTGTTTTCTCGTAGTTGCATGGTTTATGTTTTTGGAAACCATCTGTTCATTACTCATTAACCTATTGTGCTTTCGACAAATAACAATGGTATTAACACCCTTTCGTTGTTCAGACAGTAATCCTTTACATTAACCAGGACAGCACATAGTTTACCCGTAACAGTTGCTTTACGTGCACTTTACTAACACAAGTCAATTATTTCTTTGTTGTGCCAGGTTGCGGGAGATATTTTATTACATCTTTGTTCTGTCTTAGAAAAGGATCACTTGAATCAAATTTTGATACAACGGTAGAAAAAACCAAGGTCGGAATTTAAATTATCAATTAAAGAAAGAGCACTGCTGTCCTCAGGGATTTTAAGCACTTAGTTCAGCGGGGCGCCAAGTTAAGAGACCGAAGAAATATTTTCCAACTTCCTAATGATTTTGTTAATCCGTTTTAAAACTTTACTCCCACGGCGAACTCTAGTAAGAAGACCAACAAAAAGTCAGAGAACTTCACAGCTTAAAAAGAGAAAAACAGCAATTCACAGCAAATGCAACAATAATACCTTTCGATGTTTCATATGTTCATATGTTTTTCAATGGCGTAGCGTGGATTTCCAGTAAAAAGTTTCTGAATTGTCCGAAACCTAAGACGAAACATCACGATATAATTATCTACTTGCCTATACAGGGTGTTACAAAATTAAGAAAATTACTAAAGAGTAAAGTACCTTTATTTTTAAAGATGCGCAAAAAATTATTTGAAAAAGGTATTTAGAAAGTTTAGAAGGTATCAAACACAAAATTAGAATCATATTTTTTAAATCGTATACTAACATTTTTATCTATATTATAAACTAAAAAAACAAGCAAACACAAAAGCATACAAGCAACAAAGTTCAAGTTTTTTACAATACAAAGCACGTTTGAGAAACATTTGGCTACAGATTATCTTGTACATACTAATAAATTGTAAATGTATTGACTAATTGTCCAACATATTACACGAGTTAGATGCATACCGAGTAACACGAGGTCAGATAGCTCTTCAATAAAATGCATTTTTGAGTGGTATAAACAACAGTATTCTTTGTGCAATTTGTACCAGTGCAACGATCTAATTGTCGAGATGCCATTGATCAGAGATTTTGCCAGCGAAATTAAGACTTGATAAGAGAAACACTGGACGAATACATGAAAGCAGAAAATTCTCTAAAACCAGCCAGTACAAAACTCGAGGCAAAAGTCGACCAGGTGGTGACGCTTTTTCAAACCACTATGGTCTCGTTGACGTCACTGCAGCAGAAGAACTATTTGGTGAATAAAGTAGATTTATTGGAACAGTATACTAGAAGAAATAGCGTCCGAATAATGGGAGTTACGGAAACTGTGGGAGAAGATGTTAACCAGGTTGTTTTGCAATAACTAGTAGACCATTGTGTTAATATGTGGGCCGCCTAGTAGGTAGACCGCCTAGGTCCATAGACCGCCTAAGCCCACGCACCGCCTAGGCCCACGCACCGCATAGGCCCACACACCGCCTAGCGGGTGGACCGCCTAGGTCCATAGACCACCTAGGCCCACGCACCGCCTAGTGGGTAGACTGCCTAGGTCCATAGACCGCCTAGGCCCACGCATCGCCTAGTGGGTAGCCCGCCTAGGCGCACGCACCGCATAAGCCCACAGAACGCCTAGGCGCAGGTACCGCCTAATGGATAGACCGCCGACATGTATATAAAACACAACAGAATATGTATTTGAACATATTTGAATATTATAATGTTTGATTTAGAGAAAAATGGTCGAACAAAAGTTGTATACAGGGTCTAACAAACTTGAGTGCACACATTTTGAGAAATTATAAGTTCTGGCTAGCTGATGATCAAACTTTTATCAACTTATATCAACTATATATATGTTTGAAACAAATCAGTATTTTTAAATTAAAAAAAGTGAACTGCATGGGCTGAAAGAAATATTTTATTTGAAGTAAAAAGAAATAGTTTTCACCATTCTTTTACACCAAATGGGTTTCCGTGATTTCCGTAATGTAGAAATTGTGTGGGTTTAATTGCAGTAATATGTTTGAATGAAATAAATCTGGTTTTATTTGAAATAAAGATCGGCCTTGAGGTAAGTAAATGTTCTATTTGGAGGAGAACGATAATAGATTTGAGTAAAAAGATTATGTTTGAATAAAAAAAAATGGTTTCATTAAAAATGTTTGCTATGTCTACTGGCGGGGAGATGGCGCTACGCACGCGTTGGCCGTTGTTGGCTTTATATAAGCTGAGCTACAGAATGCGAGCGGCATTCTGGTTACTCTTCATTTGGTAAAAATTATCATAGAGGAAAATAATGTAATGTGTGTACCATAATTTTATTGCGGTTTTCGACTCAAGTATTTGGATTATATAATCAGCGTCCAATGATTATGATCCAAATATATACATATAAAATTTTAATTTATGATTAATTCACGGTCGCAATATTTATCTAATTTGACAGTACACACTATTGAAACTAAACTACTATTTGATAATATCAAAATTTGTAGTTTTTAAATCAGCATTCGATTTTATTAAGTCAAGTACTAAATTGTCAAATAGTAAAGAAAATTTTTTTACTTTATCATACGTAGTATGACAAAGTATTGTAATCGTGTCGAAAAAAAAAATTGAGATTTTAGCGGAAATATGTCGTTTTGGGTCACCTGAACATGTTTCACCAAGGTACAAAAAAATGTCTGTGTGTGTATGTGTGTGTGTGTACCTGTTTTTTGTGGCGACGATTCCGGAGAAACTACTGAAGGTATCGAGACGAAACTTCATATTTAGAAGTTTCGTGACTAAACTTAGAGCTGAAAGAAGTTTTGTCCAAAAGGGCCCAAAGGAACTCGAGGTTTACTCTTATCATTTTTCAACGATTTTGCAAATTAGCCACCATTTCTGTAATTTTGTCAAAATAGTTAAATAATAAACTATAGTAGAGAAAATTTTGTATAATTTATGTCCATTCTATTTTTTGGAAAAAAAAATTAAATCATAGTAAGCGGATGCACCTTGAACTTCCAAATTGCCCCCCTGAACACGGCTGTATCGTATGATAAAGTCAAGTGCCTGGCCACATTTTTTTTACATAAAAAGAACGTAGTTCATGAAACAAAATGTTTATTTCGTTTGAAAATATTAATGTTATTGAATTTAAGTTAACTAACGTTCATACACAAATACGATACCTCTGAATTTAATAAGTTTTACCAAAGAAATAATTTCTTTGTGGCAAGTAAAGCTTTGTCGACAACTATTTAACATCGATCTTTCTTTGACTTGAAGCAAATTCGTTTCATTCAAATTTTGTTTGTCCCTGTGCGTACGTTTTACCGTCTAAGAGCAGTCCTACCTTCATTTGGCCCCAAAAAGTGCTTAAAATTCAATTTTGATAATTTCTTTCCATTTCTCATACCAAACCTGGTATTAAAACGGGAAAAGGGATTTGGGTTTGGGTAAATTTGTTGAAACATTTTGAGGTATTTTGCAAAATTGTGATATAATTAGATACATATTGAAAAATTAGAAGAAATGTTGAAAACTTAATTAAATTAAATTTCATTTCAAGTTAAAATTTTTGTCTCTTTTTTAAGTTTATTTTATTTGGAGAAATTCTGGGAAATTTTGAGGAAAAACACTTTAATTGGGTTTTATTGCACTTCTTTTATTTTGGTTTTACTTTTTTGTTAATCAGTTAGTGCTTAGTAGGTTAGAAATAATTAGATAAAGCATCATTCAATTTCTCATGCCAATTACATCTAATACAAATTATTCGTCCTATACCTGTCTACAGAGCCTTTTGCTGCTCACTACATGAATAAAATCAACATATATTTTTGTATTTTATTTAGAAAAATGTATCCAAATACTTTCAAATAGAAATTAATAAAAAATACTGAAAAAATAAAAAGAGTGGTTGCCAAATATGAAAGTCATCTCGAAAACGAAAATTATGGAAAAATAAAAATAACTAAAAAAACAATGACATTTGAGTATAGGAAACCCTGATAAAAATCTACGCATTTTCATAAGTAGAATTCAAATTTGACATAAACATATATCATTCCATTTAGAATAACAAAGTTGATGTCGGCTTCCGGTGACCGGAAGTGACAGTAGAGCTAAAAGTATTTTAGACTGAAAATTCAGATCGAGTATAATACCGTTACAAAGTTTTTAAAATGTCGAGTAAGTGAAACGACAGAATAGACCAGTTCAGTCAGACAACCCGTATACGTCATTGGCGCTAATAATGAATGGGGCCAGCGGGCCCCCTTAGGTCCCAAGCTGTTTGAGGGAGTCCCAAAAATGCTACCGAGAGTAACGCGACATTAATACGACCGTTTGCCGACATCGATACCAAAAATGTGCATTTTAAAATACATTTGGAGGTCGATTGGAGGCCCCATTTTGGGGCCCAACTAATTTTTTTTTTATCTGAGGACGCTTCTCAAAGGCTAACTTATGGCCCAGTGTTAATTTGCATAGCCTACCTGAGTTTTTAAGCCCGCCAAACGCATTTCAAAATCGCTCTGAAGGTTTTATTTTTACGTCACTTTGGGGACCGAATGCGGCCCCATTTTGGGGCTCACCCGATTATTTTCGACGGGAGTACGTTTCTCGGAATCCAATCTATCCTCAGGTGGCGATTAGGGCGACCTACACACAGTTTTAAATGCGTCTAAAAGTCACGCTTGTGCGACATATCGCGGTGCATGCCTCCGGGCTGCGGCTCGAGTCTCCGTAAATACGTAACTTGGGGCTCCTTTTTCGACGGAATTAGGTCGAGCAAGATCCAATCTATCGAATGGGGGCATCTGTTGCGCTCCGCGATCGCTGTTCGACTCGCTAGGAATTTTTGAAAATGACCATTTTTAGGAAATCGCGAAAAACGATCTTTTTGTCGGGGGGCAAACTTTCATTAAAATCTCCGGGAATATGGGGTTTGGGGCCGCGTTTTCGCTCGATTTCCACGGACGAATGTGCAAATTGACTTTTCGTCGTGTCGCGCGCCCTCCGCCGCCGATTCTAAACCGGGCGCGCGCGTTTTAAAATCGCTCACGCGCGCGATTTGCCGCGGTGCAGCGCCCCAGTCTCGGGCTCCGGGCTCCGCAAATACGCGATTTGGGGCCCCGTTCTCGATCGAGCGATACAGTGGAAGGTCCGAACTTTCCATCGGTGGTATAATTTACCGTCTACGACCAATTTCCGAGACGCGAGCGACGACCGAAAAAGACGATTTTTTTTCGGATCCGAAAAAAAATCAGCTGTCGCCGAACACGGCCCCAAACTATCGATGGGGCCCCGTTTTCGCTCGGATGAGACACGGAAAGGTCCAAAATTACGACCAGTCGTATAATTCACCCTCCGGGAGGGTTTTTCGGCCCGGCAGAGACGTGCGAAAAACGCCAATTTTTGACAGATCGAAAATCGGTCTGTGACGTCACAGGTCGATCGGCCGGGTGCAGCCCTTCGGAAAATCGCTTTTTTCACCCTTTTCGCCCCAAATCGTAGGATCGACGATCAATTCAATGCACCCTACGTACCCCGGAGCTTCAATTAAGTCTCGCAACCGTGAACCACGTTAGAAAACGTTAGGAATTTTAGTTATTTAGCGGCGACTAGTAGACCATTTTGTTTATATACAACGGATAGTGGGAGCATGGGCAGCCACCTAGGCGCGCGCGTTGCGCGCTCCTAGGTGGCTGCGCATGCTCCACTTGGTGGGCAGGCCACTTAGGTCCACAATCCACTTAGACCGTTTAGTCGGCAGACCGCCTACCGGTAGAACTTATATACAGTGTCGGCCAGTTTCAGACGCCGTATAGCCCATAAGAGAGAGCAAGAAAGCAATATAAAGGCGGTCACTGCGTGCCCCCACCAAGCAACGTACCACCACCAAGAGCGCTGTGACACAGCGCGCTGGCTCATGGGTGCTGCCGCAAGTCTCTAAGTCTCTTCAGTAATACAATAAAGGCGAGGGGTGTATGTACTATGCTCGTACTTATTATGTCCGATATGAAACTTGTCTTTAACTTTAAATCTATTGTTGCATTTTGAGTCATTAAAATCCTTTGGGGACCCTACAAAACAGTTATTCTGAATAAACACATAAATAAAAATAATAAGTTATTTTTTATTTTCAAACTTATCTCCTCCTACACCTTCGCAGTACCCTAATCTGTCGTAAAACTCTGTTCGTACTTCTGCCAAAGTTTCTGGCGTTATACGTCCAAGTTCATCAACAATTTTGGCACGCAATTCATTTAAATTTTGAGCCCTTTCATGTTCATGGCCATAAATTGTCGACTTCAAATGGCCCCAAAGAAAAAAATCGTTTGGTGATAAGTCCGGTGATCTTGCTGGCCATTTGATCTCAGAGGTAGATGAAATACATCTATCTTGAAATGTTGCTGCCAGAAATTCACGGACTGGTCGTGAATTGTGAGCCGGACACCCGTCTTGTTGAAACCAAACTTCCTCAAAATTTTGCCTGACAGTTTGAACAGCAGGAACAATCTGCAATTGTAGCAGGTCTAGGTACTTAGCCCCATTTAAATTTCCTTCGATAAAATAAGGTCCTATTATGTCGTTACCTAATATTCCCACCCAAACATTTAGCTTTTGCGGATACTGAGTCCGTGCAGCTATGTGCAAATGCTTGTTTTCAGTGGACCAATATCGGGTAACTGAACTATTGTGAATGCCATGAAGTGAAAAACTAGACTCGTCAGAAAATAATATATTAAATGTAAAATTTTCGTCAGTTTCAATTTTTTCACGCATGGTCTCACAGAACAACATTCTCCTTATTTTATCGTCAGCAAATATCTCATGAGTGAGAGATACCTTGTACGACTTGTACGTATTGCGCGTGAGAATGTTCCTGACTGTTCTCGCTGGCATGTCCAAATTTTCGGCAAGTTTAGTAGACGAACATGGCTTACTAGTTTCCGCCAAACCACAAACATTTGTTTCTCGGGCCATTCGTTCGTCAGACATTACTGGTGGTTCAGCGGGCGGGTGGCATTTTTTGCACGATGTTACGCACCCCGTGGTCTTAAATTTATTGAACATTCTCTGAACGGTCCTCATATCAGGAACTGGTCGATCGGGAAATTGAAAAATAAAGTGACCTATAGCCGCCTGCCCACCTTCGCTTAAATACCAGCAGATTAACTGCACTCTTTCTGCAGTCGTGTACACCATTATTTCTAATTATCCGTTTATCACACACTGCTTTGTAACGTACCACGTAAAGGATGAATTAGTTCTGCGAGCTGAGTGGGGAGCAGAGTGGGCTGTGCACTTGCAGTACGATGGTGCCATCCCCTCCAAGTGGTGGGGATATATTTGAAATGTCTTCGTCGTACACATAGAAAGTGTATGCGGCGTCCCGGACTAGCCCAACCTGTATATACAGGTTGGGCTAGTCCGGGACGCCGCATACACTTTCTATGTGTACGACGAAGACATTTCAAATATATCCCCACCACTTGGAGGGGATGGCACCATCGTACTGCAAGTGCACAGCCCACTCTGCTCCCCACTCAGCTCGCAGAACTAATTCATCCTTTACGTGGTACGTTACAAAGCAGTGTGTGATAAACGGATAATTAGAAATAATGGTGTACACGACTGCAGAAAGAGTGCAGTTAATCTGCTGGTATTTAAGCGAAGGTGGGCAGGCGGCTATAGGTCACTTTATTTTTCAATTTCCCGATCGACCAGTTCCTGATATGAGGACCGTTCAGAGAATGTTCAATAAATTTAAGACCACGGGGTGCGTAACATCGTGCAAAAAATGCCACCCGCCCGCTGAACCACCAGTAATGTCTGACGAACGAATGGCCCGAGAAACAAATGTTTGTGGTTTGGCGGAAACTAGTAAGCCATGTTCGTCTACTAAACTTGCCGAAAATTTGGACATGCCAGCGAGAACAGTCAGGAACATTCTCACGCGCAATACGTACAAGTCGTACAAGGTATCTCTCACTCATGAGATATTTGCTGACGATAAAATAAGGAGAATGTTGTTCTGTGAGACCATGCGTGAAAAAATTGAAACTGACGAAAATTTTACATTTAATATATTATTTTCTGACGAGTCTAGTTTTTCACTTCATGGCATTCACAATAGTTCAGTTACCCGATATTGGTCCACTGAAAACAAGCATTTGCACATAGCTGCACGGACTCAGTATCCGCAAAAGGTAAATGTTTGGGTGGGAATATTAGGTAACGACATAATAGGACCTTATTTTATCGAAGGAAATTTAAATGGGGCTAAGTACCTAGACCTGCTACAATTGCAGATTGTTCCTGCTGTTCAAACTGTCAGGCAAAATTTTGAGGAAGTTTGGTTTCAACAAGACGGGTGTCCGGCTCACAATTCACGACCAGTCCGTGAATTTCTGGCAGCAACATTTCAAGATAGATGTATTTCATCTACCTCTGAGATCAAATGGCCAGCAAGATCACCGGACTTATCACCAAACGATTTTTTTCTTTGGGGCCATTTGAAGTCGACAATTTATGGCCATGAACATGAAAGGGCTCAAAATTTAAATGAATTGCGTGCCAAAATTGTTGATGAACTTGGACGTATAACGCCAGAAACTTTGGCAGAAGTACGAACAGAGTTTTACGACAGATTAGGGTACTGCGAAGGTGTAGGAGGAGATAAGTTTGAAAATAAAAAATAACTTATTATTTTTATTTATGTGTTTATTCAGAATAACTGTTTTGTAGGGTCCCCAAAGGATTTTAATGACTCAAAATGCAACAATAGATTTAAAGTTAAAGACAAGTTTCATATCGGACATAATAAGTACGAGCATAGTACATACACCCCTCGCCTTTATTGTATTACTGAAGAGACTTAGAGACTTGCGGCAGCACCCATGAGCCAGCGCGCTGTGTCACAGCGCTCTTGGTGGTGGTACGTTGCTTGGTGGGGGCACGCAGTGACCGCCTTTATATTGCTTTCTTGCTCTCTCTTATGGGCTATACGGCGTCTGAAACTGGCCGACACTGTATATATATATGTGTGTCTGTGGCTTCTATGTGTCTGTGGCTTCTGTGTGTCTGTGGCTTCTATGTGTCTGTGGCTTCTATGTGTCTGCGGCTTCTATGTGTCTGTGACTTCTGTGTATCTGCGGCCAAACGTTGTTAATTTTTTAGTTTAATAATGGATGAATGATGATAGACTAGAGTCGTGCAACAGAGTAGCACTTTGATCGACCACATTATAGTCTTTGCGGATACGGTAGTTCGGGAGTCGGGAGTGGTATACTGCATATTTGATTGGACAAGAGTGGTACCCGAAACGACGACTTCTTGTGACTTTGAGTTTCAATTATTAGCTATTTTTCTCTGACTTGACCGCGGTGCCCTGGTACAGAATGTATGACATGAAGGAATATTGACGACAAGGTCAACTTTTTTGATAACAATTTATTATATGTGATTGATAATCATGCACCGAGCTGCGAATTGATAATTAAAAACAAAACTTCGGCTCCATGGTTTACAGATAACATCAAATTAATGATAAAACTAAGAGACAGTGCTTTAAAAAATTATAAGATCTAATTATGGCTGTGATACTGCTCTAGCCTGTATTATGGATGACGTGCTTGTGGCGTCAGATCGGGGATATGTGACGGTGCGTATAGCTTTAGACTATAGTAGATCTTTCGATACTGTCAATCATAAAATTTTGCTTACTATGCTCCGTCATGTGGGTCTCAGTGATGCGTCCATTGCGTTATTCAAGAATTATTTGAGGGGCAGATCTCAGTGTGTCAGGGTTGGGGAGCAGTTTTCGAGCTTTTTGCATGTTTGCGCGGAGGTGCCACAGGGATCCATACTCGGACCTGAATTGTTTTCGTTTTATACTTACGGATTTCCGGACTGTCTTAAGTATTGCAAATATCACCTCTATGCCGATGATGCTCTTATCTATCTTTCTTTTCCGGTTGAGCGGGTTAACGAAACCCTTCAGCAGATAAGCCAGGACCTGGATAGATTGGCTAAAATCTCAGAGTCACACTTTCTCAAGCTGAATCCTTGGAAGTGCTCGATGATCGTGTTGGGAAACAAACATGCGAAAAATTTATTTTTGCAAAGTAACCCAGTCGTAAAGATTGATGGTACAGAAATTCCGGTTGTAGAAAAAATGAAAGTACTGGGGCTGGTGATAGACTGTGATTTGAGTTACAATGCACACGTCACCAATTTGTTACTGGGTAGTTACGGAAAACTGAAAATGTTGTATCCTAGTCGACAGTTGTTGAGTACAGAAGCTAAATTACTGTTATGCGATTCTCTGATTCTCTGGCTTACGAGCTGTCGACGCTGGTTTGCTAGGTTTGCATACGTGGTAAGACGAAGAGAACGCATTTCTTATAGACTAACTGATGCGAATTGGCTACAGATGTCTGACGATTTTTGCATTCTGCATGTCGCTTGCACCACTTATTGCTCAGTAGGACTCCTCCGTATCTATACAACAAAATAACTTTTAGAACTGATGTTCACAATTTGAATTTGAGGCATAGGAATGTGGTTGATATTCCGCAGCACAGATCACAATCATTTAAAAGATCTTTCTCATATATCGCTGCAAAAATATTAAATGGAATAAATTTTGACTATACTGCCTGCACAAGTTTTGTATTTAAGAAGAAAATTAGAGATAGTTTAATAAGACCTCCAGGGACAGCCAGTGACTGTACATGAATCACCGTGAGATCTTTTGTTATATTGGGTGTTTGTTTTTTTTACTTTCCGCCTAGTACCCTAGAAGGAAAGTATTGTAATCGACGGAAAATGACGTTTCGAGATTTTCGTGGAAATACGCGTTTTGAGGTCTCCTGAATCGACTGCGATGATTTCTGGAAAATGTCAGTATGTATGAATGTGTGTGGGTCTGGGTGTATGTATGTCTGTGAACACGATAGCGCCCAAACGGAACTACGAATCGCGCTGAAATTTGCATACGCATTTAGAATTACCGGGCGACGAACTGGATTGTTTTTGGTAAAAATTTGACAACCGGAAGTGGGAACTGTTACATACATCTTCTTAGGGATTAATCCGATTTTGACCTAACTGATATCTTTTCATCCTCCAATAACATTAAATATGTACTCCAAATTACAGACCGGTGGGATGGATGGTTTACGCGCTATAAGAGTTTATCGAAGCACTTTGACAGAATCCACAGCCTTCGTCACTGTGTTGCGAATTTTGACAAATGTCAATGCCATTGGCATGCCATGACGTTAAATGTCAGTATGACGAATGTCATTATGTCATAGAAACTGACGTTAGATAGGGTCCAGGCACTTCAGTGTGGCAATAATAAAGTCGGAAAGTTGGGTGAGGGCCACCCCAGATATTTTTTTGTATTAAGTCAGAAGTTTGTTTTGCGTTATTTATGGAGTACTACAATTAGGTTAATTATTTAGTTATAGGGGCACCTATAGAATCAGACTTGTCTGTGGTGCTCCTATTGAAACCTTCTCTGCACGCATGTTTTTTAAGTTTTCTATGTTATTTTTTTAGTGCTATATTTTTGTATCCATTTTGTATTTTTTTGGGGTTTCAATGAATGTATTATTATTATTATTATTATTAAAAACACTTTACGCACATTTCTGAGCAGTTGAGGAGTTTTGTCTTGGATGCAATTTTCGATGACATAATATATGTGAGATGTTGAACTTCTTCTGTTTTAAACTGCCACAAAGAAAATTGGGGTAAGGTTGGGCGGCCTCACAGGCCGTGAGTTGTTCGAATATTTTCCTATCCATCGGTTTATTCGGTTTGGAATACTTTCATTGAGTGAGGAGTTTGTATTCTGTTTAATAGACGTTTAAAAAGGCATACAAAACATCAACCCTTGAAATGATCCCAAATGTGGATACGGAGATAAAATGATCTCAATATTATGTATTGAAAATAAAAGACGTAACATGGAGTAAAATGTTAGATTGTACTGTCAATGTTTTAATAATAAATTCCTGTTTGCTATTAGTTTTTTATTCTTGCTTTTTTAGTTGGTCAGTTATGTTTAAATTAATGAAATGTTAAACTCTGTTGGCATATCTGGTGTTGTTTTTATTTTTGTTGTTAAGTGTTATTAAAAAAATCTTGTAATCTTTCTAATTACCTTTATCAAATAAATGTTTTGCGTATCTTTAAAAATAAAGGTACGCAAAACATTACATATATAATATAATAAACACAACATACATACTTTATTCTTCAGTAATTTTCTTAATTCTGTAACACCCGGTATACGCAAGCAGATAATTATTTCTTGATGTTTATATTTTAGGTTTACGACAATTCTGAAACTTTTTACTGAAATAAAATTTTCTGAGAAATTAATAATACATTTTTTGTCCAAGTTACTGCCGGATAAGGTATGTAAGTGTGCGGTACTTTATTACATAAAGTTAAGGAAAACTTACCTAGAAACAGCGAACAGAATATGAAATACAAAAGTATGTACTGGAATAATGCTATTACATATATGTACTTTTTTAAACAATTGAATTAAAATAAAACCGTTGTCTTTAACTAAGTTTTTTTATTCTTCTACATTTTCTAACAGCAAATTCTTTTATTGCACTATCTATGTTTACAGCATCACACACTTCATCCTCAGTTGACAAGAGTGCAAGATTGGTAGACCTTAACGTACTTATGGTTGATCGTAAATAAATTTTGATTAACTTTAATTTTGAAAAGTTTTTCTCATCGCTGGCGTCTCCTTGCCCCCCTCGCTACGCCACTGATGTTTTTCATCAATTCTCGGTCAATTGTCTTCTGCCTTAGAACAAGTAGCAACTTATTTGGTTTTAAGACATATCAATTGGTGTTAAACGTAACCAGTCTGCAGTTATAATCTTTAGTTTAAGACTAGGTTATCGGGTACATTTTGCGTGCATTCTCTACCGTCAAGCAATAGTATTTTTGTTCATAGTTAGCAACAATATGTGATGATTGCAGACCGAAAATCCGATTGATTGTTAAAGATAAAGGATCAATGAAGGCTGGTATACTATTTTCGAGTACCAAAAAAAGCGTCTACCGTAATAAATGAAGCCATGAAAACGGCGTATTGCAAGGACCACAAACTGCTTGTCAAATATGAATGTCAGACAAAAACAGCGGATATAGCATGTATACCAGCCTTTATTATGCTGTTGTGGATACCCTTACTCAAATAATTGCATACTTATAGTTTAGATTTTCAGTTAATTACGAATAAAATTTGTTGACAAAAATCTAGTAATATTCTGGGGACTTTCTAGTAATATTCTGAAGACTTTAGATTTGTCGAAGCAGTTGCAATATCGATGTTCATCGATTTTCACAAAGGTGGCGCTGTCATAAGTTTGTTGTAATGGGAATGCACTTAGGCAATCACACCTACATATATACACACACGTGTCGACAAGGAAAGAGAAGGACGATCTGCGCTGGGTCAACCGTGTTGCGCATCGGCCAGACCCACTGGAGCCAAACGATAGAAAAGCATTGATAGGGGTTTTGCCTTGTTTATGGGGTACAATTTTGTTTGGGTGATACCAGTGGCGGACTAAGGCTAAAGCGGGCCCTAGGCAACATTGTAATTCCGGGCCTATTTTTCAGTCATGACACATACTATGCGTTAAACAAACATAAGCATAATTTATTAAACCAAACAAACATAAACATAATTAAACAAACAATAATACTTAGACAAATATATTCAGATTGATTAGTTATACTGCCTTTTTCTCACTTTTAATTCTGCAAACTCGTCAATTAGTTTGTCATAATTAATAGAGTTATTTAATACCTCTTTTTCTATATAAAGTATGATAAACTATTTAATTTTTGTTGGTCTAATGTAGATTTAAAACAAATGTTTTATTCTGGCTATTATTGAGAGTGATCTTCATTTTTCATTTTTCAGTTCTGCTATAGGTTTAAATCTTGTTCGTAACATTTTAATTCCTCTATTGAAGAGTCACTAACATCACTATCATGAAAAATTGTTGGAATTTATTTTATATCCCTCAGATCTTGTTTTAATGTTGCTAATTAAAGAATCGCACACAACAACAAAAATATTAACTTTGCCATTGCATTTTATTTCATGTTCTGGAATTTCATGATGAAATACTTTTCGTATTTTCTGCCGTTTTTTATCATTAGTATATGCAGTATCTTTAAGTTTTTCTGCTTCTTTTTCTAAATTGTCAAAATCATCTGTAACAGTTTGTATGAAATCTATCAATGATTCATGTATTAAAACTGCTGTATTTAGGGATATGTCTTTTTGTTGAAGAGTCTTGTTTGAATATCACGTTTTGGGCCCAAAAAAATATAGGCCGTAGGCACGTGCCTAGGTTGCCTAGTCCTTAGTCCGTCCCTGGGTGATACAAACGCATTTATAAAATGTATCGAAATACAAATAAAATTGCGCAAAATTCCACACCCTGGAAGAAACTCTGTTGGTATATCTGGTGTTGTTTTTATTTTTGTTGTTAAGTGTTATTAAAAACACATCTTCTAATCTTTCTAATTATCTTTATCAAATAAAATTTTTGCGTATCTTAAAAAATAAAGGTACATACATACTTTATTCTTAAGTAATTTTCTTAATTCTGTAACACCCGGTATAGGCAAGCAGATAATTATATCTTGATGTTTCTATTTTAGGTTTAGGACAATACAGAAACTTTTTACTGAAATAAAATTTTCTGAAAAATTAATAATAAAAATTTTTGTTCAAGCTAGTGCCGGATAAGGTTTTAAACTTACCGAGAAATAGCGAACAGAATATGAAATACAAAAGTATGTACCGGAATGATGCTATTACATATAGCTACTTTTTTAAACAATATAATTAAAATAAAACCGTTGTCTTTAACTAAGTCTTTATTCTTCTACATTTTCTAACAGCAAATTCTTTTATTGCACCATCTATGTCTACAGCATCACACACTTCATCCTCACTTGACAAGAGTGCAAGATTGGTGGACCTTAACGTGCTTATAGTTGATCGTATATAAATTTTGAAAAGTTTCTCTCACCGCTGGCATTGCTTATGGCGATTGTGAGGATTTTTCGTAGCATTACTACAATATTTGGCAATGAATCTTCCAGATTGGATTTCACAATAAATTGCAATAATTAAAGTATGTCGTGATTAATGAATTTATTTTCGTCGCCTGTAGCGGTTATTGCCTTTATTGCCTCCGAGTGCTTACTAAGCAAGCATACACCGCAACTCCAATTAAACCACTTGGAACTTGTATCCCTTCATTCCATGTTGATATTTATCATTATTTAGCTTTATACCAATAAATACGTATATAAGAAATAATTTTCAAGTCGTTTTTCAACAATGATTGATGGAGATCATCAGCTTTGGGCGGAATAGTTATTTGCAGTCTGTCTAACTTTATGCGTAACTGCTGGCGATGTAATTCATTTGTGACGAGGTGTTGATCTAATTTAGTGTTGATCTAATTTACTGACCTAATTGATGCATAATGCGGTGAGGTCAACTTGCTGACGGCCGACCGCAACTTTGGGGGAAAGCAATGTGGTGACACACTCGCCGGCCTCTAAGACCCGCTGCTCACTCAGAGGAAGCTTGCTGCTGAGTTTCTGCACTCGCAAATGCTGCCCCATCCGCATTTCTGGCGTCTCTTTTTAGCACACTCCTTAAACAATTCCGCATCGTCAAGTTAACTCGACAATTTGAGTGTTCAAGTAGAAATATTTTCGCAATTTTCGAAGAGTTAAACCAGTAAAGTATAGTAAGTAGTGAGCGGTGGGGTCGATCGGATAATATCGCACAATGGAACAAATTTAAAAATATTACAGGAATAACAAATTATATTATTGATGTTTAAACCTGAAAAATTTAGGCATGTATATTATAATGACAAAAACAGAATTAGACTAATTAAAAAAATTATTGAGAAAGAATGATTATTTTTCGTCCAAACAGATTGACACCACTCATTTACTCCCAATCCATCGTACTTTCGTCGTTTTCTTCGATGTCATTAGTTGAAAAGAATTCCAGTTCTAAAATATTTGCGGATTCAGGGAAAAATTGAAAAAAAATTTTGACCCACTGTTGTCTCATACTCGATATAATAATAATAAAATAATAATATTTATTGACTGCAAAATAGATATATACAAAAACAAAATCGCTACAATGCACACAATACATTATTCAATTTGCAGTCAGAAGGTTCGTGTTTAGGTTGTGGCAGACCAAAACCTATTCTTCCACACGCACCCCAAGAGACAACACATAACAACATATAATACACAACACTTACAGGAAAGGCACAAGACGAGACAGAGTGAGATTAACGCCGCACACTGGACAATAACTTGCATCCCCGCCATCCTCCTCCTAAACTGCAACACCGTTTCATTCAGGAAGGGAGACATTTCACCATGGCACTTTGACACAATGTACGAAAACGACCGCTTGAACAACTGCGCACGGTGACGAGGTACGGCTACTAGTCCTTTGAATCGAGTACCTAAAGTATGTATGTAATGGGTCGGAAACCCATTATTTATTTATTAAGATATGATCAAATTAAGCGAGATATTTGTAAGAACATTCGGGAATGTCAAAGGTTTTTTGCTAGGGTTGAATATCTGGTTTAGGATTTGACCGCCTGTTATAAGTTTAAAATTGAAGAGTTGTCATTGGCTAAGAAGAAATGCTTCCGGCTTCCTTTGGGGTCGAGGGATGCAAACGAACAGATCTCGCTCTTCTCATTTTCAACCACCGTCATGTAAAGTACACGTTTTTGTGGAGCGTTCTTAGGCGCTTAAGTTTATCCCTGGTAAGTCTTTTCAACTCGTCTCGCATTTCATTGTAAATTAAATTATTCATATTTCTGCTAAAAGTGTGTCTGTCTAAATCAACTCCTAGGTTTAATTTAAACGTCAGTATGTTCAAAGCTTCATTCATTTTTCTATGTAACCTATCAAACGGGATTGTTGATTATTATTGTTAATAGATGTTATTGTTTTGATAAGTGTTTCGTTTCATTTGAGTAGTCTTGCTTTATCAGCCCTTATTAAATGTTAAATACTTAAACGCGTCAGTTAGTAGTCAGAAAATGTGTTCACAAGGTTCAAGAAAAAGAACCCAGTTAGTTTTGCCTTCGAATAAATTGGAAGAGATTTGATGAATTAGAATTTTGACCAGTAATTAAAGCCCTTAAACCGCGCTTGGCCAAATGCTACCATGTTAGGGAGTCGCGGTTGTTCCCGCCATTTTGACCTCCTACATGTATGTCCGCTCGAAAGGATTTCGTGGTAAGGATTTTGAAATAAAATACAACGGAATGCACGTATCTCCTGTTTGCCATATTCAGCTAGTTAGCATCTCCCAGCTTGGATGAGATATGACATCTACCCCAAATTCTAAAGACAAATCTTAAGCAACTGTTTTGAACCCTCTGAAGCCTTGCTGCGCTGACCCTGTCCAAAAACGATCCGTATAATACATTGCAGTATTTGAAGTGAGACAACACGAGAGTTTCATACAGCTTCTTCCTTAATTTAAGAGAAAGCACCGACTTATGGCTATAAAGAATGTTAACCCCTAAGTTTTTTTTACTGAGTCCCGAAATATGATCGGTACACCATCGATATTTAGATTCAGACCCTGTGATCCCAGCAGTCTGTCTCTGCCCGAACCAAACAATAAGCCCACCGTCTTCGAGGTATTCAGTTGCAAACCCCCCACTTTTAAATTTCGCCTTTTTTCTGATGTCAAAGTTTTGTGCTAGTTTTGTGCCCTTTTGTGCTTCAAACTAGAAGTTTTGTGCTCTTCTCGTTTTCGAGTTATACGCAAATTTAGTTAGGGGGGCTGGAGACATGCCTTCATTCAATTTTTGAAATTGAAACAAAATTTAACTTTTTTCGATGCCAAGGTATTGTGCTAGTTTTGTGCTGTTTTGTGCCGTAAACTAGAAGTTTTGTGCTCCTTTGGTTTTTGAGTTATAAACATTTTTCTGCATTGGACCATTGTCGCTGTCGGCCATCGCGCCCGAGTGTTATGCGCGCCGGCCTTCAGTGCTACGTGTTCTTATCGGTTTTATGGATGTCTAAGCTGAATTACTAGTAGAACTGTAAATATGCGAAAATGATTAAATATTGCTGCTAAATTTCAAGGGGTTTACCTTAGCACAATTACTTAGTTATTTTTATTTTATTTATAGCTTAAATCACCTGAAAAGGGAATTATTTTCTAATATTTTTTTTGTGAAGAGAGTAATATATGCTGATTTTCTAAATGTCAGAGATCCGACACAAGTGAAAATAATTAAAAAACCACAGGTACTATCGAACCTTGCGGTAAAAGCAATATCACATCTGATTAACTACGAAAGAATATGTTTGTACCTATTAAGATTTTCGACTAGAAATTTTACGACAAACATCGCCACGTATTTACTTATTTACTTTCCGACTGGCATCCTGGAAGGAAAATATTGCAATCTGATAACCGGAAGTGGTAATTGTTACAGGCATTCTCGTAGCGATTGAACCGATTTTGATCTGATACCAGCTTATCTTTCAGTGACTTTAAACAATTATGCCAATTTACAGATCAATGGAATTGACGGTTTGGGCGCCATAAACGTTTGACAGAATCCACAGTCACTCGCTTTGGTTGCACATTTTGCAAATTTTGATAAACGTTAGTCATACGTTAGTAGCCGCTGACATGTCATGCCATTTACTATTATTCTATAAATGACATTTTAATTTGAGATATTTTTACTATGTACTATGTAATAAAACCGTTATATTAACTTAAACAGTGTATGAAACCATTTGGAAATTGGTTTTCCCATTGCCACATTTCAATGCAATTTTGGTGCCAACGGTCTTCGGCAAAACCCAACAAGATGTCCTATGTTATTGGATGATTGAGTTTCATAATAAGCCGTGGTGTCTCTCAATTTGTAAGTTATATTGCTTAATGTGATTTCTTCAACCGACTTACAAATTTCAATTCATCAACTTGCAGCAATTTGCGGTAATAATAAACACTATACCTTTCAAAATATGAATCTAATAAAATATAAAAATAAGTTACTTAGATAATTGATTAATACACTTATTTCAACCAGAGCATATAGAACTGTAATAAAAATTCAAAGAGACTGACATTTAAGAATTTTTTTAAGAATCGGATTTTTTACATTAAGAAAATCAACATTACCTATATGTTCTATATATGTACCCTCTTCTAATAAAAAAGGATTACAAAATAATTCCCTTTTCAGGTAATTTAAGCTATAAATAAAACAAATAAATAAAAAAAAATAATAACTAAGTAATTGTGCCAAAGCAAACCTATTCATTTTGGCAGCAATAAATAATCATTTTCGCATATTGTTCTACTATTAATTCGGCTTACACAGCCATAAAACCGATAAGAACACGTAGCACTGAATAAAGGCGGCCGGCGCGCATAACACCCGGGCGCGATGGCCGACAGCGACAATGCTCCAAGACAATGCTTCTAGTTTACGGCACAAAACAGCACAAAACTAGCACAATACCTTGGCATCGAAAAAAGTTAAATTTTGTTTCAATTTCAAAAATTGAATGAAGGCATGTCTCCAGCCCCCCTAACTAAATTTGCGTATAACTCGAAAACGAGAAGAGCACAAAACTTCTAGTTTGCGGCACAAAACGGCACAAAACTTTGACATCAGAAAAAATTCAAAATTTGAAAGTGGGGTGGCTGGCATGTCTCCAGCCCCCTAACTAAATTTGCGTATAACTCGAAAACGAGAAGAGCACAAAACTTCTAGTTTGCGGCACAAAACGGCACAAAACTTTGACATCAGAAAAAATTCAAAATTTGAAAGTGGGGGGGGGGGCTGGCATGTCTCCAGCCCCCCTAACTAAATTTGCGTATAACTCGAAAACGAGAAGAGCACAAAACTTCTAGGTTGCGGCACAAAACGGCACAAAACTAGCACAAAACTTTGACATCAGAAAAAATTCAAAATTTGAAAGTGGGGGGCTGGCATGTCTCCAGCCCCCCTAACTAAATTTGCGTATAACTCGAAAACGAGAAGAGCACAAAACTTCTAGTTTGCGGCACAAAACTAGCACAAAACTTTGACATCAGAAAAAATTCAAAATTTGAAAGTGGGGGGCTGGCATGTCTCCAGCCCCCCTAACTAAATTTGCGTATAAGTCGAAAACGAGAAGAGCACAAAACTTCTAGTTTGCGGCACAAAACGGCACAAAACTTTGACATCAGAAAAAATTCAAAATTTGAAAGTGGGGGGGCTGGCATGTCTCCAGCCCCCCTAACTAAATTTGCGTATAACTCGAAAACGAGAAGAGCACAAAACTTCTAGGTTGCGGCACAAAACTAGCACAAAACTTTGACATAATAAAAATATTAAATTTCGAATGTAGGGGGGCTGAGGACATGGACCTGTTTTGAGGGCCTCTGAATCGATTACAATGATTTCTGAAAAATGTATGTATGTATGTGTGTATATCCGTGAACACGGTTGCGCCCTAACTGATCGAGCTAAAATTTGGTATACATATTTAGATTAATGGGGGGACGAACTGGGTTAATTTTGGTGACAATCTGACAACCGGCAAATGTGGCAAATGTTACATGCGTCTTCTGAGGGTATCATCCGATTAAGATACCAACTCATCCTCCAATGACTTTAAATATATATACCAAGTTACAGATCAGTGGGATGAACGGTTTAGGCGCTGTAAGCGTTTATAGCATCAGTTTGACATAACCACAGCCTTCGTCTCTATGTTGCAAATTGACAGATTTTGACAAACGTCAGTGCCACTGACATGACATGACACTAAATGTCAGTATGACAGATGTCATCATATCAAAGAAACTGACATTAGGTAGTCTCCTGAGTGGCTCTGACTTCACGAAATTGAATAATTGTAAAAGTGTTCAGACACTTCTTTGTGCCAACCATTTAGTCGGAGAGTTGGGTGAGGGCCACCCCAGATATTTTTCTTTGTCCCAGAGTTTAACATTTCATTAGTTTAAATATAACTAACCAACTAAAAAAGCAAGAATAAAAATACTAATGGCAAACAGGAATTTATTATTAAAATATTGACAGTACAATCTAAGATTTTACTCCATGTTGTCTCTTTTATTTTCAATACATAATATTGAGATCATTTTATCTCCGTATGCACATTTCGGATCATTTCAAGGGTTGATGTTTTGTATGCCTTTTTAAACGTTTAATAAAAAGAATACAAACTCCTCACTCAATGAAAGTTTTCCAAACCGAATAAACCGATGGATAGGAAAATATTCGAACAACTCATGGCCTGTCAGGTCGCCCTACCTTACCCCAATGGATTATTTTCTTTGGGGCAGTTTAAAGCAGAAGTTCAACATCTCACATATATTATGTCATCGAAAATTCCATCTACGACAAAACTCCTCAACTGCTGAGTAATGTGCATAAAGTGTTTTTGTTACTTGTTATCTTTCGTTTTGTGTTGCTAGTTTTTTTTTTTTTTTTACTTTCTGACTAGTACCTAGAAGGAAAGTATTGTAATCGACGGAAAAAAAAATTCGGGATTTCAGTGGAAATACGCGTTTTGGGTCTCCTGAATCGATTGCAATGATTTCTGGAAAATGTATGTATGTACCTATGTATGTGTGTGTGTATGTATGTCTGTGAACACGATAGCGTCCAAACGGAACAACAAATCGGGGTGAAATTTTGCATACGTATTTAGAATTGTCGGGGGACGAACTGGATTGTTTTTGGTAACAATATGCCAACCGAAAGTGACAAATGTTACATGCATCTTCATCGGAATTTATAAGATTTTGGCCAAACTAATGTCGGCTCATCCTCCAGTGATTCTAAATAAGTATACTAATTTACAGACAATGGGATGCTAGTAGCTTTTATAGAAGCGGCTTGACAGAGTCCACAGCCTTCGTCGCTGTGTTGCAAATTGTCAGATTTTGACAAACGTCAGTGCCACTGATATAACGTGACATTAAATGTCAGTATGACAAATGCCATTATGTCATAGAAAAAGGTGCAGAGTGGCTCTGTCCAATAATATAGTCGGAAAGTTGGGTGAGGGCCACCCCAGATATTTTAGCTTATAATATAGATAAAAATGTTAGCAAGCGATTTAAAAATATATGATTCTAATTTCGTGTTTGATACCTTCTAAACTTTCCAAATACCTTTTCCAAATAATTTTTTTGCGCATCTTTAACAATAAAGGTACTTTACTCTTTAGTAATTTTCTTAATTTTGTAACACCATGTATAGGCAAGTAGATAATTATATCTTTATGTTTCGTCTTAGGTTTAGGACAATACAGAAACTTTTTACTGAAATAAAATTTTGATACCGTTTGGATTTAAATGCTGAAATAAATAATGGGGCTGCAAATTTGGCCTGTGCCCCGGGCGGCTGAAACCCACGTTACGCCACTGAAGACACATAATATAAGTTTAATAACCCAAGGTATAGGTTTAACGATCTCGAATGTAGTATAGTCTGTTCAACAATAAAAAAGGTCTTATTGTAGCATGATTTAGTTGCTTTCTCACATTTATGTTGACTGTTCACTTTAGGAGTGAGTATATAAAACATCGAGCAGAAACGTCAGACAATTTAGGTACAAAAACAACAACAGAACTGGTCAACTCTAACCTCTAAAACTAGCATATTGACATAAAGCAAAAAGAGGCTTACAGTTTAACTGTCAAATTTTAAACACTTTTTATTGAACATGGAATACATGCTCATGAAAATCTAGTCGGAGCGACAAACAACATCACGTCAATTGTTTTTGTTACACAGAAGTTTTTGTTTGTATTTATTGTAACATTCCTAATCAACTTAAAATTTAATATATCTTTTTTTCTTTAAAAAATGGCCTTAAAACCTCGATTCTCTCGGCTATAATTTCAACGCCAACATTCACGTAAGTAAGCTTATGGTTTCAGTCAGAAACTTGAAAATAATAAAGTTGAGAATAAAGGAGACGCAAGGAGATGCATTAAAGTTTACCCTACCCAGAACACTTGAACCCACAGACCCTTGAGTCCACATGAATTATTTATAATAGGATAAGCTGAGCCGGTATGAAGATTTTCCAAACTTCTGTAACTTATCTAATATCGCAACTTCGGATTCATGTTTTTGTTATTCGTTATCCACTAAGCAAACCGCCAACGTGATCTCATTAAAATTTGAATACGATTAAATAGTTTGTTACGATCTTTCTTACTAGTTGGCATATTAACAACAAAAGTCGAAACAGCAGCATAAAATTCCATATACTAAAAATTAGTAACATTGTTATTAACGCTTTTGTTGTCAGCATTGTAATGCAATATGCGTTACTGTTCATACATTAATATAATATCCATTGCTATCATGTTAATTCTGCTGAATAATAGCGCCAAATCCAGGAAAGAAGGGATTATTATTCTCTAGTGGCCTGTAAGTGAATATGTGGATCATAATCTATAGATATTCCGATTTAATTGGTGCATTATGGTCGCTTATGATGTAATCTCTGTTATTGGTATTATCCTATGTAATACATTAGTACATATACTTAATCTTGTAATTTATTTACATATAGAAGTTAGGTCTTGTAATTTCTTAGATACGGTTTTATCAATGTTATATTTATTTTACAAAATTATGAACGTATAGAAAGGATTAGAAAAGTGAGTGAATTTGTACTTTATTTTTCATTGACAACTGATAGTTTTTTCCCAGGAGCCAATACTGTTCTCTGTATTTGAGGCTGGATTATTTTCTTCTTGACCATGTTGTTTCCGTCTTAGGTTTGTGTCCAGAGTCTTACGATAATACTTCGCAGTATTTGCATACGGAACTATGATGTTATTTATTATGAAGGAAGGTAATATCTTGGGTAATATCCTCTATCGTTTTGTTGGGTAAGTTGACTTGGACTGCTTTTGATTCAATCAGTTTGGTCTTCCATCGTTTGGTTCATTGGTACATTTGGTGACATGCCTGCTAAACTTTATTGTGGATTCTTCAAAGGTTCTACACCGCCATTACTGCCGCGTCATCTATGAAAATATGAGTAAATTGTATGAAGAGATTCGATATAAAACTAAATTTTAAAACTTTCTGCTATCATTGCATAATGTAGTGGTAACATTGTAAATGTGTAATTTAACAATAACTAATTTCTTCTAAGAATTTCGGGTGGTAAACTTACTTTATAATTCCTATGGTGCTACATATATTGCGTCAATATTAATAAATATTTAAAACACGAAGCGGCTAATTATTAAAAGGTTAATATACTCACTATACTCAGTATCTGGAAAATATTTTTTTTACGTTAAAGTAAGGATGACCATACCATGCTTTATTATTTACCATCTTTAATTGATGTTATAATGCGTGTTTATTGATTTCTCGCAGAGTTATCTAAATTTAAATGTCAATCAGATTTTGTATGATTGTGAAAATTAAGACAGCCAGTTTCCAAATAATTTATTGTTATTTAGAATGAATTAGAAACTACATTTTTACCTTACACATGTTCCTGTTTAGAAAACGGTTAAAAAACATTGTTTTTATTGACGAACTGAAATTATTTCTTCGGTATTAATTAGTACTCTTATATGAGATTATCGTGAACACAATGCCACTAAGCCAAGCTTAATATACATCTTTGTAGTGCGTGCAAATATCGAGCATTGATTTGAGAAAAAATAAAACAAGTAAGTGAGGGTTATAATGTTATATAAATTTGAGCGGTGATCTTATTGTTTGCATTAATAGCTACATATAATACATCCACACAGACTAAGGACGCTTAACTATACATGTTACATTAACTACATATATGGATGACGTCCACAACTATATTACTGGGTCATCTAATATTCGATTAATGTTCTTGATAACAAACAAACAGTGTTATCCTAAAAAACGAAGTCTCAGGGAGCCCTGTTTTTGATTATATAGTTACATGAGATAAAGATCTCGATTTCTGATGATAAAGGCAAGCGGAGCCAGATATTAAATTGCTAAGGTCATTCTCCTTCGGCGGCTTTATTTGAATTGTTCATTTCATTTCAAGAAATATTATTGTTAGAATTCAATGCTACAATCGAGGGACATGCTAGGCTATAGTAAAATCGATACAGAATGTAATCAAAAACCTTTGTACTCTTATCTATTATTAATGGTATAAAGCTAGACAATTATGTACGGTTTTCATAATTTGACACATTATTGGAGGTTCATTGTGTTTTCGAGGAAATAATATTGCAATTAATTTAATTAATTATAATGTCACCTTTCAAAACTACTGTAACAGAAGTTATTGCAATAAAGCTGATTTTGCAAGTAACTCTTTAGGACTCCACTTCCTCCTTTCCTATGTCAATGTATACAGTAATCCGAAACCTGGAAAACTTTATTTTATCGTACGTTTAGGAACTGTTCAAACTCCGGAAGGCAAACTTACTTGTAGAGTACGTTTCTGCTGCCGCTCTTTCTAAGAATGACTAAGCTGCTGTTGAAAATTTTTTTTACATGGCCGTTTTTCTCGGATGCCAGATGTGTCTCTCTCGGATTTTAACATTTTTTAACGAAAGGACAAGTCATATTTGACAATATTATTTTCTGTCTTTTCCATTTTTGCTAACAAAACTAATAACTAAAGACTAATATAATATTATTAGTATATTTATAGTAATCTGTATTGAAAGCAAGATATTTATCTCACAATTTTTTCCTACTTCACGTCAGTATTCTAAAAGCTGTGTCTCATATCGCCTACAATCCAAACAAGTACTTCTCCATTGGAATCCCAAAACCGAATCAGTGTCCTTGTAATCCGTGAACTAGTCGTCTCCTGTCGTAAACTCACAAAGGATTTTTCACGAGGATAAAGTCAGTCCTCACTCATCGTGTTTACAGAGATGTATCAGTTGTGAAGCATCCGAACTCAAACAGTTGGAGGATTTGAGTCCACTATACTTCACTTCAGGACATCCTGTATTTTTGTTTACGTAAAAATTCGATAGTGGGTGAACAAAAAAATACACATTGTTTGCCCGACAGTATAACGTGGGCATATTTGACAATATTATTTTCTGTCTTTTCCATTTTTGCTAACAAAACTAATAACTAAAGACTAATATAATATTATTAATATATTTATAGTAATCTGTATTGAAAGCAAGATATTTATCTCACAATTTTTCCTACTTCACGTCAGTATTCTAAAAGCTGTGTCTCATATCGCCTACAATCCAAACAAGTACTTCTCCATTGGAATCCCAAAACCATCGAATCAGAGTCCTTGTAATCCGTGAACTAGTCATAGTTTACATTTTTTTTTCAATAAGATGCAGTATGGTCATAATAAACATAACATTGAATACAACACAATATTCACCCTGCTGTTGGTTTCTTTTTCCTTCTTTCTGTATGATTGTGTTTTTCTGTCTTCTTAGTCTCGTACTAAGGTGTTGCTCTACTTCTTTAGGCCCGGAATTCCTTTCATATCGGTTTAACCTTTTCCTTCCTGAAGGTTGGCATCAGATGGAGTTGCATTTGGTTGCCTGGACATTGTCATCTGGCGGTGGTGGATACGGGTGGTATTTTCGGTATCCCCGGTGATGACTGATTTTCTCAGGATGTAAAATTCTGTTCGCATTTTTTTTTGTATATGCTTACAGTCTATGTCCCTTTTGTTTCTGGTCCTCCGGATTGGGTGCCTATTCAGCATGGTACGAGTGGTCACCAGTATGGGTTGACGGTGGTTGGGTTTCACCGCTCTCTCTCTCCCTTTCTCTCGGGTTACTCGTCACGTTACTTCGCTCCCTTTCGGGCGGTCCTTGTCTTGAGGTGTGAATATTGTTTTTTTTTTTTTTTGACTATAAGCAACCATACTGTATCATCCTACTCATGAATCGATTAACAACCAATAATCAAATATGATGATCAAAATAAAATCTGAATCTATACTCTAAACAAAATGTAAGAAGTGACCCCAAATGACCCCGTGATTACATTAAAAACATCCCATACTTAACCTAGATTACATTTCATAGAACATTATTACGTTGCTCGGCAATTATAACATATCGATGCCTAGCGTTAAACCCGATGAATTTCAATCTTAGGGTATAGTGTCGGTGCGGACACGGACGTGGCTGCTATTTCTGCTGAGGGTGCAGTCGGCGTGGCTTGCACCATCGGAATAATTTCCCCTTCTGATTCGGGTTTGGTTTGGGCTCTACGATATTGCTGGGTGAGTACCCAGGATGTTAATACAGACCAAAGGCTTGCCAGCATAGCAAGTCCCCAGCCCTTTGACTTGTAGATGGATAATCCGTTGAAGATTACACCTATAAAATATTTAATTATTTTAAAAATTACATGAATACCCAATATGCCCGAAGTATACATGCCAATGTCCACAAACCATCCCCACATGTAGCTAAGTGTACTTCGTGCCAGTTTCTTTATTTCTTTATGATTAAAAAGGTTTGCTAGGTCAAAGTCCTCCGTACTAGTGCTATACCCCGTAACTTTGCGGGTGATATAGTTTGTGAGAGCCTTACGTTCAGTGCCAAAGACAAAATTATGCTGCACCTTCTCAATCTCACTTTGTGTGTACAGACCCCCGCTGCCTAAATTTCTGATGCTTTTAAATCTTAGTTCAGTGGGCTCCTGAGGACTCAATATCGTAGGTTCAATATTGGTCACAGGACCCGGACTGAATCCAATCCAACTACCGCCGACCTTATACATGGGTGGTATAAGCCCGGTGCAGTCAAGTTCCTCAGCGTGCCTCTGTACCACGTGTGTAATTGGTTGCATAAACATGCTTACATTATTGACCGTTATGGGTAACTCATTAAAACATTTTACGGTGCGTCTAATTTCCGCAACCTTAGGCACACATTTCATGATATATAGCACCTCACCAAAAACTCGGCCTACGTAACCCGGTTCCCGTTTAATGATTGTGGTGAGGGTATCCGCTGCTAAGGGAGCAAACAGTAACCTATTCCTAATAATTTCTTGCTGCAACAGACATTTTCTATGTATCATTTGTGAGTAAATCTGATACGTATTTAATTTAGATGAAATTTCTACATACATAAATTTTGAATTTACGTATGCCATCAAATTTATGTTACTATTTAAGATTTTGGACGGTCCCGAATGTGTACTGATTTGCTCTCTCACAACCAATCTTGGATGTTCAGTGACCCAGCATTCCCGAGAACATAGGAATGACTTTTTAATCATAGTAAGGGCGAATACCCTTTCGCCTTCCTCTACCACCAAATAAGTTTGAGAGGGTTGTGTGTTGTTAATGTGGATTATTGTAGCCTTACCCTGATCGATTATACTTAGCCCTAAACACTCGTTGAAGTTATTGGTGGTCCATGTGGTCTCTCCAATATCTGGGTCCATGCAGTACCCTTCTAGGAAAGGACACGTGACTCCACTCGTCAGGCTAATTTCCCCGGTCTCCAGTCTCGCAGTGGTCCAGTACGACTGAATCTTGATGGTGACACTTGCGCTGACTACCACATCTGCCCATGTTAGACCATCTTCCGTATACGTTGTCCCATAACATCTACCCTCCATCGTTATTTTTCCCGCTAGCGTGAGGGAACTTGTGGTTGTGCTGTTGGGCTTGATGTCTCCAATGATTTGCCCTTGAAATCCATGGTACGACCCGCTTCGATGGATATCCCTGCATTCCCTTGCACCAACTTGCTTTACGTAACTGAGTAGCCCTTGGTGCACTGCGCTGGTATGGCTATGCATGCCGCAGTGTTGTATGTGGCGAGTGACTTGGATGAGACATGTCCACACCTCGACAGCAATGTATTCATTCTTCTGGATGACTTCCACCGTCTTACTGCCTTCTACATAATTGCTGTCGGGTGGCATGCACGGAGCTACATCCCTCATTGATATAGCCGTAATGTTGGTGGTTGGACCATTGCAATCGTACACAATAATGGAGTACACACTGGCAAGTATCTGCATCAATATAATAACGAATTCCCTACAACAAAATAAATTATTGAATCTATATCTATAATACCCTTCTAATTAGTCCCCTTATTTCTATTATCGCTTATTGATATACCCTACATTTATTGACCTTTTGGAAGAACCCATGGGTGATCTGACACCCTACCCCTACTTCTTGTTCGGTAAGTAGATTCGGTAGGCGTGACATTATTTCTTTCCTCGTGAGCTTCCGGTCTATTTGGTGAAGGTGGCCCTTCGGCAACCCTTTGCTCCTTTGTTTGTTCATCAGGATGTGGCGCTGGAGCATTTACCACATTTTGTTCCTGTTCCCTACTGCTAGATTGTGGAAGAAATATAATTTCGTCTTGCCAGTTCCAGTGTCTATGTCTAAAGTATGTCTCCCTGCCCTGTACATTCGCATTTTCCTGTACGACAGCCATAGCGTCCTGTGTTGGTACCAGTCCATTAAATTTTTTCAGACGGTTAACGTGCACATGCTGAGTTTTCCGACCATTTACCTCTTTGATTTTGAATGTCACCTGCCCTGTTTTTTCGGTTATTCTATATGGCCCAGTCCATGGTTTTCCCAACTTTTTACTGGTTCCAGCTTTTACTACTGGATCGTATAGTAGAACCATATCGCCTTCTTGGAGCTTCACCTCTTTCGTGTTCTTGTTATACTTTGTAGTTCGCTGTTCCCTCGCTTCCTCGGCTATCTGCGTCACCATATGATACGCCTCCTGCAATCGCTTTAATAATTCCTTCGAATAGTTGGCGCTGTAATCATAACTAAAGGCATTGGCTTTCATGATATTATCATATGGAAGTGCCATATCACGACCATGAATAAGGAAAAATGGTGTTTCACCTGTTGAGAAGTGTACCTGGTTACGATATGCCATAAGGATGTACTCAATCCATTCATCCCAGTCGTCCTGCTTCTCGTTCACTAACTGAGCAAGCAAATCCTTAAACACGCGGTGAGACCGCTCGATCATCCCATTAGTTTGTGGATGGTAAGCCGTAGTTTGAATCTTGTCGATCTTTAGCATCTTGCATACCTCTTTCATTATGTTAGATGTAAAGTTAGCGCCTTGATCAGTAAGCAGTACTCTCGGTGTCCCGTGTCTGCTGATGATTTGAGTAATGAAGGTTCTCGCAATGGTGGTTGCTTTCTGATCAGGTATTGCTATAACCTCTGGGTATTTGGTGAAGTAGTCCTGGAATGTTAACAAATAGCGATTACCTCTGGGTGTTAAATTTAACGGTCCGACAATATCCATGGCTACCCGTTGGAATGGTTCATAGGTGACTTCAAGGGGTTGCAACGGAGCCTTTCGGAGATGAGGTGACGTTTTCCTCTGATTACACGCTAAGCATTTGTCGCAGTAGTCCTTAATATCCCTGTTCATGTGCTCCCAGTAAAATCTGTTTGTAACAAAAGACTTTGTTTTTTCATACCCAAAATGTCCCGAGAAAGGCAAATCATGGCAGTGATATAAAACTTCCTTAACGAAATTCTTCGGAATGACCAATCTATCCTGTCGCTGGTTTTCGACTTTACGTTTGAAAAGTAGACCATTTTCTGCTATAAAGAATTCGCTGGTTGAATTCTCCCCATGTTGTAACTCATCCATGATGCGTTTCACTGATGGATCCTCTTCCTGCATTTTTCTTAGCTTTCCGCTATCCCATACAGGTTCATACATAGGATCACCTTCTAAGTAGTAAACAGGTATCCTGGAAAGAGCATCTGCGTTCACATTCTGCTTGCCCGCCTTGTGTTCGATTTCAAAGTCATATTCCGCGAGTGTTATCGCCCACCTGGCCAGTCTTGACGATGGATCCTTAATGGAAAATAACCACTTTAATGGACGATGATCAGTGATGACCTTAAACCTTCTTGCATAGAGGTAGCACCGGAAGTGTTTTACCCCCCAAACCACCCCTAATAATTCTCGCTCTGTGGTGCTGGAATTCACTTCCGCTTTGTTAAGTTGTCTACTTGCAAAAGCGATAGGTCGTTCCTGGCCTCCAATCCACTGGCTCAAAATGGCTCCAATGGCATGTCCGAAGCGTCCGTGGTAAGTATAAATTCCTTGCCGAAATCAGGATATTGTAAAATTGTGTCATGGCATAACGCATTTCTCAAGTATGTGAATGACTGCTGTTGCTGCTTTGACCATACAAACTCACAATCCTTCTTCGTTAGGTCTGTCAAATGTCTCGAGTTATGGGCGAATTCTGGAACAAACCGTCTATAAAATCCGACGAGCCCCAGAAACGCTCTAACTTCTTTGATGTTCCTTGGCTGAGGGTAGTTTTGTATCGTGCTGACTTTTTCTGGGTCTGGCTTAACTCCTTGACTTGATACTATATGACCTAAGTATTTCGTTTCCTTTAATAAGAATTTGCACTTACTGGGTTTGAGTTTGAGGTTTGCCTCCCTGATTCGCGTAAAGATGCTCCTTAACCTCTTCAGATGCTCAGTGAAGTCATCCTTATTGTACACAATGACGTCATCTATGTAGACAAAACATTTCTCACCCGTTAGCCCCGCTAAGATGGTGTTCATCAACCGTTGGAAAGTGCTCGGTGCATTCCTCAGTCCGAACGGCATTCTCTTGCAGTGATAATGGCCATCGGGGGTGCTGAATCCTGTTTTCTCCATATCTCTTTCATCTATTTCCACCTGCCAGTACCCTGCGGCCAGGTCAAGGGTGCTAAAAAGGGTTGCATTTCCCAATTGATCCAACGTTTCCTGCATGTTCGGTAGAGGAAAGTAGTCCACCTTCGTGACACTATTCAGCCCTCTGAAGTCTATACATATCCGTATAGAGTCTTCCCCCGTGTCTCCCTTCTTTGGCGCTATGACCACCGGAGCGGACCATGGAGATTTTGATGGTGCAATAATGTCATCATCCAACATCTTCTGAATGTTTTTCTTCAGCACGTCTCTCTGAGCGTAAGGCACACGATACGGCGCCTTCGTAATTGGTGGAACATCCTCCGTGATGATACGGTGCTTCACCCCTTTTGCAACTCCCAAGCTGTTTCCTTCTAAAAGAAAAATATCTCTAAACTCGTATATTAGATCTAACAGTTTCCTCTTTTCTTCTTCCCTTAGGTGCTCCAAATTAAAGTATTCGTGTAATGGTTTCGTCCCAATGTTATTTACCTGTACTGGCTTATTCTTACCCTTTTCTGTTTTCCCTTTATGTGGTTTGCAAGTGGTTGCTTCCCTATACCCCACTGCATTGAAATTCCCTTGTAATATTTCCCCATATCCAATACATAATTTGTTTGATACCTTCGGTGGTTTCTCTGTAACGTTTATTAGTTTCACCAGTACTTCATTGTCTTCGTTTACAGAGGTCACTACTCTTGCGCTCATAATACCATATACCATGGTATCCACTGGTTCCACGAGGATATCCGTTCCCGGTTCGACTCCTGTATGTATGGCTCGGCATACCACTTCTGAACGAGCAGGCACTAGCAATTCTTCCTTCAATAGAACAGGACGGGGTCCAACCGCTTGTTCTTGATCACTATTCACCCTTGGACCTGGTGAATGTAATCCGCTCCTAGTGACTTTCTTGCCTGTCGTTTTTTTCGTATTTACTGGTAAACACGAAAATTCCTTATCTGTTTTATCCTCCTGAACCCTTTTGGCGCCTAAATCAAAACACTGACGTGCTTTTTCATCCACGGCACAGCAGAATTTCTCTTCTTCCGTTATAATCCCAGTACCAATGTTTACTTTAACATCTCCAACTAAAATATAACCAAATTTAAAATTCATAACACAATTAAATTTCTCCAAGAAATCTATCCCTAGCAGCCCGTCTGCCTCAAAAGGTAACTGATCACATATTGTGGTCAGTATTGGAAATTCTCTACCTTGTAAACAAAACTTTACGTTAGTTTGTCCTATAGTAGCAATTTCATTACCTGTAATTCCCTTTAAAATTATGTCCGAATCTCTTAATGCCAGATTATTTACGCAATGTTTCTTTAATATTGAAATTAATAATAAAACAATTATTTCTACTCTCTATACTAGCTTGTGGGATCACCATTTTCTTCCCTACCAATACCCCGGTATTGTTTAATTCTTTCCCTCGCAATTGGGGCGCATTGAGGGAGTGTGCCCGTTTAAATGATTACCTTGCTTGTTATTCTTATATCTATTTCCCCATCATAATGTATATACGATTTTTTCTCATACTGCGGCGAGTTTTGTGATACTTGACTAGCATAGTTATATTGACCCCGGTTTGTTGTTTGTGGGCGATGTGGTTGACCGTGCCTTTGATAGATATGGCTTCTGCCGTTGTTAGCAGAATTGTCGCGCGATGAACCCGGCTGTGAAGAATTTTGCCAAGCAATGTTGCGTCATCAATATCATCCAACGCGGCTCTTTGTTCCAACCTTTCAAAGTAGTATTTAACATTTTCTTTACCCGAAAATTCGTCTATGCTGTTTAGAATACCCCCAAAAGAGATTTTTGGTACCTCAATTTTCACTTTAGTCTCCTTTGGATCGGTCATGATGACTACTAGTATTGACTGTTACCTTAACGAAATCCCCAAGAACAAAATTACCCTGAAAAATATATTATTTCCCAAATAATCCCTAAATATCCCATATATAATACTTTTCTACTTTTATTATACAATTAATTACCAGTGCAATAACCCATAGTGATGAGGTGTTGCTTACGCCAGCATATCACGTGTCGACACACCCAGTTGATTGAACGTGTCAATCTGCTGACGTGGGGAAGTACAGACACTAAAATTCGCCCTTAAAATCCGCATATTCGAAAATATCCACTCTAAAATAGCCTTTTCCGCTGCCACCAATGTAACCGTCCACTCCGCATATGACTATGCGAAGTCGGTATAAAAGTTAGGATAAATTGAATTAAATTAAAGTTCGGTAGTCTAGTGTGTTGTACAGATTTTTACCGATGGCGGCATCGCTAGCTAAAGGTTTATCTAGTATGATAGATACGGCGTTCAGAAGAATAAAATAAACACTAGGGGAAGCAATCTTGAGACTCGAGAAATAGAGACTAGGCAGTATCATAGAGTGGCGCTAGGGGTCGAGTTGTGTGAAATGTCTTGTCGTTCTAGTATCGTGGGGTAGCTCTAGAGATGTAGTTCTGTGAGGTGTATTGTTGTTGTTCTAGAATGGTATTGACTTGGGTTGGTCTTTATGACGGTACCCCCTTGTCGGATATGGAGTTGACTTGGGTTGGGTCTTTATGACGGTACCCCCTTGTCGGATGTGGAGTTGCCTTGGGTTGGTCTTTATGACGGTACCCCCTTGTCGGATGTGGAGTTGACTTGGGTTGGTCTTTATGACGGTACCCCCTTGTCGGATATGGAGAAATAGCTAGCTATATTCCTGGGTGCCATAATAGGATATTATGCGGGTTCCCCCATGACTTGCACCGGTGTATGGTAGCAATGGCACTGGCTAGTGCACTCCGCTCTGCTTCACTGTGTGTGTGTGTAAAGTTCCATCCAGGTTGTGGTTGATTTGGAGGGTTTTAGGTATGATAAGATAAAGTGTGCAGATGACCAAGCTAGCCTATGAGTCCAAGGAAATAGACGACATGGACTGGAGACTGAAGTCTGGGGACAGGAGTCCCCGGGTAAGTTAACCTTACGCTGTATCGTTATCGCTGTTTAAAGAGGGTATTTCTATATTGTTATATGATACGCGGGGATGTGTAACCGTCCGGCGCCGATCGGGAGAGCCGCGGATTCCTTCCAATAGCGTGATAATCCATTTACCAATGACGTGTCATATCGGTGAGTTATTATCAATCTATTAAGCATGTTGCAGTTTGGTATCAGATGAACCAGTTTTAGTAATTATGAAAAATGTAGTGCGGCAAAAATCCATAGCCAACAAGTGTGGATTTCAAATAATACGCATTTCAACAATAACAAATAAATATATTATCAATAGATACTTAAACCTAATAACAATTGACAAGTCTTACTTACATCTTGTGCTCACAATTTCACTACTCAATTCTCGAACTTATTGATAAGATGGCTAAACCACGATTGATTCTTGTTGGACAAGCAATTGCCCATCGAAAACTAAATTTGTTTAGTTTGCAATTTTGTGCTCGATTGGATACGTTAGCATTTGTTACATAACGTGGGCATATTTGACAATATTATTTTCTGTCTTTTCCATTTTTGCTAACAAAACTAATAACTAAAGACTAATATAATATTATTAGTATATTTATAGTAATCTGTATTGAAAGCAAAATATTTATCTCACAATTTTTCCTACTTCACGTCAGTATTCTAAAAGCTGTGTCTCATATCGCCTACAATCCAAACAAGTACTTCTCCATTGGAATCCCAAAACCATCGAATCAGTGTCCTTGTAATCCGTGAACTAGTCGTCTCCTGTCGTAAACTCACAAAGGATTTTTCACGAGGATAAAGTCAGTCCTCACTCATCGTGTTTACAGAGATGTATCAGTTGTGAAGCATCCGAACTCAAACAGTTGGAGGATTTGAGTCCACTATACTTCACTTTAGCACATCCTGTATTTTTGTTTACCTAAAAATTCGATAGTGGACGAACAAAAAAATACACATTGTTTGCGCGACAGTATAACGTGGGCGAAAGGGATGCCTGGTATCGGAAAAGTCTTGTGTTTTGTGTACACATCGAATCGACGGTAAACATTTGACATCTTTTCCCACTTGCAAAGATATTTGTTTAGTAAGGTGCTTATCTGATTCTAAAAAAGAGTATTTAACACAAACACGAATCAGAATTTCAACAAAAATGCTCGTTTTAAGGTGCTCTTTTGAAAGTCGTCTGTGTCTAAGGATACGGCTATTGTCAGACCGCTTCTCTGTACGCCTACGGTACCTAAACCGTTCATCTCATTGATCTGTAAATTGATATACATATTTAAAGTCACACGGTCCAGTGCCAAAGAAAATTAATATGACATCGATTGGAATGCAACATTGTTAGCATTTATTGGCAATTATCTTTAATTTGATGCATATAATGACCAGGTCAATCTTTCCTAACTCAAGATATGCTGTAAAAGTCAACTTACCACATAAAAGTAAACATTATATAGAATGCAATAATGTGAAATTGCTTGACGGTATCTCTATCATAAATTCAACGGAAAATTCCATTATTTTCAGTCGATCGCAGTAAATTTATCAAATGTTTGCACCCGTCTTGGTCGCAACGGTTTATGGACGTTTTCACACTGACACCGACACGATAACGACAACGATATCGGTGGATGCATAATCTCCGAATTGAAGAATAGCAGAAGGTTTAGATGTGTCATGTGTCGTTGGAAAAAAAACGCAGAACTTTGCCTGAAACACACCATCTGATATCTGGTTCATGAAAATCGGAGTGTAAATAATACATATTGGGGCATATTTTTATTGCGTGACGCCCTGTCTTTTTCGTGTTTAACCGGAACGAAACTCAAAAATAACGGTTTAGAAACCAGGTCCATTGTCCACCGATTTATTATAATCATTAGTATTACAGAAATGAGCGTAATAAACTATTCAAAACACCAGTTTATAGCCGTGTAATTCGACGGGATCATGCGAATACAGCCAGCGCCTCGACACTCTTTGCGCGGACATTTTATAAACGCATAAAATACGAACCCAAGGGAATTTATTACCAATTAATGAATTGGGTCACATTTAGGGTACGATTCCGTAAATTCTATGTTCGCCGCGCGTCGAATTGTGTAAAAAGTCCACTAAAATAATTAAAATTAGCTTACCATGCTCATTAAATTTTATTACCAGTTTGCTCGTCGAACGCATTCGCTTAGCGGCAGCATAATCTAAACATCTATGATAGCTGCTTTATAGAATTGCAATTCTGCCTGTTATTGGTTCTGATGCAACGATATGCGGTGATGGCAGTAGTCCATTACCTGAAATTGGCAATTAGGGGGCGATTTACTCGATATCTACGAAGTGCTGCGTGAAAAGTAAAAGAGGTAATATTAACCTATTTTTGTTGTGTAATTTGTGTAATGTAATCGATTTTATGTTATAGTTTTTGTTTTTTCTTCGTATATTATGAAACTGAATGCATTGAGATATCGTTTGCTATATTGTGTGGTTGGTTAATCACTTGGCTGTTAGCGTAATTACCTCATTGACAGATTTGCACTTGTTTGGCCAATGAGGTATTGCCAAAGTAGCCATCTACCTATACTAATTACGAACTTTCAAGTGTAGGGCGCGTTCAACGGAATCGCCCATTTTGGCCGACATTTGCGATCGAGTAGCTGCAAAATTGGGCTTTTCGATATTACTTTTGACGCTCGAATTGAAAAAAGGACACGATTTTTCACATTGTCGAGTGAAGGCGAACCTCGAGAAAATGTCACGTGACGTCTAGCGGTTCCGTTCAAGCCGATTGATAAACGTCAAAAAAGTACATTTTTCCTCGCTTCCTGCTGACCTTATAATCGACGTTTCCCTTCATGTCTTACGACAAAATCCCTCCAAATACCCTTCGGACCAAGTATTGAGCAAAAAATCGCGTCGAAAACGCATTTTCGGCCGGCAATCTTGCAATTTGTCAAGGTGTGTTTTGCCTCGATAAAGTGGGCATGGCCTGTTTAGGGGAAAATCTGGTGATATCACTAGACCGTATACCGGGTGATTTTTCGTTTATACTATTCAAGCAATTCCGACAAATTGCTTATGAACGATAACACAAGTATTTTTTGTTTTTTTGAAAATATTTCCTGCCCCATAGAAATCTTTCCATGTTTGCGTTTGCACTCAACTAATATAAGCACAAACTAAACCAAACTGTGACTAGAGGCTCGTTAGGACATAAGAGCTATAAATCACTAGTTTTGATACTAAGTCAATTAGACAAGGTTTCTATGTTTTGGACATTCGCATTATTAAATAGGGCTAAATTCGGAAGTCGGTCAGCTCTCATAAATTTCCCATAAACGTATTAACCAACGTTGGAAACGTTAATTATTTTCTAGCTTTCGCGCGAATTTTTAACCTGTCATTTGGAATCACCGACCATGTATACATTTTTTACTAATTGTTAATCTTTTCGGCATGGACGACCGAGCACGGCCTACTAATCAAATTAAACAGACGACATTAAGGAAAATTTATGGCCGTGTTATGAAATGCCAACGGGGTAAAACGGAACAGCGCGGAACTGGCGTCGTCGGTATAGGGTGCTTCACAACCTGCCTCCGAGCATTTTTTGCCACCTTCTATCCGACGGCGGCGCATATTATTATACCGAGTGATGATAAACGGAGATATGCACAAACAAATAAATAATACCTAACCTACTAAACTGAAAAGGACTCACTCAGGAGTCGCCTCGTGCCTAAGCTGCATAACTAATCTATGGTACGTGCTCTTGACTACGTAGTCTTGCCTCCTGTAAATCATGTGAAACCAGGTGAGACAATGACAGTTTTCTCGTCCAAGCTTGTTGTGGAATTGCGAGGCCTGAAAACTAACAACGTAACATGTTATTTATGCCACTTATAGTCAACAAATGTTGAAATAAGAACAGGAAAAAATCTTAGACGGTTTTTGTTGTGTGCTTTTTTGCTTCTTATTGTAATAGTTATCATTCCCTATTTTTGTGTAAGTTTGTTAATTGGCAAAAAACAAAAAAAAAAACAATTTCAAACACGTATCCACAAAAATATCTCTACACAGAGAGACACTCTGGTCTTGGGTATCAAGAAAAGTGATTCTTGCGTATATAGTGTATCATGAAGAGGATTTTTTTTCTATACAAATAATATTTTATTCTAATAAGAATTTCAATATAGTTGTTTCAATGGTTAGTTATTCTTACGATTTAAGAATTTTTATGTTTATGTTAAGTATATTTTTCTCTGACGAAGAAAAAGTTATTCTTCTATAAAAAATAGACGTTCGTCTTACAACAAAAATATTTCGTTGGCCGAAAATATGTATATAGGTATGCTTCAACGAAAAAACAGTTTCTTGACCTACGATTCTCACTCTGAGATACATAGAAAGTTGTGCCATTACTTTACAGATGGCGCTAACAGTTTCTCGCGTCTTTTGCCACATATTAGAGTAGTTTTAAACTAAGTAGAGTACAGTGACATATGCAACCAAAAATACCCAGTGTATGGTTTATAATTGTATTTATTTCAACGGCTAGTTATTCTTACGGTTTAAGAGTTTAGTTTAGTTTATGTTGAGTATATTTTGCTCTGACAAAGAAAATGTTGTTCTTCTACATATAAAAAGAGTATGACGTTCGTTTTACAGCAACAACAATATTTTGTACGTATCACTTAAAACAGACGTAATTCCTTTCATACTTAAAACAAGAAAACGTAATACTTGGAACATTAAGAAAATCATACCTTACTCTGAGAATTTTGCATTTTACTTGAACCAACGAAATGATCTTTCTACGAATATAGAAACAAGTGATATTCGTCACTCAAAGATATTTGTGTTGTATGGAATACATTTTTTCCCTCTGTGTACAAGATGTAATGTACAAGAATATATTAGCAATCACAATTAAAATGATGATAGAGAAGCATAAAAAAACTCGTTAACTTTTTTTGCTTGCCAGGAGACCGGTTTCAAGTAATTAGCTGAAAAATTAATCAGCGACGTGGTAAACTCCGGTCGTTACTTCGAAAGCAGAGCAAGACGTTTCTTTTCCTGCAAAAATTATGGATTTTTGGAAAGTTGGTAAAGTGGATTTTTTTTGCTAGGAACGAACGGAACGACATGATTTCAGGCAAACAAATTAGAGGAAAACGTGGGTTCTCGTTCAGGGTGGCTAACTTTCTACCTTTCTAACTGCAATATGTATTCGCGCACTGCTCTGCCAACTTCTTTTATTTGGGGTCATTCTGCGACGTTATTGGTCTAAAAAAATAAATCAATCATTTATCTGACACTGTAATTTTTTACTTGGGATCGGATCTGTCAGATTTTAATAGTACGATATCTTCGGATAACATTTTATTGCATACTACTTATTGAATTGAAGAACGAAATAACATGTAAGAATCAAAGACATACTGAGCCGTCTTATGTGATGGTTTCTTTCAAATAAAAGCTCCCGGAGCACAATCAACAGTTTAATCCTCTGAAAAGGCCGTTTGCCCATAAAACGCGTATAAGAGAACCCTTTTATGTTCTCTATTAACTAGACACCTTAAAGCAGCATTTCCTCTCGCAAGTTCTTAACGAAAACATTGGATTTAATGGACAGTCTGTGAGGACTTGGTAAACTATTCAGCATGTTTGGTCGACTTTCTCGTGTTAAATGTTCGTTTAATGCAGGTTATACAACGAAATGTTTCGATGAATTTGGAAACGAGTGGTTTCAATTTTAGTGAATGCGCTTGGTTGACATAAATTTGATTTAGACTCACTTATTTTGTTGGTATATTTATAGGCCAACCCATATCAATATTTCCTACTAGCTAAAAAATCATTGCAATGTTTTTTGAAAGTATATATGTATGTGTATAAGAATGCATGTCTGTGAATACGACCCAAATGGTACAATGGATTGATCCGAAATTTTGTATACTTTTAGAATTACCAAGGGACGAACTTGATTATTTTTGGTTACTATCTGACAACCGGAAGTGGCCAACGTTATATGCAACTAAACTATCTAAAAACACCTGAAATAATCATTCAAACTGTTCTATAAACAACGAGTTTTCTGAATAGTGCACCGTGTGTACCTGTAAGAGGTTACAACAGTACGAATCAAATATCCCACCGCTAGGCACTATGTAATAGGTTAGGACCTGGGTCTGTTTTTAATGGTAGCGTAGCAAACAGAGCGGTCAAAATGTAATTTACTTTATATCAAATTCACACGGAGGACGCGAGAACTTTCTTTGAAACCTTGAGGGTTTGGTATCGCTAGATTTTTAGAAGCCAAAAATAATCGTAAATGAATTAATCTTGATATAATAACATCAGGGTGATTAAAAGTCAAATTCTAACCAAAACAAATATATTTACAAAATGAACAAAAAGATTAAAAACCCTTCAGATCGAGTGTACAATAATCACTGAAACTCTTGACACAATGATAATAGTTGGAGAGAAAACGGATGACAGAGACATAATTATTTTATAAAAATTACCTAAATTGTTATTGGCAAATTTACATCAGCAGAGATGGTATAACGGGCACACACAGAAACAAAACACAAGATAAGGGCCTATTGCCCTAAAACACGTAACGACTACATCTTTCGACTTCTAAACCACGACCTCGACTCATATTTAAAATATACTTTAAAACCAGGAAAGCTTCTCCCACTACACACAGAACCAAAGTTCGTTATTTTAGCAAAAAGGGTACATCCGCCCTTATAAAGTTCCACAAACTTTTAGAAAAAATCTCTATTCACAATTCACAAGCAAACTCGAAACCCGATCAGGTCAAAACGTTTCCTAAACAAATAACTTTGTGCTACCCTCTGTGAGCCATCTGTTTATTATATTATATACAACAGTTTATTCTACTCAAACCCAAAGCAAAAGACAAAACCCCACGTATGACAATCCTCCCACCTTTAGTTTGAGGAATGATTACAAATATCGTTCTTCAAATTAACATTATCAAACTATTCAAAAAAAATCTTTCTCATCATATGTCATCCGATATCAACTCCTTACAAAAAAAACTATATCCAGCGGTTACATTTTTTTTATATCCACGCAAAACAAAATTCCATGTCGCGGATTGCGCGGTGCCCTTTGGTATGGCTGGTACAGCTGGTAGGTCGTACGCTGACATCGGCTTCTGTACAATAGAAACATGTGGAGAGAGAAACACATTAGCAGTATCAAAAACGTCATAAAAAGACAATTCAACTCACTTTTTCTCTTTATTCTGTGTCATCATCAAAAAGGCAGGTCGCAAAATCTCTCGTCCATCTTCGCTCGTGTACCATCTTCTCTCCTCAAGATCCTTGTTCTGCCGTCGGTCGTAGATATTCTAGTCTCCATACTTTAGCTCCATAGAATTGTTCCTCTCGTTGCATGCATCTTATGTGACCAGTACGTCTCTTAGTACGTCTCTAGATCAGTCACCCAATTTAGGAACGTAAATCAGCTCTTCTGGCTTGATTATTGCTTCCTTTTGAACCAAAGCTGATTTCTCCTCAACATTACGTCGGTTCCATAATAATCGTCGCGAGCTCACAGGTATTTGTCGTCTGTGCCCCTCAACACACGCTTTCTGTAGCGCCGTGTCATCGACGCTGTAGCCCAGCGTAACTTTGCTTACTGGCGCTACTTCTTGGAATGCAGCTTTCTGCTACTGCCATTCCACCTTAAATTCGTCGAAGCTATGCGATGCAGGGTGGACAATTTTGGTTTGTTCTGGATAAGCGAACATCTCGTACTCGTCGATCAAAACAGTCTTCTTCCTTTGATAAGATTGGACAACGGACTTTCTTCAGACATCTTGCGATCGTGGCCGGATACTTTTATTCTTGAAAATTTCCATTTTTCTGCTGCATGTGTTGCCCTCAACCAATCCATATTCGCGGAAATAAATGTAAATGTGTTTTGTTCTATGTGCGTTACCGTGTGTGCATCTCTTCTGCCATTCATAATACAAACCAATTGATCCTACTTTGAATAATTATTTCTGTCCGTTTTCTCTCATAATTCAATACCCTTAATTTTTTCTATTTATTGTGTCTTATACAATACTCTCAATAAAACACGTGTCTACGGTTGCATTTAAGATAGCGGTTATTGCCCAAAAAAAATCCTTTTTATTTTTATTTCACCGCAAATAATCCTTTTCAATACTCTCAATGTTACCCTCTCTTCACTTCAAGTGCCTTACCCTGACTACAGGCAAAAAAGGTTTACGGTCGACCTCACTTCGTCACAAAGTGCAGGTACCTATATTTCCAGCTTTTGTGTTTCTGCTCATTATAGGCTTTTATCTTTATATTATCTAACGTATTATTCATATTTATGCCCAAACATCCTTTTATTACCTAACCTATTATTAAACGTAATATATACATAATTCCACAATGATATCAATATTTTGTCATATTAAATCAAATCCAAATCAAATCTAAACCAAATCTAGCTCAACCGCCCTCGATCAGTTTAAAAGATAAACAAAAGAAACGTACTTCTACAAAACATTTTTCTCCTTATAAAGCTTCTTTCTAATCAAAATCTATGTCACAAATTTGTTGATTATTGCCGCCACCAGTGACAAAGTCTCGATCAAATTCGTACAGTTGTATATATTGTTCTGACATTCTCCACAAAATGTCCTAAATAAACAGTGAAACAAACATTGCGTAGGGCATGCAACCCTTACTAGCATAATCACCTGATGCCCATGTCTTTTCCGAAAGACCTAATTTGTTTCTTCGTTGAAACCACAGATAATGCTACAGATTGTCTATCCTGTTACTCGCTGATTTGCGTTTTTACAGACATACCTCTAATATGTCCAACCATTCTAAGGAGCAACTATCTTCCTAACATAACACAATCGTCGACTTTACTGGACTTGTACGAATCTAAATTCAGCTATTTACACAATCAAAATGGCATTTGATTGATTCACTCTACTGATGTTATCCCTAACCTTATTTCTAAAACTTATAAAACTCTTATCTACAAGAACATACCCTAAAACTTAATAATATCTTTGTCTAAAATTTATCAATGAAAAGTTTTGCAAAAGTTCAACACCGATAGCAACCATTGTTATAAATGGAAGCGCTAATCAAAAATCCACACCGCTGGACACCATGTAAGAGATTTGACCTGTTGTCTGTTTTTATTGGTAGCGTGGAAACAGAGCGGTCAAAATGTAATTTACTTTATATCAAATTCACACGGAGGACGCGAGAACTTTCATTGAAACCTTGAGGGTTTGGTATCGCCAGATTTTTAGAAGCCAAAAATAATCGTAAATGAATTAATCTTGATATAATAACATCAGGGTGATTAAAAGTCAAATTCTAACCAAACAATCTGACAACTTTAAGTATGTACATATACTAATTTACAGATCAGTGGGATGAACGGTTTAGGCGCTATAAAAGTTTATAGAAGTGGTTTGACAGAATCCACAGCCTTCGTCGGTGTGTTGCAAATTTTGACAAACGTCAATGCCACTGACATGACATGACATTAAATGTCAGTATGACAAATGTCATTATGTCATAGAAACTGACGTTATATAAGGTCCGGTGTGGCTGTGGTTTAATAATTGCAAAAGTGTTCAGACACTTCATTTTGCCACCAATGTAGTCGGAAAGTAGGGTGAGGGCCACCCCAGATATTGTTTATTGAAACTTCTGCTCATTTGACATATCAGTTATTATAAAAAAAATAATAATTTTGTATAAAAACTTTATGCTCAGTAGCTCAAATCTATCCCTCAATCTTTGTGTACTCAATCCTGTTACGCCCTATATATACAATGCGTATATTTCATTTGACAGATAACATAAAATTACGAAATACATATGTATGACAAGGACACCTGTGTGACTATGGGGGCGTTCAGCCAGGCTAGGTAGCAGCCAGCGGAAAACTGCTAACTTGTCCACAACAACTGGTTGTTATGGACAACTGATTGTCCTGGACAAGTGTAGCAGGTTTGCGCTCGCAGCGAGATGGTAGCATAGAGCCTGACTGAACGCCCTCAGTGGGATCGGTGATTGATATTGTTGAACCTCCCATGTAACAGTACCCTCTTTGTCCCATCTGTTTGTTTACATTAAGGACCCTTGGTCAACATCCTTCAGGTATAAATAGAAAACCCTAAACTTGTACCCACAGTTCCATTTCTTCGGTCACATTGTAAACGTCCACTCATTGTATAATCATCATTATTATAATAAAACTAATATATTAGCTTTGTTTGCGGTAACAATTTATATCGGTTAGGAGTCAGATTTATATTGGACCAGACGCAATAGTGCGAGGTGAGTAGGGGAATAGTATAGCAAGGCATCGCATTGGCCGAGCCTGCAAACGTTTGCAAACCGTTAGAACCTGTTACTGCGAACAGACCTATTGAAACATTCGACATTTAATTAAATAAGTGATTATCGCGTCGTGCAACACAAGTGTTAAATAAGTGTTATTCAAGGATTTAATTTTGAAAATATAATGTTACGGAGCTTTCACTCATAAAGCTGCCCTGGTATCAGAAGACAAAACCCAGTTAATAGAGACACAGTTCCGCGGATTATCCTCATAATTCCAAGGAACACAACAATATACACACATAGATACGCATAACAAACGGAAAACAGTCAGAGTTTTTACAACTAGGAAATCGCCGAAAGATAGATAACTACAATTTTGTTAGTTTGATTCACGCTTGAACGGGTTTATTAGCAGTGAGGTGACGTGATTACATAATGATGGTTTTATGACACGATTTAATTATAAAAATTCTATTGATAATGGAAAATCAACGCTTTTGCTCGTCTCAGCAAAGTCAAAATTTTACACAAGTTCTTCAGAAATGAATTTCTGAGGCCATCATTGTTTATTTGAAAAGCTAACAATCTTTACAAATGTATACTATAGAAAAGATATTTGGCTTGTTTGCAAGCGAATACCATATCGGTTTTGTATTTTTATGATTGGTCGGTTCTTTGAAATAACCGACCAATCAGAAAAATACATAGATTATAACTTGGTTTCTATCGTCCGCTCGTTTGAGGGACAAAAACATGTCTTAATCGAAGTGTAAGTGCTTTTTTCATCGGTGAAATACTCTCCACAACAAAAAATTTTTCCAAATTTTTGCTGGTTCGACTTTGACCATACCAGATGTGGCTTGCGTAAATTTTTGTAAACACATTTCGCATAATATAATATTCAATATCTTTCCTAAAATTGTTTCCCACAAATGCATGATAATATACTATACATATAGTGTATGTTCTGAAATAACATTATTGTATAGACTAGTATAGACTAGTCCATGTATAGATGAACTAAATAAGCTGTAATCTCAGTTTACAAATTACGTATTAGTTTTAATTACCGTATTAATTACGGTAAGTTTCCTTTTTATCCCATTTATTTCACTAAGCCGACTTCTGCATCTTTGACCATTCAGTTGCACCAGGGCCGCGCTGTACACATTCTGGACTTATGGTCGAAATACGGAAATTGAAGACGAAATGATTTCGTCAAGTCATCAGCAGAACACCGCAATATATTGCTCTCTTTGTTTTCTTTCAAACTGATGACAATTAGATAAGGGTTTTTAAACGTCTCGTACTATAGCTTCTTCAATAATTATCTTGATATGAATGGTGACAAAAATGAGCAGAAAATATTCAATAGCAACGATAAGTAAAAGATAACATGATAAATTTTCCTTATTTCATTCTTTTCCTTGGTTAATTCCCAAGTTGACGATAGAAATTTGTACAAAAACCTCTGGATGGACGTATTTTTTGACACTTTGCATACATATTTCGACATATTATGAGTTGATGCACAAAATGCATTGTGGCATTTTACATCGAGGGGAAAAATTGGATACACTTTGTTGTTTTATATTATTTGCAATTCATTTTCATTCAGTTTAGTTTAATTTATTCAGTAAAGTATTTAATCGGAATACCATCGACTTTATCTGTCGTTTGTACGCCGCGTTGTTGCAAGTCCCGGTTTCCATGTTAATTGGGGACCACTATTTGTGCAAAACACTATTAGGCTGATAAGGTGGAGAGGAGCGATTCATATCTGCAAATCTGCGGAGTTGGTAGGGTGGAAAGATCCCCAACGGAGTTAAACGAGGTCTAATGGCATAGAAAATCACTCCGGAATACATTTCTTTCTCGGGGGCAAGTCGGCAGAAACTGTCCCGAAAATTACACCGCCGACTGTTCGGATCGAATCGAACCCATTTTAGACGGACAATGATGACCACGGAACCTATTAAGCAAAACATCATTCGGATATTGGAAATCGGGGGAAAATTTAATTGAAAACACGATTTTTTAGTATCAGGCATTCTATAGTATAGTATAAAGTCAGTTGAAACTAAAAATATGAAAGTTATTAAATGGTGTTAGGCAATTATGTTTAGTAAATAATAAAAAACAGTATTCTAACTTTATTTAGGCACCATGTAGTGGAAAAATGATTCTTTTAGTTTCTTTCAATATTAAAAAGAATTTTTTGCGATTAATGTACAGATTAGTAAAGTATCAGTTAAGGGCTGTTACCCTATAAGTGTGACTACTTGTGCTAGGAATGTTAACTTGTATGATGGATGCTAGAGCTAGAGCACAATTCTAATCAAACAGCTTTAATCTAAAGTAAAATCTGATGGTGCTGTTATAGAGTTGAAAATACACCCTGCATCGTACTAAAATAATGTATGTAAACAACAAATTGCATACAATAAGAAGATGAAATTCTACTTAAAAAAGTACGTAAATACCAATTTAAAAAGAACTATTTTTTACCATCAAAGTTCCAGATTGACGGGCGGCATAGGTGCAGCGTAGTTCGATCACAAATCCGTCAAAAAATGCCGAAAAAGGTATTGAAAGCGTATTGAACGAGAGCGTCAAATCCGAGAAATTTTAATATATCAGCGGGCGTTTGTTCGCGGGCGCGAGCCAATAACGGCTGTCACGCGCTTTGTGATAAATTCGCATTCATCTAGTAGTGCACACAGGTTTTGGTTTGGAAATACTGTGCAAAACCGGATGACTGATTTTCGGAATTCGTTTGCGGATTTGATAGCCCTCGTCATCACCGCTGCAGATTGCCGCCGCTTCCCTTCGTACCTCTCTTTTTCTTTTTGGCGAGCTGTTCTCACCTAATTTTGTTTTATGTTTTTTAGCGAGGTCGTTTTATCCGCCAGTCAACCCGATTTTTATTTGCCAGTGAGTTTTTCGACTGATTTTGGCGTCCTTTACTTCAAACACGCCTAACAGAAAAGACCACCAAACAAAAGTGTTTTAGGTGGTTTTCTCCACATTCAGCTTTCTGTCAGGATTGTAGGAATTCTGTATTCGATAACAGGGACGATTTTGATGGTTCTGCACTTAGTCCTCAACAGGCCTCTTGTAGAAACACCTTGTGTTCAATCCAATTAACCAATCAGTTTCATGAATTATTATTTTACAGTGCATGTCTATGTTTATAGTTCAATTTTAGAACAGTAACATACGTAATAAGTTAACACTTCTTCACCCGGAGTATTTTATTGGACATTTCCACGAGCCCGCAGCATAATCATGGGCGGATAGGATAGTATAGCTTCAGGACTTTTATAGTGGGAGAAATCTCAAGCAAACTGACTTCAGATGTAAACCAGAAATTGAATTGCCGACATAAAATGTTTAAATCTCATCGAGCGTAAATTAAATTTATTGTGTACGGAGCCACAAAGCAAATAATGAACGATTAGTGAAATTCCATTGCAAATGTAACAGCCATGGCACAGCAGTCGTTTCAAACAAGATACTTTACATTTTATCTCGTGCATCCCCGGCAGGTTTCGGTGAAATGTAGCCGGAATAATTCAATTTAATCGGAATTTACATCAAAAGTTCAGTCCATTGAAAAAAAATTGAAAGTTATATATAATGAAATTATCCCACCGTTTCACGTAGTGAATGTCTTCAGTGTCCTTGAGGCACTTTTTTCTTTCCGACTAGTACCCTAGAAGGAGTGTAAATGTCTTGTTTACACGGTTCATGTGGCGACGCAAGGCGAATGCAAACGCCGCGTAACGGTCAGTGCGTAAGAATGATAATAGATGTCGCCGAGGAACTAGCGTTTCAAATAGATTTTATACCTATTCCCTAGACAATATTATCAGCCTTCTAAAATCTACAAGAAAACATTTTCTTTCTGAAAAAACTGCTTGATCTACTTACGATTGTATTTCCTTGTTCACCAGTTACGTAAGAGGGTCAAAAGATTGTAAGCTTTCGAAAGGACCCTCCGCCGCGTCCTTTGTAGTTCTATTTTGTGATTTATTGAAGATTTCCCGTGTGGCAACCTGCAAAGCCGACAGGGAGTCCTACTATCGAAATCCCTTTATTTTCAAAGCTTAACTCCTTTTCTTACGCTTTGAAAACATAATTTATCTTGTGCAGGAAAACGTCTATACATTGGACTATGGAACACGCACTGAAAAGAAGCAAAGATTACAAATAAAACGAAGTGAGTAATGTGACTTAAAAAATCTCTGTTCAGAATTCATTCTCTCTGTCAATTGGAATTATCCTACTAAAAAGTCAGTTATAGCAGATTCTATGGAAAAATATCCTATCAGAGTCAGTTGTCGTGCGTCCGCAGTGGGAACATATTAACCCGAGCAAAGCGGAGCATACATCCCTTGACAGCCGTAAAGTCGCCTTTAAATAGCAATTTTACGATACTTTCAATCAAGTCTCCAGACCAAAGAGAAAATCCCGAGGATTCGAAAATTGAAATCAACCCTCGTCCCTTCGAACGTACCTCTTCGAACGTAACCGTTGCGGGACGTGCGTTGGTAATCAGCGCAATCCTGCAGGAGAGCCACTTTAACATAAACACCTGTTCTCTTCCTTCATCCAAACGACGACCTACCCTATACGTTCCTGTATCCTTCACGGTGTCGGTCGGCCAGACGGGTTAATGTGGACCGAAAGGGGGTGGAAACTACGTCCCCCGCGGTCCCATCGTTTTTAACCCCTCCTTTCTCAACCCAGTTCGGCGGGAGAACAAATAAAACTTCAGCGGGATGTGACAGAACATTCTTCCTAAGTTTGGGCAAAGTGGATGCGACGGCAGCGTCTCCTACCGTCTCAACTCGTAACAGATTCAACCCCTTATGATTGCGGATGCATTACTATATATCCTGAATCTGCATATCGTCAGGAATATGTTGACAATTTGTGTACTTAGGATATTAAGGTCAGTAATCATAAAGAACGTACCACAATTCTGTAGGAACGTAACGAATTTGGTCCAACCGCACCTCGTGTGGCTTCAAGCGCACTGTATAAAAGGGTCCTTTCAGAAAGATTGTTTTTGGTGTTTGCAACAAATCAGGCGTTTTACCACTAATTATTATTGATATTTGCGAGAGGCTGAGTACAGTGTCAAAAAGATATTTATCGAACAGAGCCAATAATGGGGAAATTTCTGCTACGGCCATAACGATGGCGCAATTTAAAGTTTATAATTCTATACAATGGCGCTAGGTGGGCGAAATTACCGTCGCCTTCTTACTTAGTCTCATGGCGCTGTTCATCAATCAACGGAACCGCCAGCTCGACTTTTGGCCTCTGCATGAGAGCATTATGCATGGATTATATATTCGGGGTATTTCATATAACCAGATTTTTAACATCAAAGTTTTATAAGACTAGAAGATAACAGAAAAAAAATTACACGCATTAGAAAAAAAGTGCACAAAGTTGAACTATATGCATGGGCGTATCCAGGGGGGGGGAGCACTGGGGGACAGCTGCCCCCCTTCTAGTCCTTGTTTTGCATTGTAGCATTGTCCTTATCAACTATCGTTCCCTATGAGACAAGTCAATTTTATAGAACTGCCCCCCTTATGTTTTGGGCTGGATACGCCCATGACTACATGTACAGACAATTGTGGTGGGAGATAAGGTCTAATTTTGCTTTGGGCGCACATACACGCGCGTTCTTACCAAAGCATATCTTAGAGGCGTATTGATCAAAGATAAGAAGAATATTGGGGAGTAGCAACAGGACTGCTATTCTAAAGAAGATTCCCTTTGAGACATGTTTTATTACAAACACAATATAGAAAATTGTTTAACAAGGTTAAGTATTTCTGGTGCATATTATACATATGTCACTAGGTAGGTACATACAACAGTGAGACAATGTATGTCTTTTGTCAGGTGAAGGCGTCGCAACCATATTGTGGGGTTTTATTGACTACCTGCCTTGAACCTGGCTACATAAATTTTGTAAGCATTGTACACGAGTGTGACAGTAAAAATAGAAATTCTATATTTTAGAAGTATTTAGTTGAAAAGTCAATGGCTCTACTTCTTAGTTATTTACAAAATAATTTTAATTATTAATTAATTAATTATTTCAATTATTATTAATACAATTTAGTATGTTGTCATAAAACAAATCTCTTTCAGGTCTTTCCCAGTATATTTCTAAATAACAAATTGTTCAAAAGTTACTGCTTTCATCAGTAGTTTAGTCTCTACCTTATATTTAATGTTTTGTTTATAATATTAAATTAACTTTAAACACAAAAGTAATTCAATCAGTTTTCTTTATCGCTTCCGTCCAGTTTATTAATTATTAAAATATGATAGACAATTATATAATTATACAATTTAATATAAAATTTATATAATTAAAATCAGGTACACTTTACAAAGGATATTTGTATATGTACATTTCTACTTCAACTAATGCTCTACACGTTACAGCAACTTATAAATATTACATAATATTTCCATTGTACGCATAAAATGCTTAAATAAGCATATTATTCAAAATAAAAATTATAAATCACATATTTATAATTTTATATTATTAGTTATACAAAAGTAATGAATTGTTGCTTTAAATTATTTATTATAATCGTTGATTGGTATGTTCTACTGTTTCTACTCACAAGCAACAGCAAGAACCATTCGCCAGCCTGCAAAAATAGCGGCTGCTGAGTGGTCAGATTATGTTGGTTAACAGCGGCTAATAATAATCTACAGCAAGCAGCAAATACTAAAACAGCGTTATGTGACCATCCCATATTTTGCATTCCAATCAACGTTGCAGCATAATTTTTCGGCCGGCGATTATTCATTATGTGATCAGTATATTAACAGCTGTATCGTGCAAAGCCCTCTTTATATACTGGGAGAATAATACCTCGCATAATATTTATAAAAAACATTTCAAAAATACACAATTTCCTAAGATAACCTTCATGCTGGTTGCTGTAAAAGTTAAATAAGCGCTGGTGGGCTGGCTGCTACTAAACTCACTCGCCAACTTATAAAACAGCGGCTGCTGAGTAGTCACACGGATTTACGGATTGTCCATAACTTGGATTGTCTATTCATATCTTAGTCATTATAAGAAATGGAAGAATTTTTTATGGAAACCATCCTGTTATAGCTTGTACACCCGCAGAAATTCTGATCTTCATTTCTTGGAGAAACCGTTTTCTCTTTTTTTGACCTTCTAGTATCTTTTAGGTAGTGTTCTCACCGAAAGCAACTGCGACTGGAACCCGACTTCAACGCAACCGCTCCCACCTATTTGCATCCAACTAGAAAGAAACTCGGTGGGTACACGCGTGCTATGACATCAGCGTTGGGTTGATAAGCGGTTGCGTTGACGTCGGGTTCCAGTAGCAGTTGCTTTCGGTGAAAACACTACCTTAGTCATCCTATTGATTAAAGTAAATCGCTCAAAGAAACTTATTACCTGTTAAATACCAACTAATAATTCCGACTAAACAGGTTTAGAACCATCGTCAATACCAGTCTTCGTAACTCGTAACGTTTTTATTATGAAATATATCACATTAAAGTCATCGAGGCAATTTGAAGTTTCTCAATAAAACGGATATTGCAATAACTTTCAACAAAAAAATAACTCAACAAAACTCTCCTTTACTCCGCCCTTACGTCTTATCCATGTTCTTTCATTAATAAACCGACACATAAACAATAACATAAACTAAAGCCAGGTACTTTTCTAGGTGCTTCAGAGTTAAGTAAACAAAAGATATAAGTGAGGAAGGTGTGGGGAATGGGAAACATTCACCGGGAGAAATTGCCCGACGGTATCCTTGAAGTTTTCCTGTAGACACTTCTGTGAAATGAAAGGGGGACGTTTCTCGTCTAATATTGCGAGAAAATACAATTCTCGTAATTGCGCCATATGAGAGACATTTTAGAATCGTTGCATCTTCTCCTAATGAGCACCAATCCTCGCAATAACTGTTTTGATTATCAAACCCAACCCCCTACAATACCGCAATATGCATGAAATGCTCGTTTATGGATGTACGGTTTGCTGGAAATGCTTTAGTAAAGGTTATTTGAGATCCGGGTTTAAATTATGCGGCGTAAAGAGTTAAACATATTATTACGATTTCAGCTGACCACTGCTAATCAATTTGGCTTTACAACTGTGTAGACAAAACCTTGACCAAGGTCTTTAACTGTTCCTCAGAGTGTTCCACACTTTGACCACAAAAACATCATGTCCATTGCGCAGATCAAATCAGTTGTAGAAATATCTATTTTCAGAATCGTATTAGCTATAAATAATTTCGAAGAATGTGGTTTTAATTTGCAAAAAGAATGATCAAATTTTCGTGTGGATTTGAATGACAAATACCTTGAAAAACTGCTTCAGCAGCTTGCAATACTTGAGTTGTATTAATACCTCAAAGTAGTTTGGTTGCGTGGTACCTGTCAGTTTAGCGAAGATTTACTAGCCCTTAGAAAAGTAAACTTTACTTTTGGAAAAGCACATAAAATCTATTGTTATAGTTAATAAATATAACGACAAGACTTCTTCCAAAGAAAGCAATAATGGAACATGTAACGTATGTATTAGTATTAGAACACAATTATCCACTTTTTCTTATAACCGAATGCGGATGTGTTTACATTATAAATAGGCCATGTACCTGTATGAGTGGATCAGACAATAAAAGTAAGTTTTAGTGAAGAGTTCCTTAGCAAGATTAAAGTAAGAATTTTGGTGTTAGACGCAAACATCACATTTCTAGGCGAACGAGGTGAAAAACGAATGTAAGGGCTGGTTTACACTTTGCCAGCGACCGGCATGCCAGTTGCTACGATATGTCATGCCACGACCGGCATGCCACCATTGGCAAAGGATTGCTAAAGTCCAGTGGCTATTTACACGTTGCTGATAACTGTCATGCAAGTGACGGTTTTCCCATACAATGCCAGTAGCGGATGATGTCTTGCCAGCAGGAGACTGCCAACCGTTAACATTTTAAAGTACAACCATGAAAACGATGGCGTGCATTTGTACTTATAAATCGGTTCTTCGAAGATCGGCTTATGTGATTTGTAGAGTAGTGTGTGAAGAACTGTTGCGTTTGTTACTTAAAGAAAAAGAAGAAAAGTAAAAAGAAAGTAGCTCAAGTAAGAGTTTTAGTGAAGAGTTCCTTAGCAAGATTTTTACCATTCAAATTTGAATGGGAACTCTGAAATAGACAAAGAAATCCCAGCTAGAGAACTTACTTAAAATTACACATAAAATCAATTTATGTAGATTTTGCGTTTTTCGGGACATTAATTTAAGAGGACATTTTGCATATAGGTACATCGCGTTGTGGCGCGAACAGCTTTCGTTCGGATCATCAGACCCTAGCGCCATGTCACATACGCCATTTCGTGAATTTTAATTAACGCCACCTTATTAAATTAGAAAGGCCGTATTTCATTTCACCACGATTAACATATCGAACACTTTAGCATCTTGCTGAAGGTGGGTACAGAGAAAGTAGGGGTAGGTATACTAGATACGTATTCTACGCTTTCGCTTTCAGTTCTATTTACTTATGATAATTAAATTGAGGGAGACGTGTTCAGCCAACAACAACACGAAGAAGGGGGCAGCAAGGATATGGTGGATAATTGCCCTAAACTCGTTTGCGTGACGAAATGTTCATAATTATTCCCGAGTGTATAATTTAGAGGAAATTCGGATGGTGCTTATTTTTCCATTTCTATCTACACTAAAAGTCATCGCCAAAAAGTTTAGTAGTTTTTTTTTTCATACCATTCCTCCGTTATATATAACATAACCCTAGTAAAAGCGTACCTAAACTACCAACCCCCATAGAAACCTTTGCGTGCGTATTATTATTACAAAACGGCGTGATTGATCTGGCCGCCAAAGTAATTATCATAAAATAGGTCCGGCAAGGGGCTATTAATAAACATTGTGGAAAAATGCTTGTGTGTATATGTGTACTGATGTATGTCATACCTATACATTATTAGGCGAAATATATCAGTTATTTGAATTCGTCTGTTAAAAGTTAATTTACCAAACTACGGTGTCAGTTGTCTAGCTAACCATATATCACAGAAAAAAATCAATTAAAAATCTTCCAAGCACCCATCGAACAATTTAGTCGCCCCCCCCCAAAAAAAAAAAAAGAAATGAACGAAAGAAACTGAAAATATCCAACGGTACTCCAATTCTCTGAACTTCCCCACAAAGAACTTAACTGTGCCGAAGTTCACATAAACGTCCGCTAGTAATTTATATCTTTCAGTAGGACAGTGATGCCAGGGTTGGGGTTTAATTTTCAACGGTCCGCTTGCACCCCCGGATCAGGAGCGGCATTGGTGGCGTTGGTACGCCTGAAAGAAACGGATTCGGAAGTGATTTTCTGTGTCATTAGTTTTTGTTCGATTCTAGCAAGCAGCGCGCGAAAATACGTTACTTATTCTAGGAGAGTCAAAGCGAATGAAATTTAAAAGGATGCAGAATCAGGGGAAGGGGTAGGAATGTTCGCTACCTCCGTGATTTCCTACAGGGGGGGTTCTTGCATTTCTCCATTAAAAAGCGTAGGTACATATTATACATTCAATATTTATATTAATATTTACTATTCATTGGATTGAGTCGGTGCACTGTGGTTCGAAATTGAAGTGAAGCGGCCAAAATACAAAATTTTCGGTTATGTTTAATTGCATTTATACTTTGTGCACGGCATAAGAAACAGTTAAAGATTCTACCCTGAAAAAAAAAAACAACTCTTTTTTTTCAAGAATCTACCTGCCCTGGCCTGTCAAGCGGCTTGGTGAACTTTGAGACGCAAGTTTGTGTATTAGTAGTTGTGCTGTGAGTTTGCAAATTTTAGTTGAAGATATATAAGGTCAGTACTTTAATTTGGTATACAGAATTATTTGAAAATGTTATTATTAGCTTATCAATAATTAATTTATGAATAGTACAATTTTATTATCGATTTTTGAACTTTGGGTTCGGTTGAGATATAAAAAAGTCCCCACAAATCCCCAGTGAGATCTTTGCACCATAATACAGCATAGATATCCTCAATTTAAAATGTATAAGTAGTTTTTGCCCGAAAATGCCTGATTACCAAATAATCGTAATTAAAGCGCTTAGAGTATGACCATAAATTTACAGTATAATAGCAACTTTACAATAAAAGTTGTTATAGGTAAAATTTCTGTTTTAAATTGCACTGAAAATTTGTTCTGTAGATGGGAAATAAATTATTTAAGTTCATTTTGTGTTTGAATTCCAGTAACACTAAAAAATTCAAACTATTTAAAGGTGTGCATTAATATTTTTTCAGAATCCCTAATATGTATAAGACTGAAGTTTTGTTTGAAGACACTAGTCGACTTTTTAACAACCCATCGCTATCGTCATCCATGACAGAAATTAACGAAGAGTTAATTAGAAGATTCACTGTTATATTGCAAACGATCTCATATGATTATGAGGTCAATCCAAACGCCTTTCAAGTATACGGTTTGCAATAGGTTTTATTGCCTATTGACCAGTTATTGGGAAAAGCCCAGGAATCAAGAAATAAAGATCTGAAACGATTCAGGGAGTTTCGTACAAGAACGATGTCTAGGTTAACTACAAACCAAGACATTTTGAATAGATTTTTCTTGACGTCAGACCCATTAATTTCATCTTTGCGAAAACTACCACTGATGACTACTTCGAAGCTAATGCCGAAAGTGTTAAGGCTCTTGAACGATCCTTCAGCTCAAACAGAAGAGGAGCTTCCTGATGTGGAACATGAAGATATTATTGGTGGATCCAATCCCAGTGGCAGTGACGGTTGAGACGGTTCTCTTCAAATGTTGAATTTTAAAATTTAATGTTGTTATCAATACATACTGTCAATCCTACCATCATATAAAATGTAATCAAATATTTTACATGAATTTTCTTGTACAGATTACAAAGTTTTCGAAAAAGAATTATTCAAAAATCCGAAATAGAAATAAAATAAAAATCCACCCCAACCCTCAAATATCACCCCCAAGTAAACCAATTTTTTTCTGAATATATTTTTTATTTGATCATAGAAGAGCTTTTTAATTTATGGGAAAAATTAAAATTTTGGCCAAATTATGAGTCCACCCCAACAAACCCTTAAATATCAACCCCTTTTAAATACTTTTTTTATTACTATTTTCGTACTATGGAAGAATTCTGGTTAAGATTTATGAAAACATCTAACTTCACTTCAAATTAAAATTTACCCCCAACCCTCTAACATCATCCCCTAGTCCTAGAGTCAGTCAAAAATTTTTTTCATATTTTTTTCGTCATAAGGAAGTGTTTTTAAATAGTTTTAAGCAAAAAAGTGAATTTTTGCCGCTTTTTTTTAAATCCGAACCACTGTGCGGTATGGTAATTACTATTGCCAAGATGTAACCACGTCTATGTGTAGTGTATTTTTTGGGTGTTAAGGGCAAGAGGGGTTGTCCCGAGTCGTCTAATATACTTTCGATCGCGTTTATATTCCAAATTCCTGGAGTTACTGTATTGGGAGTCGTACGTCTAAATTGGGCCCAAATAGAAATTGCCGATACGTTCGCAACTATCAGTAAGAGTGTTTGAGGGCCGATTTGGAACTTGAAATGCCGGCAAGCAACGGGTAAGTTAGTCCGGGCGGGAATGCTCGGAGCCGGTATACTTTATCTGCAACACACTCGACTTGAAATCCAATCTATGTAAACTTCGTAGCCGGCGCGGCGGCAGAGGCGCTGGCGGTGTTATCTTTAGTATAATTTGTCGAGTTATTTGCCTGTTTGCAGACGAAGTATACATAACACATTATGCGCAGAAAATTTACTTGCTCTGATAGCGAAGATCGACATTCTCGAAGAAAGCAAAATAGATAAAATATAATTAAATTTAATGATAATTGGTGTCATTATTATCTGGTTTTAAATATAACGTTCATATAACTACTTCATGTTTGAAGTGGATATATGTTCAGGAGATTGAAAAATAAAAAAAATGGTATAATATTGTTACATTTATCTACACTAAAATATGTTATTCCGTACTACATCGCTAAGGGCTAAATTTCACACCATCCAGAGCAGTAGCTTATGTTCCACATGTAAGTAGCAACGAGAATACAGTTTACTTATAATATGCTTCATGAACATACATTATACGCAAGACCGACTTATCAAGGAAAATACGAACCTATTTCGCGTGTTAGAGCTTTTAGGCAAATATTTTCCAACGCTCGTAAAATGACACCCAACGGAGCCCTTGCCTCGCATGCGCTATAACACCACGGGTTGAGCTTAAATACAGCAACCCTAACTGTAGAACTTCAGTGCTTCTCGGTTAACGTTAGACGGCAGCACGAAAGCTCCCCGATTATGTACAAACGCGTATATTAAGCTCTGTAAGCTCAAAACAAAACAAAGAAATATTCTTCATGATCTCCTAAAAATTGATTAAGTTTATAAAAAATATTTTAAAAAAGTGGTGCTTGAAACATCAAATATGTTTAAAAATAAGTTTAAATCGATGCGTAAATTATTAAAGTCAATATTTAAAAGATATGAGGACTGTTAAACCCACAAACGATAATATTGTGTGTATCTGTTCACTGTTTGGATTTACAATAAAAAAAGGGGATGGGGGTTGATGCAATTTGTTTGTTATTTGTTGTTGTTCTTCGACCTGTATTCGTGATTTCTGACGGTAAGTTTACCCATAGTATTCGGGGTTTATATAAATCGATAATGAATGTTTGGTGAAAAATGGGTCGTGGATTCTGTGGTGATAATATTGTGTGGTGTTACTTCATTTATTATTAAATTGAGATATTGTTTGTGTGCTTCGAGGAAAACTTTCGAGTTGAAAGAACTGTGGTAAAAATTCAAATAATAAAATATTTCTTTTAACGTAACTCTATAACTTTTGTATAGGCAAAGCTTTGATCGTATAATAATGACAATTTTACTGAAGATGCATTGTATTCAAGGGAGCTCAAAACTCGTATGTGCGCTGAAATCCAGATTATTTCCGTCCGTTAAATCCAGATTACAATACTTCCTTCCAAGGGTGCTAATCGGCAAGTAAAAACTATAACATATGAAAACACTGATAATGGTTTTCCATGCTGACAACAAAATTCCCATGTCAAACTGTTGCATTACTTATAATAACTGAGACATCAAATGGCAAATTTAAGGACAATATTGTTTAAGATTAATGATCTATGAATGGAATACGATGAAAATGCCTTTGAATATAAAATACGTTGTTTTGGCAGCTAACCGGTATCATTCGACAACGACATCTGTATAATTGTCCCATCATATTTGTATCAGTTATAACACCACATTTTAATATCGCTAAATTCATATGTATTCACAAAGTTACTTCACTTCCAGTTTGCTTGAGGAACGACGAAAGTATTCACATTTCTAGTAGATCACATCTACTTACCTTCACATCTACTTGACTTTCTTAGAGTATAATATTCTGACATAAACATTGAGGCAGTTGTACGACTAATAAATATATTCGATATGCATGTTTTAAGCTCTGGTTGATTATTAATTCTTTGGTGTTCATAATAAAAGTATACTAACTTGTGATATACTTGTATATACTTTGAGTATGTATACCTGACACCTTGATGTAATACCACATAATTTGAGTGTCTGGTGAGTCAGTCTGGATGGGCCTGACTTTTTCATTCCAGTGCCAGTGGTATAAAAACCGTACACCCTTGATCTTCATTCTTGAGCATTCAGTGATGATATCAGATATTAAAATTGCCCAGATATCACAATCGAAACATTTTTTGTCAGATATAGGGATATGTTTTAATAAGTGTAATCTCCCATAACTAATTTATGGATGTTCAATGGGTATACCCGAAGAATCAAAAAATCTTATAATATTGCTCCATTTATCTACACTAAAATATGTTATTTCATACTGGATCGCTAACACATACAAGGGGCTAAAGTTCACACCAGCCAGAGCAATAAATAGCTTTTGTTTCATATGTAAGCAGCAGCGAAAATACTGTTTACTTGTAATATGCTTCATAACATATGTTAAAAGCAGTGTCGACTTACTAAGGAAAATACGAACCTATTCCGCGTAGCAGAGCTTTTAGGCAAATATTTTCCAACGTTCGCAGGACACCGAACGGAGTCCTTGCCCCGCATGCGCCATAACAGCAAGAATTGAGCTTAAATACAGTAACCCTAACTGCATAACTTCAGTGATTCTCGGTTATCGTTAGAGGGCAGCACGAAAGCTCCCCGATCCCGCATAGACGCGTATATTTAGCTCGGTAAGCTCAATGCACAAAACACAGAAATAATATTCAAGAACAAGAATACATACGTTTAAAAATATTTTAAAAAGTGGTGTTTTATGCATCAAATATGTTTAAAAATAAGTTTAGATCGATCTGTAAATTATTGAAGTCGATTTTTAAAATATGTGAGAATTGTTAAACAACAAAAGATAATAGTGTGTGTTATTATCAGTTCTGTGTGTGGATTTATCTTAAAAAAAAAAAAAAACTGATGGGGGTTGAAGCAATTTGTTTATTATTCGTTGTTGTTCTTCTGCCCATATATGCGATATCTGACGGTAAGTTTGTCCATAATATTCACAGTTTGTATAAACTGATAATGAGTGTTTGGTGAAAAATGAATCATGGATTCTGTGGTGATAATATTGTGTGGTATTAATTAATTTATTATTAAATTGAGGTATTGTTTGTATCATTGTATGTGTCGAGTAAAACTTGGGTTGAAAGAACTGCCAGTGTTAAAAATGTAAATAAAAAAATTATTAATTTTAATAAAAGTTTATACTTGTGTATAAGCACAGCTTTGATAGTAGATACAATAATGACGACTTTACTGATGATGCATTGTATTCAGGGGACCTCAAAATTCGTATTTCCTGAAATCCAGTCAATGGGACAAATAACTGTTGATATCTACATTATCTATACCTATGTATATGTGCCTTCACGCGTACGAACACAGATGGGGATATTATACAAAATTACAAAACGCTGGAAATAAACTTTTGAAACAAGAAACGAGGACTGTTTAATGTTTTATGTATCAGTGCATATATTAACTGTATTAAGTAAAGTAAGGCGGTCATTATGATTAAATTAAGAAAGAACAATATTTTACGTGGCATGCCGCTGTCATTGAAATGTAGGTCATACATACCTATGTACAAATGCAAAAAAAACCATTTTAAATCAAATGTCTTCATAATTCATGGTGAGCTTGATAAGAAGATTTAAATTAATCCTTGAGACTTTTTATTCATGGCTAACATTTGCGTATTTTGAACTTGATGGATTTCTATTTTACATTATTTTTACTTTTCGACTAGTGCCTAGAAGGAAAGTATTGTAACCGACGGAAAAAAAAATTCGAGATTTCCGCGGATATACGCGTTTTGAGGTCCCCTGAATCGATTGCGATAATTTCTGGAAAATGTATGTATGTATGTATGTATGTACGTAGGTATGTATGTGTGTGTGTGTGTGTGTGTGCGTGTGTATGTGTGTGTGTGTATGTGTGTGTGTATGTATGCTGTGAACACGATAGCGTCCAAGCGGAACAACGGATCGGGCTGAAATTTTGCATACTTATTTAGAATTGCCGGGGGATGAACTGGATTGTTTTTGCCACACTATGACAACCGGAAGTGGTAAATGTTACATGCGCCTTCTTCGGGATTTATCCGATTTTAGCCAAACTAATATCAGCTCATCCTCCAGTGATTTTAAATAAGTATACTAATTTACAAACCAATGGGATGAACGGTTTAGGCCCTATTAGCTTTTATAGAAGCGGCTTGACAGAATCCACGGCCTTCATCGCTGTGCTGCAAATTGTCAGATTTTGATAAACGTCAGTGCCAGTGACATGACATGAAATTAAAAGTCAGTGTGACAAATGTTATTATGTCAGAGAGACTGACGTTAGGTGGGGTACAGAGTGGCTCTGGCTTCACAAAATTGAATAATTGCAAAAGTGTTCAGACACTTCATTGTGCCAATGGTGTAGTCGGAAAGTTGGGTGAGGGCCACCCAAAGAAAATATTCGCCTATCACTTTTCGCTTATCATCGGTCGATCTCTTCCCATGACTAAAACTGGATTAATGGAAATTCTCGAAACAGTAGCTACTTATTTGATAACGCTGTAAAGGGACAAAATTGTAGGAGGTCAAAATGGCGGGAACAACCACGACTCCCTAACATGGTAGCATTTGGCCAAGCGCGGTTTAAGGGCTATAAGGGCTGATAAAGCAAGACTACTCAAATGAAACGAAACACTTATCAAAACAATAACATCTATTAACAATAATAATCAACAATCCCATTTGATAGGTTACATAGAAAAATGAATGAAGCTTTGAACATATTGACGTTTAAATTAAACCTAGGAGTTGATTTAGACAGACACACTTTTAGTAGAAATATGAATAATTTAATTTACAATGAAATGCGAGACGAGTTGAAAAGACTTACCAGGGATAAACTTAAGCGCCTAAGAACGCTCCACAAAAACGTGTACTTTACATGACGGTGGTTGAAATGAGAAGAGCGAGATCTGTCCGTTTGCATCCCTCGACCCCAAAGGAAGCCGGAAGCATTTCTTCTTAGCCAATGACAACTCTTCAATTTTAACTTATAACACGCGGTCAAATCCTAAACCAGATGTTCAACTCTAGCAAAAACCTTTGACATTCCCGAATGTTCTTACAAATATCTCGCTTAATTTGATCATATCTTAATAAATAAATAATGGGTTTCCGACCCATTACAAAATGATAACTAAGTATTTTCGCACTCACACATTTAAAGAAAAGAAATCTATTATTACATACATGTGCTTTCTTGCACTTATTTCTTTGAAGAGAAGAATACATGATAAAACAAATACATACGTATTTCTTAAGTAAAAAGAAATACTACTAGAAATTGTTTAGGTTTTATAGAGATACTTGAATGAAATAAATCTGGTTTTCTTGAAAATAGTTATCGTCCTTGAGCCTTCGGCTCATTTCGCAATCTTTGTCCTTGCGACTTACGATCCTCATTATGCGCTAGTTCAGTTACCTTCGATTACATATGTTCAACACGTCCACAATAAACATACACACTTTCCTATCAAATCTCAATTGATATGCGCGGAAATTCTGCTTGTTTAACCCATAATTACAGGGCTATGTTTAACCTATTTAAGCCGGCGACACAAAGGCGTTGAAACATTTAACGAGCACTGTGTGCACTCGGTTTAATTTTCCCGCTGCGTGTAATTTAAATATTTTACCTATTAGATCTGTGTCAGGAACAAATGTCACGACGCGACGACGTGTAGAATATGTGGTGGATATAAATGGGTGATACGGTCGTGTTCGGATTTGCATAATTATCACTCGCACCGCATACGATGGTGTAGCTCTAGTGTCACCATAGTATCACCGTTCTTGTAATGATCGTTTCGTGCTACACGACTAATTAGCAACTTTCTCTGCTTTCTATGTTAAAATAAACATACAGGCATATAGTTTGCTTGTTCTAATTGAATTTACAATTCAAAAGTTAAGAAGTAAACTATTTTAAAATGCGTTTCTAAGATACTAGAATAAATTAAGATGAAATAAACAAACGAAGACCAAGAATAAACTTTGTTGTAATATCAATGCTTGTTTACGTGTTCAATTATTATTAATTATGAGTCGAGATTGTTATAAACCTAAACGTTTGCTTATTTATTAGTTCTATTATACTCATCGGCAGTAAACATTTAGCATAACGACCAGAAAGGGATTTCTTTGGGATTTCTCAGATCCTGCTCCGTAGGACCTGAGACATTAGGAATTCCGATCACGGTCCTGGCACGACTCAGGTTTGCTTTGATTAAAACGTGTTTTAGTTTTCGATGAGAGACGTGACCAACACTAACGATGTGTACCATTACTACTGCATTGTACAGTGCAAAACTTGTTTCACACGTTGAGTGCCGACGTCACACACCGTGTGCCATCGCTTTTTTCGTGAAACGCCGACGTCACACGAGGTGTGATGGCACATATGGTGTACCAGATGTGACAAACATATTATTAGTGTATCAATATGCTCAGTATCTTGGTAGTTTCTATGCAGTGATGTATTTACGTGTTCAGCCTATCAAGAGCATCTCGCAACACTCTTTGATTTTAAAGTTCTTTATTTTGTGTTGCCATGGATTTCGAAATTGCAGGACCGTCGAAGGAAAAAGGAAGAATTACGTGATATAGCGCCAAGAGTATGTGACGACGAAATAACTGATTCGGACAAAAGTTGGTCAGCGGATGAAGGCGTAGAATCCTCAGATACTTCTGAAAGAGCGGATATTGATCGCGTAAATGATATAGGAGATGTATCTAGTGATGATAACCCTTTAGAGTTACCTTCATTATGGACTGCCACCCCTAATTTAAAAAAAAATAGATTTTTCCGAAAATCATGGACGACTTCTTCTCTTTACTTACCACGGATGACTTACTGAGCAATATCGCTGAACAAACCAATTCATATGTCGAGGAAGTTTTTCTTAGTAAATCTACTAAACAAAACTCTAGAATAACACAATGGACAAACCTCACACTTGACGAACTAAAAGTTTTTTTGGGCATATGGTTACAAATGGGAAATGTACGCATAAATCGTTTACAAGATTACTGGAAAACAAATGAACTCTTTGCCATTCCCGGGCTACAAAAATATATGAGTAGAAACCGGTTTATGTTAATAATGAGGTGTTTACATTTTTGTCAAGATCCAAAAAATAAAGATGATGCTGGATTTGAAGATCGTCTACATAAAATAAGATTTCTGCAAGAATACTTCAACAAGAAAATGGAAGAGGTATACTATCCAAACAAGCAGCTATCTCTAGACGAATGAATGATGTTGTGGAGGGGAAGACTTAACTTTCGTCAGTTTATAAAAGGAAAAAAACATAAATACGGAATAAAACTGTATCTATTGACGGAACCAAATGGATTAATTTTACGCTGTCAGGTCTACGGTGGCAGCGGAGGTGAATTAGGGGTACAGGCCATGCTGGAAAAGTGGTCAGATCATTGATGAACGGATTTGAAAATAAAGGACATTCATTATACATGGATAACTTTTATAATAGTGTGTCACTTAGTCAAGAACTACTTGAAAATAAAATTTATGTTACTGGCACTCTTCGAAAGGGTCGAAAGGAAACTCATCACGCTGTAGTGAAGGCTAAATTACGAAAAGGTGAAATGATTACGGTATAGCCATTACAATATAGCAATGGAGTGGCAGTAACTAAATGGTGTGACAAGAGGGAAGTATTATTTCTATCGACAGAGTTTGAGGAAGAAATGATAGAAATTAGAAATAGGAGAGATGAAATTGTAAAGAAACGAAAAGCTATTGCTTATTACAATAAAAATATGTCGGGTATAGATCATCAGGATCAGATGCTTTCGTATTACCCCAGTGAACGAAAATCGCTCAGATGGTATAAAAAAATTGGGTATTCATCTTATATCAATGATGATCCTCAATGGTTTCCTTTTATTCAAAATGTCAACAAATATAAGCATTTCTTTCTACGAATATCGCATAGCAATTATAAAACATTGTCGGTAAAATTACTACCAACAATACAAAAGTCAGTTAGTGATTCGCACATTCCCTCAAAACTGGATAGAACACATAGACGCAGATGTAGGGTCTGCAGTCGAAAGAGTATCAGAAAGATGACCCAATATTATTGCCCAGTTTGCGAAGAAGAACCTGGATTGTGTTTGGATACCTGTTTCGCAGAATATCATTCAGCATAAATTCCATGTGTTTATTCATAATCTTTATTGTTTTTTGATAAAACTCCGTAAAATGTTAATAATATTTGTAAAATATGTCTTGGTACAGTAATAAAATTTATTTAGAGCATTATTTCCTCCATTTTCGATGTTAAAAAGACACCTGTAGCTCACATAGTGTGACATCGGCTTCTAAGGAGAAACAGTATTCCTAGATATCCAAAACATCTTAAAATAACTAGTAAAGGTTGTAACTTCACATAAATATAGAAATTAATGTAACTTACAAAAATTCATTTAGCGGTTATTGGAATGAGCATTACAAATCCGACCGGCAGTGAACGTGTTAAAATGTGTTTAGAGTCATCTTGATAGAATGTCAGATGCGCAACAAACGTAAATAAATTCTAACCTAACGAAATTTTCATTATAACAATGGTACTGTTGTAGTTGATTTCTGAGACTGTATATAACAAACTTTAAAACTTCAGGTATTCTTCAGGTATTGGAGAATACCTTTCCGCCGGACACGAACAAATTTAGCTCTTCTAGTGGTCGGGCACTTGATTTATAATGCACGGCGATTATCGGTACCCGAATGAGGCGACCTCTGGTCGAGTTTATTGCAAATTTACACGATGCGAAAAATTTCAAAGGCGACCATACATGGGCAAATTGATGGCCATTGTTCGCGCCCGGTGTTAGCTCCATTTTAAAATCAATTTTGGTGTGTCCGCGAGTGCGCTACAACCCCCTTTTCTAACCACCCTCACCCAATCTCCACATCTATTCACCACCCCCTTTGTCGCCTCTTCAATGGAATTATGGTGATAGTTGTGCCAGCCCAGTGCACACATGAAATATAGAAATAATGGTCCCCTCATTAGTCCATTTCCACGGTGGAGGAAAACGACGTGACTGTCGGAATTGTTTTATCATGTTGTGAATGGTATTTGATTTTTTCTGTGGCATAGCGACGACGGTTGTCAATTGGATTTGCTCGCAAAATATTGTTCGTGAGAAATGGGAATATATGTCAAAACAGTTTCGAATGGATATGTTAATTATTTTAATTTAATTGAGTGTTTCTGTCGCTATCTTTTTGTTGGGTTGGTTACATTTTTCTATTTTCCCTATTAATTACCCGTTATCGTAGGCATATTCAGACACCAAAGTTTACTAATCAAATCTGTAAAGTTACTATTAGAATAACTTCTGTTACCTAGAAAGTTCATATTTTGGAAACAGTCATTAATTACCTATAGGTATATTCACATGTAAGCACATTCTCATAAGTAAAGAGCTAATCGTCATCTAATATTGTTCCTTTATCCGTATACCGAGCTGTGTTTACAGTTGGCAATGCCAAATTGATTATATACTGACTTTATGGGAGCCATGTGAAGTTAGTCCCCCCACCTTCCCCAAAATTCTTAAAAAAATACCATCGTTTGCCCCTTTTGTCTATATTATTGCCTTTTAATAGTTTCGATTGCCCCATCATAGTTGTCGAGAAAATTTTTATCTGGGGGGGGGGCTAACTTCACACTGAGCGTCACCTAGAATTTCGACATTTTGCAATTAAGACTGTCAATCGATGGCATTTTGTTTGCCTATTTTTGCCCTATCAGTAGTTTTTCGATATTTACTATAATAACTAAGTTATAGAAAATAGTCGAAAATTTGCATGTGAAGTTGGCCCCCCACCTTCGCAAAAAATCTTCAAAAAAATACCATCGTTTGTCCCCTTTTTGCCTATCATTGGCTTTTAATGGTTTCGATTGCTTCCTCATAGTTTTCGAGAAAATAAAAATTTTTGTCTGGGGGGCTAACTTCACACTAAACGCCACCTAGAAATCGCTAACTTTTTGAAATTTGAAGTGTGTCAATCGATGAGATTTAGTTTGCCTATTTTTTCCCGATCAGTAGTTTTTTGATTTGTTTGTGATTGTCGTGTGAAGTTGGCCCCCCCAAATTCGCAAAAATTCTTCAAAAACATATCAATGGTTCAATTGTTTTGATTGCCTCCTCATAGTTTCGGGAAAATCGAAATTTTTGTTTGGGGCGGCTAACTGAACACTAATCGCCACACAAAATTTTAACTTTTCGAAATTTTGAGACAGCCAATCGCTGGTATTTTGTTTGTCCATTTTTGCCTTATAATGAGTTTTTTTTTATATTTGATGTAGTGAACAAATTATAAACAGTATTTGAAATTTTCTGGAGGGTGAGGCCACCTCAAATTATTAATTAGCCCAATACAACAAATAACAAATGTGCTATCCATTATGCATCTACTATCTATTGTTACAATTGTGTTATAAATTAATTAAAAATCTAGGAAATAAAAAAATCTGGTGTAATGATTCGAACTCTTCGAATGCTGATTGTGTAAACAAAATCTTGAGATGGCAGATAAAGATGTGCCTTTTTCCGTACATATTATTCTAGAAAGTACATATTTCTTTTGAAATGTTTTTTTGCGAATGTATTAGAAATTAAAAGTGGGTGAAGTCTAAGGTTGTGTTCTTCAGTTCTTTCTTGACAAAGACGATTATATCTACCTGTACGATATCAGTGACACCACCACGTTAGAACTAAGTTTTAGGACACATTAATAAAATTAGTCAAAATTAGTATTACACACAATTGCTAATTAAAGACCTTAAACGCTATCAAAATGTCGACTATTATAGAAAATTTAAACAAATCCATAAGAAACCGATTAAGGAGAATCACTTCAAATCACTAGCCGCTATAAAACTGTTCTCAAATAGTGAACATTTAAAAAAGGAACGAAAACAAAATTTGTGTCATAGGGGGCTGTGATTTCAAATCTAAGCAGAATTATTAATTCTAATTAACATTCCCAAATAAAATTTTCCGATAATAGTAATATTCCAGGCACTTTACTTTTATGCTCGTTTCGCATTTCTTTTAAACAATTCTTGATTTAAGACCTGACGCCAACAATCAAAAGAATAAAATTTTCTGAGAAATAGATTATAAAATTTTTTCTCATATACAAGTGGCGCAAAAGTAATGTCATAATTTAAATTGGCTGCCATTTATGCAACGGCGCCAAATGTCACAGTTAGAAATGTCACCTTTGACCTAGGTGATGTAGATATATAAAGAGTTACTTGTCAAGAAGCGATGGAGCGATGCACACCTCAAGAACGTGGAATTATTGTTACTGCTCTTTTTTTATTTATAACAAAATGGCCGGCAATTCAAATTGTGATATTACATTTGCGCTATATAGTACGGACTTTCCGAAACACACTGTATAAGAGGTGCGTTAAGACGAGTTAAGTCGTCGTGGTCAATTTTACATGTTTAGAAAAAAATGAAAAAATGTTGTAAGTATATCAAAGTTTATATAAATACGGTTATACAAATCGCTTTCTATAACCCAAAATTACTTATTATGGGTGTTCCGTAAGGACATTGCTTACCGAACCTGTTTTTTTAATAAAAAGTCCTATTTTTTTTTTATTTCTTATTAAAATGTAAGTTAATAAGTATTAAGATATTATCACCCTAAAACCAATTGCTGGTGAGTTAATGCCATTTTTATTAAGAAACAATACTACTATTTTTTTATCGTAGGTCTGGTTTCACAAATCACCATTTCTCAAAATTAATTTTAGATAATACATTACATTTTAACTAGGATTTCAAAAAATATGTCACAATATAGGGTGTTCCATTAGGAATATAAGCTTGGTATAGCACATCCTTATACATTCGCAAAAAAACAAAACATATATTTTCTAGAACCAGGGATGTTCCCATCGTTTTTTTTAAGAGTATACTACCAGTAATCCATTATGTGACTAATTTTTCTAATTGGAGGGGGATGGGGTTAAGAAGTAACAAGAAGGTTTCTGGAATTTTTTATACAAATCGCTTTCTATAACCCAAAATTACTTATTATGGGTGTTCCGTAAGGACATTGCTTACCGAACCTGTTTTTTTAATAAAAAGCCCTAATTTTTTTTATTTCTTATTAAAATGTAAGTTAATAAGTATTAAGATATTATCACCCTAAAACCAATGGCTGGTGAGTTAATGCCATTTTTTATTAAGAAACAATACTACTATTTTTTTGAGTAACCATTTGTACGTATGTATATTTCACCCCATATGTGTTCCTATCTCCTGTTCCCTTTTTCGATCGCCAATCAAGTAATTTGGGAACAAATCTGTCGGACGCGATTTCCGTTGGTCGGCAAATACGTATAACTCATGGGACCGCCAGATATAATGGCGGCAATATTTCATGTGGCGATTTACGAGCTAGCGACCAACAGGACCGAAATTTACTATTGTGGAACCAATTAAAAGGGCTCCAATTAGCATTTGAACCACGCTTGTTTCTGCCGTCACGCTAATCGCCGTTGTTTTGTTTTACCCGACCGCTCGCGCAACTGTTTTGTGCAACTAAATTATCAATCAGTCACAACAGACACAGTGAATGTTGAAAAAGAACGCAATTTTAAACCATGGCAATTCGAACCAAAGTCAGCCTGAACTCTAGGGATTTCAGTTTGGATATATAACCACGTGGGATATTGGTATTTGTGTTGGTATATAATTCCATGCTGGTAACTCGATGCTGGAGTTGTAAAAATTACTACTTTTTCATGCCGTGTATAATTTTATTGATGTTTTGCTTCTTATCATCTGATATCATCTTACTTCATAAATCTATCAGTAACCTATCTTCCATGAAAGTAAATAATGTATCTTTCGTTGTTTCAGACGAGCAAAACACAATACGCAGTCTACAAGACCCGGACTTTCCGGTGCCCATGCACAATGTGACAGTGCCCATAGGAAAAGAAGCGATACTGTCTTGCATAGTCCATAATTTAGGGAGATATAAGGCAAGTATCAAACGTCATGTAAACCTACTCGTGAGTGTTATCTTTATTTTATCTTTCGAGTTTTTTTTTGTTACGCCGACAAACAAGTTGTACGGTTCACACCCCGACATACATATTTGACTACCGGCAGTTATGATACGGGTAATGTCCAAACGTCGCTCTTGATGGAGGTCTCATCTAAAATTTACAATACGTGTGAGTGTAGGAGGTCAAAATGGCGGGATCAACCGCGACTCCCTAACATGGTAGCATTTGGTCAAGCGCGGTTTAAGGGCTTTAATTACAGGTCAAAATTCTAATTCATCAAATCTCTTCCAATTTATTCGAAGGCAAAACTAACTGGGTTCTTTTTCTTGAACCTTATGAACACATTTTCTGACTACTAACTGACGCGTTTAAGTATTTAACATTTAATAAGGGCTGATAAAGCAAGACTACTCAAATGAAACGAAACACTTATCAAAACAATAACATCTATTAACAATAATAATCAACAATCCCGTTTGATAGGTTACATAGAAAAATGAATGAAGCTTTGAACATATTGACGTTTAAATTAAACCTAGGAGTTGATTTAGACAGACACACTTTTAGCAGAAATATGAATAATTTAATTTACAATGAAATGCGAGACGAGTTGAAAAGACTTACCAGGTATAAACTTAAGCGCCTAAGAACGCTCCACAAAAACGTGTACTTTACATGACGGTGGTTGAAAATGAGAAGAGCGAGATCTGTTCGTTTGCATCCCTCGACCCCAAAGGAAGCCGGAAGCATTTCTTCTTAGCCAATGACAACTCTTCAATTTTAAACTTATAACACGCGGTCAAATCCTAAACTAGATGTTCAACTCTAGCAAAAACCTTTGACATTCCCGAATGTTCTTACAAATATCTCGCTTAATTTGATCATATCTTAATAAATAAATAATGGGTTTCCGACCCATTACATGAGGATCTGTAAACGTTTTTAAAAATTCGCACGGCACCCTTTACCTAAATCCAACATTATTATGTATCACTGTGTCACATGAGATACAGCAACAGTAGTACACCATTCCAACGATATTTTAGTTATTTTCTTGTTAGTAAACTAGTTACCAATTTTATATTTGACGAGTATGTATCTATTTGGCGCAGGTTGCTTGGGTACGAGCAGAAGATCAAACGGTTCTCAGTTTGCAGAACAAAGTTGTTACGCATAATTCCCGCGTGAGTGTTGCGCACGACAACATGAAAATCTGGCAGTTGCGCATCAAGCACGTAAAGGAATCGGACCGCGGCTGCTATATGTGTCAAATAAACACGAGCGCGATCAAGATCCAGCAGGCCTGCATTGATGTCTACGGTAAGTTCATTTAAAATTAAAATACCATTCGCCCAAAAGTGTTCGCTCGCTTGCATGACTTCCATGTGCACGTATAGCGCATTTCCCTGTTAGTTCGTGTTGATCTAATACATGTTTTATGAAGCTATGATTGATACATTCTATCAATTTTATATTGAATATGTAGGATTCTGATCGTTTTTTGTACATTTTCTATTGGCATGTATAATTAAATAATTAGGTATTGTTTGTGTTGAATAGTATGGCCAAATTCTTGAGAACTTCTCAAGTTGTCTATTGAATAAATAATCGGTCCAATTCTGTATGAAACTTGCTATTTTTTCTTCTACGCATACAATTCCTGAAAAATTCTTTAAAACTGACTAGTCGTAAACTTAAGAGTGAAGTCTGCACACCAGTATAGCACACGAAAACATAGGTATATTATGTGATATCACGAGAAAAGTATGGTTTTTAAAATAAACCATTTTTGCAGTTAAATACTGTCAAAATTGTAAAATAACAAAAAATAACTATATGGAAAACTGGTAATGTGATAAAAACAATGTGTTACAATCTGGCAACGTTGCTACTGCGGTCAGATGATTGTAGTTAAGCGGCTCCTCCAACGCCATGACGTTGCACATTAACAATGTGAAATGAGTCGAAATTGGTTACCGTCTGTATTTGTGCCGCCCGACGTAAATTGCGAATAGCTACCGCATTATCTCGAGATATATTAATTTCCGGTAGGTGCAAAACACACGCACGGCTGGCCAATGGTGCCCTAGGGTCCTCAACGTTACCGTTGACCTCCGTTCCCTCTCTAAAGAGATCCTCCTGTTGTTCGAAACTATAATACCTGCCATCCACCAAATAATTCATGGTTTTGAATGACTTATCCGTTATAACAGTTTCAATTATCAAATATCTTGTATTTATATGCGATATATAGCGACCATTCCAAGATGGTCATAAAAATAATCGAAGGGCCTAGACATCTGTTCGCATTATCGTCAAAAAAAAACCAAACAGTTGATTTTTTTCTTTGCATTTTCTTATAGTTTGGGGTTTTGAGGACGTGCCTCAAAAATTTTACTTTGAAATAACCCCCATAGTTATATAGTCTTAAAGCCTGCGGTGCGTTGATGGTGCCCGTCAGGTAGTTATCACCTCGACCGTTGTACCTTGACCGTCGTGTCATTGTGGACCGGCTAAGGAAATTTCATTACCGTTTGCCCTCTCTTACAGTCTAATACCTAAGAACAAATAGTCACGAAGTTCTAGATTTCCGAACGGACAAATAGCCACTCAGTATACCTTTGAGTTTTGAGTTCTAAACGAACTAGACGTGAGTATTTCCATGGAACGAAAAGTCAAGTGAGGTGCTCGCGCATGTAAACCGACTGCAAGAAAAAGAAAAAATCTAGTGTCGCAAAAAATCAAGGCTTCAGCAGAAATACTCGTTTTGGGTCCCCTGAATCGATTGAAATGATTTCTGGAAAATGTATCCGCAAAAACGGATCGGACTGAAATTTGGTATACCAGGGGAATTACCAGGGGACGAACTGGATGTTTTTGGCCACAATCTGACAACCGCAAGTCACAAATGTTACACACGTTTTCTTAGGGATTTATCCGATTTTGACCAAACTGATGCTATCCCATCCTACAGCGATTTTGAATATGCTATAAGGGTTAATACCGATCGGTTTGTGATGTAATGGAGGACTGACGTCATAACGCGTCAGGCCAGACGTTATTAATGTTTGGATTATCACCTACTATCGCCAGCGATTGAAGAATAAATAAGCAAGAAGGGTTTATAGTTATGTATTTGTATCGAGAGGTGCCTTGCAATCCCAATAGTATTATTATCTTACGGGCATTCGTTTAATTGGTGTTTCACCCTCTATACGTTTAGATAGTTTATAAAAGTGTCAACAAGGTAATCGGAAAGTTGGGTGGGGGCCATCCCGGATTTTTAATGAAGAATTCACGCAAATCCTAAAAATTATAAATAAATAAATAAATTGTTTATTGTAACTAAATGTACAAAAGGTACCTAAGCATAACACTTATGTCATCTTCAATACTACCATTTCGAAAAGTTTAAACTATACAATAAGATTGAGACCTACAAATTGTTAACATTAAAATTTAGCATTAATAACTAAGGGACCTTCCAGTAGCTGTGTCTTAACAAATTTCAAGGTATTGGAGTTGCTGATAAGTCCAGTAATATTTAGTATATTGTTGATGACATATGGTGCAAGATAAGAGAAATTATTTCTGAAGGATGTAGTTCTGTTTTCAGGGAGTAGCTACATGACGCAAGCTTCTTTCATGGGCTTCATTGCGGAGTTGTATCTTTGTTGCGAGATAGTGGGGCAGTCCATCTCCTCCCACTGCGGAACGGACCACTCCTACGTACCGGGGAGAAGATAGCCATAAAAGATATCCATAACTTTTTTGTTCGAAGTTCTTAATGAAACATATGTCAATCGATAGAGCTATTCAAGTAGTATACCCCAGAGTTTTGCCCACAAAAAATATCGAACGGTTTACGAAAAAAATTGATTTAATTACCAGCGCACATAGGTCTATTTAGCCGATTTAGGCGGCCAAAAGTGAATTTACAAACGTTTACCTGGTAATAAAATAAGGTTCCATAACCACAGGAGAATGCCACTTAAAGGGAAAAGAAACACAAATATATATTAATGAACAACTCAGCCAGTATACCAACAATCCCTTTTTTAAGGCTCGCGAACTGAAAAAAAAAGAAATGTTACTTATTTGCATGGTGCCGTGAAGGAGTAGTATACATAAGGAAAACGGATAAAAGCAAAAAATCAAAATCAGGAGTATGGAAGACTTGGAAAATATCCAGTAAAAAAAATAATAAAAAAATATAAATGAATAAAAAGAAAAAAAAATGACATACTCAATTTATTTACACAATTTTAGAAGTCTTAGAAATAAATTGCATGAAGTAGAAACCATAGCCAAAACCTACAACCCACAAATAATAGCAATAACGGAGACTTGGCTGAAATCACATGAGGAACAACTGCGCGAACTTGAAGGCTACCAAGGAGAGTTCCACTCTAGAAAAACACGAGGTGGCGGAGTAGCAATATTTACAAGAAACGACATAAAATACGAAGTGTTACAGAAATGCACGATCAACGACGTAGAAATTCTAAAACTATTACTAACAGAGAACGAAACTGCCCTAACACTCATTTACAAACCACCCCATGTCACTCATCACACATTCATAACTACATTGGAGAACAATATAATTAATAGACGGAAAAAACATATTATTGTCGGAGATTTTAGTATCAATATACTCGAAAAGAACAACCCAACACAAGAGTACATAAAAACACTTACAGAAAATAACTACAAAATCATGAATAAAGTAACACATAAGCACTACACAAGAATTGATAAGACTAGATCTGGGTCAATATTGGATCACATAATAACAAACAATAAAAAAGACATACAAACAGTAAAAGTGATCAAGGGTGGCATCTCGGACCATTATGCAATAATCGCAACTGTCGACCAACCACAAAAACAGATCACCATATAAAATGTTCCAACACAAACGAGTTGACAATAAAACTATCGAGAGAGAGATTGGAGAAATACAGAGAGAGAATGTTAGCAATTATGAAGAACTGTCAACTATACTAGAAAAAAATATAACCTCAAATACGACGATAGTAAAAATAAAGAGAAGAGAAGAATGCGAATGGCTTAACCACTAACTACTACAAAAGATTAAAAAACGAAATAAGCTATACAAAAAACACAAACGTGACCCCACTAATGAAAATTTAAAGAAAAAATATTACCAATCTAAGCAAGACGCGAATAGGAACATCAAAACTGCGAAAGACCAACACTACCAAAATAAACTCCTAGCACACAAAGATAATCCCAGACAAATGTGGAAAGCGCTCAACAAAATGTTGGGAAATGTCAAAAAAGAAACAAAAATAAAAGCCATGTCGACATCGGAAACAACAAGAACAGAAGACCCGACGCAGATAGCAAACATTATCAACACATACTTTAACACTATAGGAAGATCATTAGCTGAGAAATACAAAGGACAAACTCTACAACGACCACAAAAAATAACGCAGTAGAAGCCAAATTTGAACACACAAACGAGAAAGAGATTTACGAGGTTATAAGCAGCATGAAGAGTAATACGGCTCCTGGGTTTGACAAGATTACAACTAATCTTGTAAAAGAAAACAGGACAGCTCTGGCGCCAATACTGGTCAATCTGACAAACAGAGTTATAGATAAAGGAGTTTATCCGAGTTACATGAAGACCACAATAATAAAGCCAATACATAAATCAGGCAATCGCGAAAGCCCTGAAAATTACCGTCCTATTGCTCTCCTATCCACCCTAAACAAAATCTTAGAGAAAGTCATACAAACGCGTATAAAGCAGCACCTGGAAAAGAACAATATAATCAGACAACAGCAATACGCATACCAGACAAACTCTGGCACAGCATCAGCAGCGAACGACTTGATCCATGAAATAAAAATAAACTTAGACAAAGGAAGGAGGGTGGTTGCTATATTTCTTGATTTCAAAAAAGCATACGATACAATATCGAAAAAAAAAAGCTAGTAGAGAAACTTAAAGCAATACATATTAATAACAAAAACTTAAACCTCATAAGGACATATCTCGCTGACCGAACACAAATCGTAAAACTAGACGAAACAAGTAGTAAGCCGTTGCCTTCAGAACAATATGGAATACCACAAGGAGGAATAATACCACCTAAACTTTATGTAATTTACACCAATGACATGATGGATCTGGATCTGAAAGGAACTGTGTACATGTACGCAGATGATACATGTTTAATTTATACCGAGAAGGAAGCATCGACGCTGCAGTATAACATAAACAACGATATGAAAAAGATAGAAGAGTGGTACAGAAATAACTTACTGACAATTAATGAAACAAAGTCGGAGTATATGATATTCAACAACACTAAGAAAGAGCTTAACATTGACGTTGCAATAAACAAAATAAAAATAAAGCAAGTACACAAAGTGAAATACTTGGGGCTCCACATTCAGGATGACCTGAAATGGGATACACACGTGAACAACTTAGCTCAAGAAAATGCAGGAACAATCGCAAAAGTATGGAAAATACGACACATAATACCACCAATCCTAAGAAAACCCATTTACCATTCACTTTTCACGTCAAGAAACACTTACTTAATATGTCTGGGGGAACACAACTGACAAAAATATGAAACAAATACAAACCCAACAAAATAAAGTACTCAAAATCATGTACTTCCTAGACAGACTGACACCGACAGAAGAAGTTTACACAATCACAAAAGAACTAAAGATGAAAGAGTTAATTACTCTCAACAACCTAACATTAATACATAAAATGAACACTAAGCAAATTAAAACCAACATTAAATTGAAAGTAAACTGCGAATATCACAATTACACAACCAGGGCATGCTCTCACATTCGAGCCCATAAATTCAAGAAAAAGAAATTTACGCAAACATCATTGACGGACACAATTAGAACATATAACAGACTACCTGAACATACACGAAGACTGGCGCCCCAACCTTTCAAGAGAAAGATCAAGCAAATGCTGGGGACGGGCACAGTATAGAGAAGCAACTTATGTAGAACAAGCAGGCACCCTCAACACCGCTAACGCAAGGAAGGAAATCCAGCATGATGTCGGAAATCCAACCCCGAGGTGAAGAAAGAGGGAAGAAGACAACGTTTTGTTTATATCATTTAGAGTAAATGTGAAACAGAATGTAGTTTGTTTACAAATAAAGTTACTAATTGATCGAAAAAAAAAAGCTTTTACCCGTGCTACGATCTACTATTAAAAGCGAAACAGGAATGTTATCCTCCGAAGGAAACAATACGTGTTACTGCTACTAGTGCTGAAAGTGATTTACAGTCCCTAATGGATCTTACGGTTAGGCGCTTATCACTTTATCTGGAAGAAGTCTTAGTAACACTTAATGAGGCTGAACAGAATACTCTGCAGATAATATACAAATGGGGTTGTGATGGTTCACAGCAAGCTCAATTTAAGCAGAAGTTTAGCAGTGATGCGGAATCAGACGCAAATATATTTATAAGTTCCTTTGTGCCCTTAAAGATTGTGTGTGGAGAGAAAAAGAAAAAAGTTGTTCGGCAAAACCCCACACCGTCTTCTCCACGATATTGTCGCCCCATGAGATTTAGATTCGTAAAAGAATCAAAAGATGTCACCAAAGAGGAAATAAGTTACGTTGAAGACAGAGCAAAATCACTTACCGTCACAGAAGTGGACCTAAATGGTACCCATTTCTCTTTTGAACACGTTTTGAAAATGACCATGGTTGACGGTAAAGTCTGTAATGCAGCAACTGACACAACATCAACGAACAAGTGTTACATATGTGGTGCTACATCAAAAGATTTCAATGATTTGACAAAAAGAAATGAATCCAGCTTACAAACATTAGAATTTGGAATTTCCGTGCTACATGCACGAATCCGGATATTTGAAAGTATTCTTCATTTGTCCTATAAGTTACAAACAAAAAAGTATCGTAAAACCAAGACAAAAGAAGAAAAAGATTTAGAAGCAAATAGAAAACAAGAAATTCAAGAAAGGTTTCGCCTCGAAACAGGTCTCTTAGTGGATATGCCAAAATCTAATTTTGGTAATACTAATGATGGCAACACCAGTAGACGATTTTTTCAAAATCCGGAATTGGCTGCTGACATCACTGGAATCAGCTTTGACCTGATTTACAGGCTGAAAATCATTTTGGAAGCTATATCAAGTGGATATAATGTAGATGTTCAAAAGTACGATCAATATGCTTTAGAGACGGCAAAGCTATATATTGAGTTGTATGGGTGGCACCCAATGACTCCAACCATGCATAAAGTCCTGATCCATGGTGGAGCCATTATAGAAAATTCTCAGAAGAGGCAGCTGAAGCCCGAAATAAACATTTTCGCTCTTACCGCCAGAATTATGCTAGGAAATTTTCTCGAGAAGTATGTAATGAGGATATATATAGTAGATTACTATTAAGCTCTGACCCGCTAATGAGTAGTATGAAGAGGCCCAGAAAAACATCAATCAAATCGTTTTCTCCCGAGACAATTGAACTTTTGATACCTGGACAGCCAAATGAGGATGATGAATAATTTTTTTTTTTAATAAATATGTATTGCTAATGACAAAAAACTACGCATTTTTATTTAAAATCTACTACCGAACCTTAATAGACCGTCAAATAATTTTGGCCGCCTAAATCGGCCAAATCGACCTATGTGCAGCGCGCCATCTAAAACAGCTCATGGTGTCCTCAAATAGAATTGCAAATAACGCCATCCGCCATACCGTAGAACATAGGGGATAACAAATTCGGAATCTACATGAAATTCTGCATCTAGTAATGGTATCTATATGACACTACCCTTATGGTTACAACCCCTCTTACATAAATAAAGCTGTAAATTGGTGTGCGGCTTATCAAGTAGGTTATATAAATGTTTATAACAATTGCGAAAGTTGATGCATGACTTTGACTAGTACGTCAAATTGTAGGTAATTAATAGGGGTAACTATCCTGAAAAGGTCGGAGTTTTGCCCACTCAATAACACCCCTTAAATGATAATAATATTGACTTACCCCATAACAAGGAATAGGACGGCAGACAGATAAAATAATTAATAACTTTTGTAAATATTTTTGCATAACTTTGATTTATACGTCAAATTATAGGTAGTTAATAGAAGTAACTACCCTCGAAAGCTCCAAGTTATGCTCACTCGATAACACACCTTGAATGATCATAATGTGGACCTCCTGCATAACAAAGAAACCACCGCCACAGTGATAAAAACATTAATAACTTCTGTTATTGTGCTTGCATAACTTTGAGTCATACGTCAAATTATAGGTAATTAATAGAAGTAACTACCCTTGAAAGCTCGAAGTTATGCACACTCGATAACACACCTTGAATGATCATAATGTGGACCTACTGCATAACAAAGAAGCCACCGCCACACTGATAAAAACATTAATAACTTCTGTAAATGTGCTTGCATAACTTTGAGTCATACGTCAAATTGTAGGTAATTAATAGAGCTAGCCATCCTGGTATGCTCAGAGTTATGCTCACTCGATAACACCCTTTAAATGACCCTGATGTGCACCTAATATGCCATATGCTATGAGCCGGTCGGGAGAGACATCTACGAGTAAAACAGCGCATGGTGTCCTCAAATATTCGTACAAAATTCGTACAAAAAAGTTATGGATATCTTTTATGGTCGTCTCCCTACCGGCCCATTGCATATGGTATATTACGTGTCCATGATGGTTATTTAAAGGGTGGTGTTCGAGTGAGCATAACTCTAAGCATACCAGAATGGCTAACCCTATTAATTACCTACAATTTGACGTATGACTCAAAGTTATGCAAGAACATTTATAGAAGTTATTAATGTTTTTATCACCAATCCCTGTTGATGGAAACTCAATGGAATTTAGTTGTCTGCACGTTTATTGCCGCATCCTTACCTTCTTCCCTTGCGGATGCTGGATGAATGTGCTGATGACAGTCGGGAATTACTGCTGACGTGCGACAGCAGTGGTTTTATGCCCTTCTCGAAACACGGGTCGTGATTACTAGTTAAGTTGCGATTACCGGTGTTGAAAGTGCATAAAGTGTGTGTTTGAATATTGAATAAAATGTACATAATATACACACCTAATAAATCACTGCATTTATAATTAACACCAAAACGTCAATCCATTTAATTAATCGCACATGAATCACAGTAGCTCCAATACAAGAGCCAGGAACGACACAAGGTACAGCATTATTAACCACGATAAATCCCAAGGAGATTTAATAAATTCCCCAACTCTAACTCTTTCATGTGCCATTCGGTAGCCGACGGTAGTAAAAATTCTTTTTATTATTGTTACAGTGTCGCCCGATATTGTTGACCAGGACACCAGCGGAGATTTATCGATAGCAGAGGGAGATAACGCAACATTGTGGTGCAAAGCAACAGGACACCCACGTCCAAGAGTCACTTGGCGACGTGAAGACGGACAACCAATCACCCTGCGATTACCCAACAGAGAATCGCGAAAAGGTATCCAGAATATTAGTATTAAGTAGCGTTCACAACGCGTGATATAAGAAAGATTCTCAAAATTAAACAGTAACATGTATTGCTTCACCTTCAAACTGATAGATAGTTTACCTATGAGAGATTTATTTTGTTCGGACTATACTTTTGCTACAGTGTGTACCCACCAGCAACTTTATATTCAACACGTGTCATGTTCAAACACGCAAACAAAAAAATGACACAAAAAAAACCTATCGGGAAAATATCCAACTCCACAACGCGGAAAATATGAATGGACTTGAAGTTATAACCTACCCGAATTGAAAATTTTGTCCATCCAGTGTAACAATATCCAGCAAGAACATACGCAACGAGAGAGCAAGAGGATCGTGTAAAATAATGGACAACATGGGCAACGCCATAGAGATGTCAATAATATGCAGTGGCGGCATATTCAATCAACCCTTGTAATTTTTTTTTACTTTCATAACAAACATTCACAAGAATTCAGTTCTAATAACATCTTTGCTCTTTTTATTAGTTCGGTTTGCGAGTATTTTTTGCCTTTTTTATCAACCCGGTAGGCTCTATTCCTCTTCTGTATTGCAGTGGACACATACAATGGGAGCACGCTGAACTTTTGGCGTTTGGACAAGAAGCAGATGGGAGCATATTTGTGCATAGCAAGCAATGAGGTACCTCCAGCCGTCAGCAAAAGAATCTCCCTCTCAGTCAACTGTAAGTGAGATTCGCAAATGCCTTAGACCTTGTCTATAATGTCTGTACCAACAGTCTCTATCAATGGAGCGCTCACTTGTGTAATTATTATCTCAACTTGAGCCTTAAGGTATAGAGTGTAGGTATGGAACAGAAGGTAAGAGAAACAGTTCGCCAAACTAAAATAATTTAACATTTACTTTGCGTTGCAGTCGCTCCTACAATCGGCGTACCGAACCAACTTCTGGGCGCGCCGTTAAATACAGACGTTCAACTTGAATGTTACGTGGAGGCGTACCCCAACACCATCAACTATTGGATTAGGAATAGGGGCGAGATGCTACTTAACGGGTGGGTATCTCTATTATTTCTGGCTTAAACTTAAACTTAATCCTCCATCGTCAACCCCGGTTATTTTCCTTATCGGAGACTAAACTAGCTTACTTTTGATATACCTCCCAGTTGCTCAATAAGTAACTTGATAGAACCGTAGCTAACGGAAAGGCGGAAAAGTACGCTTCCTTAATTCCGATGCTTTTCAAATGCTCCACTATTAATTTTACCCCGTTCCAATCTGGGTGCAATTAGTTTTGCGAATTCCGTTGCTATACGGATTTTAGAAAGAGAAACCGTGAGCATCCATTAAAAAAAAAGGCGATCCAAATGCACTAGTGTTATATTATCTACTCACCATTTATAGTTAAAAATCATGTTATGTCTTTAAGGTATAACGTTGAAGACACTGCATTGCTTGCACCTAAATATACTTATTACTTACAAAGTGTATGGATTTAAAAGAAACCTGTACAACAAAATTCTCTCCATAAAAACCTTGACACATATATTTAGATTGGAGACTTTCGCGGTCCGAATCACTATGTTCTAAATTTCCGGGCGAAAACCGCGTCAACGACGATAAAGAAGTCAACGTTTCGCACTCTGTTGCAAGAGGCATCTTCAGAACGTAACAGTAAGACTGTTACGAAGAAAATGAACGTGTGTGTGGAAGGGTTAGGGTATTTATAGGTTCCTGGCGCCGGCACCTGCGCAGGTAGTCAATTGGTTGGGAGGGCGATTGGGGGTAGCTGTGATTGGCTGTGGTGGTCGTAAAAGTGCTTTCCAGCTATGGTGCGAATGCCAACCGTCATCTCTACTGAAATTGGAGAGATATTTAAAGATTTCGATCGCTTCACGGATTCTTTGAGAATAATGTGATTCCCGGGAGGTTTTTGTTTGGTCGAAAAGTATTGTGTGACCCATGTTGTGTCTGTGCTCAGCAAGAGCCGAACTGGTGATCTGGCGCGGCCCTACGAACAAATCTCGGGAGCGGCCATGGGTTCTTCATTATCCCCTATCTTGGCGGATATTTTCATGGAAGCTTTCGAACAACAGGTCCTAAAATCCCATCCATTTAAGCCAAAATGTTGGTTCAGATACGTGAATGATACTTTCGTTATCTGGCCACATGGACGGCAAGCCTTAGAAGAAGTTCTGCAATTCCTAAACACCCAACACACAGACATACGCTTTATCATGGAAGTAGAAACAGATGGCTGTCTGCCATTTTTGATGTTCTAGGTTCGCGAAAAATGGTTCCCTCAACCATACCGAATACAGGCAACCCACATATACTGACAGATACCTGCTCAGAAACAAGCCGTGATCAGCACACTCGTAAGACGAGCTATTTCAAGAATCCACCCCAACAATCTCCACAAGGAACTTGACCATCTTACCAGAGTCCTATCCCAAAACAGTTATCAATCAACAGCCTGACCCACCAATCGTAACTGATCGCATTGGTCGGATCCTCCAAAAGTACAACATCAAACCCATTTTCAAACCATTAACCCTTAAAATGTCTGATTTACTGCCATCCGTTAAAGATAAATCTTCTCCACTGCTAGCCCCAGGTTTATACCGTATCCCATGTGCTTGTGGCAGTGTTTACATTGATGAGACAAAGCGCTCTGCCAGCGTTCGGATTTCAGAACATGAACGTTGTACATGGCTGCGTCAGATCACCAGTTCGCCTCTTGCTGAGTACAGACACAACACAGGTCACACAATACTTTTCGACCAAACAAAAATCATCTCCCGTGAATCACATTATTATCCTCGTAGAATCCGTGAAGCGTTCAAAATCTTTACACATCCCTCCAATCTCAATAGAGATGACGGTTGGCATTTGCATCATAGCTGGAAAGCACTTTTATGACCATCATAGCCAATCACAGCTACCCCCAATCACCCTCCCAACCAACAGTTGTTTGACTACCCGTGCAGGTGCCGGCGCCAGGTACCCATAAATACCCTCACCCTTCCACACACACACGTTCATTCTCTTCGTAGCTATCCTACTGTTACGTCCTGAAGATGCCACTTGCAACAGAGTGCGAAACGTTGACTACTTTATCGTCGTTGACACGGTTTTCTCCCGGAAATCTAGAACTATTTAATAATAGAAATAACTTTTTTATTTTTGGTTGTCAGGGTCAAGTATGAGGTCAGGGAGGAGAAGCAGGACTACAAGGTGTTCATGTGGCTGATAATCAAGTCCTTTTCAGAGGACGATATCGGCACATATAATTGCATATCCACGAATTCCCTTGGGAGGGCAGAAGGAACACTTCGACTCTACGGTAAGCATTTTGTCCTATTGTTGCTTATCCTATTACCTTTTGTTACGCCATCTCACTTGACCTCACACACCTTACTGCTTTTGACAGCCATCCTTTCAAACCTAATGAACGAACTTTATTGTCAACCGATTCTACAGATATAGACACGACCGCCTGCAGTTGAAATAAGCGTGGAAATAATACAGAAATAAGTGATTAGAGATGACGTATCTCCATTCAACTTTCCGAGTATAGCTATATCTTTATCAATATTTGCCAATTGGTAACCATGCGCGCTTATATCCCCTAAGATACTAGGTACATGTAACATACGCCGGATCTCAGATTGTCACTAAAAGCAGTCCATTTCATCCCAATTCGTTTTACAGTTTGGGCGCCATAGTGATCACAGAAATCCAGATTATTCCATCGATTACAATAAAGTGAAAAAGTCTATTGAGATCCAAAGTTCTCACTTTTACTGAATTTATACCAAACATCTAATTTATAAACCTGCTTCCACCACGAAAGAAACAAAACGTTGTCTGTGGGTTCATCCCTTTTATCTCCCCTAACCCGTAAAGAACAAACAAAAACCCCACTATATACAACACAGGGTGCGAATGGAATCATCCCTGTTTTTACACCCGGACCATAAAATAAAGATCGACGACCTTCTCGTCGAAATACAGTTCCTCTGTAAAATTTTAAAACGGATTGATGTTGCCGTTCCAAACCTTAAATCTTGTGCAGTAATATAGCAAAACTCGCCCACTAAATTTGTCACCTGACGGTTTTCCAATGAGGATAAGGGTCACTTTTTTTGCTTCATCTGGGGTGGGATTTATGTCAACAGTTTCCAGGATTAATTCCACTTTCGGGCATCGATTTCGTTCAATTCTCCATTTCCCCTCACATTTCTCGATTTGGTTGTCGGCGAGGCGGACGCATTCGAACCGGTGCGATGTCGTTCTACATTTTATTCTTTTGTAAATAAAGGCGAATTCCTGGAACAGTCCTCGAACACTAGCATCAATTACAGGAGTTGTCAATAATTCTAAGTGTATACTGCCCCAGTCGTGATTGCTTCGTTTACAACCTCTTTATTTAATTAAATTTACTTTAGTTATTTAAATATCTTACACGAATATCTCACCAGTCACCAATCCAAAACAGAACTCCATCAGTGATGAAAACTTCTTAAAATATTATCCCCAACAAAGTTACCAAAGGGTACGCATTATCAGTTAATTATCGTGCCCCCAGAGCGACACTGGAACTTCTGAAACTATCGGAACAGGAATCAACAAGTTTCCCTCGGTCGCAATGAGCAAAAGCACGTTGAAAGCTGCCTTTTTCAGTTAGCGTCGATGCTCCCTCTTTGATATTTTCGACAAACCGCCGTCTTTTGTCGTAGCTGAACGCCATCTGAACAAACTTAGTCGTATTTTCGGCATGCTATTAAGGTTGATTAGAACCGTGATGGTGTTTCTAAAGGTTATTTACACTGACTACTTCGACTACTCCGTTGACACATTGAAGCGTCTAAACCTTCTGCAACTCGTCAATTTCGTGAAGCTCTGGTTTCCAACCTAACGTCAGCTAGGACTACCAGTGTTTATCAAAATTTGCAACTATGGCAACTAAGGCTGTGTCTATGGTTAGTATCAGAGTGATTGGTCTGTAAATTGTTATACATATTTAAATTCACTGGAGGATGTGCTGATATCACTTTGGAACAATTGAGTGTAATCCATGAAGAAACACATGTAATATTTTCCCCTTCTGGTTGTCAGTTTGTCACCAAAGATAATCAAGTTTGTCCCCTGATAATTGTAAATCAAATTTATTAAGATTTTTGTCTAAAATTCTATAGCCCCACAACGTACGTATCCTCGTTTTGGTTCTGGGGAAAATTTAAAAGTTTGATGGTCGAGTGTTGTCGGAATCATTACGTGGTACACGATTTATAACCTCATACTGACGGAAATAAATTGATGAGGGAACACCATTACGAACTTTTAACGAGAATCCTTCGGCGCGCGCCAATCAACACAATTTCCGAAATCATGTTCGAATACTCATTGCCGGCCCATTTTGTGCCGCCCTTTGCTCCGACAGGAAGTGGCCAAGCTAGTCGGGAAAATTGGAAAACGCCGTCCGCCTTCAGGAGTCACTAAAGGGACAATTCCATTAACTTCGCTTGGGAACTACTACAACATAAATTTATCATAACTGTTATTACGCTCCGGAACAGTCTTCGGTATAATAGGGGATTGTAACCGTCATAATTACCATAAGGGTGGTTAATGGGAGACAATTAAAAAAGGATAGGTTCAATTTCCACAAAAAAATTACCACATCAGTGTCCTCAAACAGCGACGTTTTGGTAATTGCCTTGTTTGTTTCAGAAATAAGGGTGAACCCGGCCAACCCTCAGGAGAACCGGGTTAGTGTGGTTGGAGGTAAGTAATCAGGCAAGTTGCGGCTGTTAAGACGATCCTTGACCAACCTATCTAACTAACCAGACCTCAAATTCCATTCGAAACTGGACGCATCACACTTTTTCCACTTACTCGCTTCAGTAACTTTCTGCAAAGTTTGTCCTATCATCCAAACCAGGGCCGGCCCGGACAAACGTCCAACGGCCCGGTGCAAAGTTGACTAGCGCGTCCTTTCCGATAACTTACGTAGAATAATAAAGATCCGCACAAACAACCTACAATAATTTCATTTCTTTATGTTTTACACTACACAAATAGTTCATAACTCCTTTTCACATCATTATACATGTTTCATTTGCAGGTTTAACAGAATCGACAAGAGGAAAATCAACTGCAGCGTTGTCTTCATATTCAAACCAAGGATTCCTTCACTATCTCCTGATTATATTGTTAAGTTTTCGGTGACAATTTCAGCAACATATTTAATCTTCTTTACCTTTATATGTCTACATATTTACTTTTTAAACACTGTACATCTGTCAATTTATTGTTATTAAAGTTTTAATTGTATAACTATAAAACTGTGATAATTTCATTCGATTTATTAATATAATACAATATAATTGTATATTTCAACAACACGTGATGATACATACATGCTGTGTACATAATGTAGATATAACTATAGTAGCTACGTAAGTCCAACATATCCGCGTTTGTTATTATTCGGTTGGAAAGACTGAGCTTTTATATGTACATATTTTGCACATATTTTTTATATGTACATATGAGCTATATTCTAACAGAAATTATTTCGATAAGAAATTATTAAAACAAAAAGTCAAAACCTAGAAAGTGCCAAATATAATTGTAATTATTATTACTGTAAATCGTTATTGTCCACTTGATGTAATATACCAAAAATAAACGTCTAAAAGTAATTTAATCTTATATTTCCGTCCCTTTTACACAAAATGTAATATCATTTTTCAAACAACCCCATACAAAACTGCTGAAAATGATGTGGGTGTAATTCAGTATGTAACGTAAATAATTAAAAGCAGGGGTTAATAAATAAGGATCTATAGCGTAAATCAGGCCCCGTAACAATTCATGAGCGGTAAATTGAGTTATACAATTCTAGAATCGGGTTTTCACGTGTTTTCCATCTTCTGAATTTCCCTGAAAAGGACTAAAAGAGGGAGATCGTGAGCTAGCTGAGGCGATAAGGTAGGAATCATTAGATAACAGATGAAAAGAAATTCGCCAGAAAACCACAGAAATTTTAGGTACGCTAGTAATTGGTTTAAAATGTTAGCATAGGACCGCATCATCCGCTTGATGGAGTCTTATCTCCGACGTAGAGTTGCATACGTATCTTATAATGGATTTTCATCTGTTGCCCTTATGTTGAAGTTTGGAAATGATTACAATATTTTGCAATAATTTATGTTATGTGTTTTGAATTGATAATTATGTTTTACCTTACTGTGTATACTGTCAATGCATCTTTAATATTTTGTCCTGTAACTGGAATTTCTGTTTGACAATAAAGGCACTATTATTATTACTATTATTGTTATTAAAATGAATAGTGCAGAACAGAAGTAACAAATTCGAACACATGAAAGCTCATTGCAAGTTTTACCTCATTCCTCAGTGAAAGTCGCGAGCTTGCGCTAAACGCAGGTTGGATGAAATATGAAATTGTACCCGCGAAGCAAGGGAAACCGTGCAGAGTAACGCTGTTGCATTTAACTGTAGCGGAAGGAATTATCCCGATTAGCAGAGTTTCACCGTTGACTGATAAATTGTAAAGACACGCAAGGCCCATGCATTTGAGCGTTGCAAGTGATCGCATCGTTCCCCTGTCTCCACTTCAGGTGCATCACCCCCAAAGTAAGCAACTCGGTGTTGCTGGATTGTGGCGACACGCGGACGTTCCGTTAACTAATCATAAATACGTTGGCAGTCAATCCGATCTGACCTTACACCGTCCGGCGGGCGGGCTTTGAGGACTTTTGCGAGCAATTCACTAATTTCATTAGAACTGCAATTTTATTTTTAAACTATGTACATACATATTATACATACCAATATTTTTTGTAGTGACAAAACGTAAATTTGTTACATTTGTTAAGCGTTATACAAATATGGAATTTCATTCTATTAATATTGAAAATGTTTAAAATCATTAATAAGGGTAAAATAAAAAATTAGAAAAAATGTGTTCATTGACATCAATAAAAATTTAAAATTCATCGGACATTGCTATTTGTCTCCCAAACTTGCTCAAAGATTTTACTACAATATGATCGTTTTGTTTAGTTTAAGAGGCAAAAGTTATTCAAGTTAAAACTTTTACCGAATTTTAGTGTAATATAAACACAATCTTCAGTTTCTACTTTTACTATTAAAAAAGATTCTCTTATAGTTTTCTTAATTCATACTTACTTGATTACCATACTAAATATACTTACTTGATAGAGGAAACACATTAGACAACTGGAAGTATTTTAATAAAAAATAAACAGTATACTTCAAAGAAACAGACATTTATTAATATACATTGAAAATATTGAAAGAAGAATATAATATTATTGCACTTTTCTTAAATATGTATGTACAGGGTGGCCAAATCAGCGTGCAAAGTACTGTATCTCGGAAAGTACTCATTACGGAGAGCTGCGGTAAAAAAGTTAAGAACTAAAGTGGCCAAAAGAAAATCCTGGAAATTATTTTCAGGTTTCTAATATGGCCGCTTGGGGGCGCAACTACCACCTTAAATTAAAAAATGTGTTTTTTCTCGGAATTCCGCCATAATAACATAACAAAACATTTGCTTTTTAAAGGTTAGATAAATTGTATTTTTTTGCCCTATATGTGTAAAAATAAAGTTGTGGGGGTGTTGGAATATGTTTGTAAACAAACGCCAATAATTTCAAAATGGTTGAAAGGAATTTAATGAATTTGGTATCGTTGAAAAGAGCTTTTCGTAGACAACACAGCCTATCTTATTTGCGATGATTGTAGTTTTGGTACGTCGCCACTAGAGGGCAGTTTTCGAGATAACAATAGAAATTGTGAATTTTCTTAGAAAAATCTATCGTTACTACTTTCATTTCACGAAAAGATCAAGAGCAAAATGAAGCCCAAATAAGCTAACGAAAACTATGCCTCGATATTTTGTTCCTAACCTAAAGTAATCCTCTCATTAAACATTCTTTCACCGTTATTTTAGGTTTTTACTGGCTTATTTGGGCTTCATTTTGCTATTTTTTATGAAAACAAAGTAGTACCGATAGATTTAACTTTTCTAAGAAAATTCACAATTTCTATTGTAATCTCGAAAACTGTTCAAACTACAATCACCACAAGTTAAGTACGATTTGTTTTCCAAGAAAAGATCTTTTCAACGATACAAGTTTAGCCATTTTGAAATTATTGGCATTTTGTTACAAACATAAACCAACAGCCCCCACTAATGCCAAAATTTATCTAAGCTTTAAAAAGCATATATTTTTATGTTAATATAGCGGAATTTCGATAAAACCCACATTTTTTAATTCACGGTGGCGGTTGCGCCCCCATGCGGCCATCTTAGAAACCTGAAAATAATTTCCAGGATTTTCTCTTGGCCACTTTAGTCCATAACATTTTTACCGCAACTCTGTACAATGAGTAGTTTCCGAGATACAGTACTTTGCACGCTTATTTGGCCACCCTGTACATACATACATAAATACAAAAAATATTACGACAATATTCTCACTTTTCTATGTGGCTTAGGATTTGAAGTTATGACATTCTACTGCTCTTCGTTGGTCCTTTACTGAAAAGCTGAAGTAACTTATTCCTGGATCTTTAAACCTGTGTTTGCCACAGTTTTTATAATAGCACAGATTTACCGAAAAACGCATGTTTACTACAATTTGCGGGTGCACAAAGTTACAGAGCATATAGCACGATAAACAACCCTACCAGCACGACGGCGATGGTAACGTAATTGTAATAAGTGGGACGGTGTCGTCTATTAACAAATTGATAATGATAACTAACGACATACTTCCCAGGTTTGTGGTATTCCCAGTTCTGAGACTAGATATACCAGGGATTTAATCAATCGAATATTTACTGTGGGTTCTTGTCTAGTGTCTTATTGAAAAGAATTATCTTCTGCAATAAATGAATGGTAGCTCTTACTTCTTGACGATTCTATTTCGTCTTCCGCTCTTTACCTTTACTTCACAGAACTGGGAAGTTCAAGAAATAAAACTGACTTATTTTCCACAACAATATATATATATTTACAAACAATATTTAGAAAAACCCTTCAGGTCGGGTGTACAAACAAATTAGTGACAAATCTTGACAAAAATGACTTAATTACTGAAAGGAATTACACCTTTACAAAAAAAAACAAAACTCTTAGATTCTATTAACAAGTTTCTATTAGGATGGAGGCCCTTTTATCAGAAAAAACACGTATTATTCAAAGACAACCTTGCGTCTGCTATCCCTTTATCGATCACCAAGATACTTTCACCTACCTCGGTCTGCCTTTTATTCGCCAATTACTGCACTCTGTAGCCTGGGAATGATCTGCCTGGACCCTGAATATATATATCTGCAAATGGTCGGAACTCGACGATTAAGAAAGTTAACCAAGTAGACTCTCGAACGGTTGATCTCTCAAACTGGATGCTGGTGATTCTTTGGACTTAGCCAACGACACAAAGCACAATCACAGTAGACGCAAGAAGAACTGAACCTTTCGATTTTAAGCTGACTTAGCAACTGCCAATTGTTTATTCCCCGGCTATCGAGGAAACCTTAGAAATTTTGAGTTAACACCCCCAAAATTCATTGGGACCAAAACTGCTACCAATCAGGATCTAGTCCCGTCTCCCTAGAAAAACCATTGACTCGTTTCTCGGTGGTCCGTTTCAGATCACGTTTCGCTAGAAATTCTTAGAAATGACCGCCGTATGTTTCAAAACCCTGGTTTCAAAACAATGCCCTAGGATAATATTTTAAAACTAACATCCTGCAAGGATGACAAGTGAATTCCTTGCTTAACCGACATAAACTCATAAACGTTGCAGTTTATTATGCTGTATTTTTAAAGCCATTGTATCTATGCATATGTCTTGTTTGTTTTTACGACCGTTCATAATCTTAGGGTAACCATCTGTTAGATACGTTTCCTAAATAACGTCCGTTTGGGCAAATATTCCGACTCTTACATAATAACTGAGATCTGAACGCGAAGAGCGCAAAGTTACTGAGATTCTGACCGGTCACCTATAGACCATCTAGATGTCGGTATCATTCGCTGCGACGTGCAAAGCTATACCGTTGCGCCTCTTGTTAACTCTTTTACTCAACGGTTTCACGTTTGTTCACGAATTTATCGGTACGCTCGCTGCGCATCCCCCACCCAATCGTAGCCAGCAAACGTCGCGCCCTGTTTTATTCATTAACACTTAATTTAATTTACCATGAATTTACTTAGTTGCATAATATCATCCCTACTACTAGAGCACGACTACTTTGCATTCAACGCTTGACCACCCGAATTAGTTTACTTGGCACGCCACCTACACGGATCTTTACTACACTACCCACTATCGCTGGAAAACATTCATTTCTTTGGTCTGCCATTTCGCGGAATTATTTATTAAGACAGAATTACAGAAATAAAACACGCTAGGTTATGCCGAGAAAATGTCTCTCATTTTCTTTGGTAGCACTTGATTGATTATTTGATTATGTCATAAAGTTGATAAATAATAGATTTCATCCGAACAAATATCGACTTGGAATTCGTGATGGAATACCTATTTCTTCAAAGCACTGGTATCAATCAACTGAGCCGTCCCAAGAACTAAGACGATAATAAAGGAACTAAATTGCAATGCAGAATTAAAGTGCGTTATAATATATATATATATAAGCGGCAGTACTGTGAATTGTCAAAGGTTGCAGAGGACAATCAAAAACTGTTCATGTGATCGAAATATTCCTGAACTGTGTAGTAGCATTCTTCATAAAGCAGGTTCTTCAAGTCTTTCTGGAACTGCTTTTCTGTCTTTCCAAACAAGACATCCGGAAGGGCATTTATTAGGTTGAGGTGACGGTGCTGGGCAGCTGTTGACGTGGTTCGGTGGTATGGAACTGTGGGTTTGTTCTGGTTTCTTAGGTTTCGGGATGTTGAATGGTATCTTGTCACGTTTTTTGGGAGGTCTCTCTAGGTTCTCATCAACTGATTATATGTATAAGTATTCGCTGGTTAGCATCAAAATCTTGTACTTTTTGAACAGCGGTTTGCAGTGAGTCATTGGAGGTGCTTGTTCGATAGCTCTTAGTGCTGACTTTTGGAGTGTGCAGATCTTCACAGCTTGTTTCCCCACACAATAGGAATTTGACACTACAATGATATGTCCTCTGATGGTGTGCCACGTTGTATATAGTCGAACGCCATTGTTTTTTATTGGAATTGGGTCGACAGGACTCAACCGACAGGACATTCTGCCGAATGAGCACCCTCTCTCGGATTTTAGGCTTTATTACTGCGTTCAATGACTGCTTTTCCAAATTGCTGGACAACATACAATGGAATGTATCGGATGTTTTCGCTATAGTTTAAACCACAATAAACACAACGCGGATTTAGTGAATTTGTCCGAACCGCAACTAATGAGTGGCCGAATTGCTGCCAAAATTAAAAATGAATGCCGAAACTTGAATGCTAAAATTTAGACTGAATAATGAACTAATCACCAATTAATGAACCCTGCGAATTTATAAACTACGCGAATACAAAATATGTCTTAAATCTAGAATATCGTTCATTGTTACTGCATTTTGGGGAAGTACGTAACCCGGTCATATTTTCGTCAAAGTTGTCCACTCAAGAATCTCGTATTTGGCTAATTCCAAAAAGAATCCTCCCTAATTAAGTTCTTTGCGTGGAGATATAAAAAATGAGGTGCGAAGGTAATTTCTCTCTACTGCGCTGGTTGGAGAGAAAGTCTGTAATTGGCCGGGACTGGCGTTCTTCCCGCCTGAAATACTGAAACGAGAGGCACTTTTTTGTAATATAATTAGCAGACCCTTTTCTCTGTGCAGATTTAAACGGTGTCAACTATAACTGTAGGCGTTATTTCTCACCGCCAGAAAACATCCCCGAGCCAACCGTTATTTCAAGTCCGCAACCAACTCAAGGCGTTGTGAAAAATTAGCACAAGCTTTTTAATATTTAATGTGTTCTAGACGCCGTCACCAGCAGTCTGCCCTTAATTTGTTAATCATACACTTCTTTAAAATTTAAAATGCTTGCCTTTTATCAACTCGTTCCAATTCCTCAATCAATCTACGAAACTGAATGAAAACTGGCCTTCTGCATTATTTTCTCTCTTCACGAATTTTCTTGCGTACATTTCTCACATGCAACCGATTATGACCAAACTGATACCAGCTCATCCAAACTTTAATTAACTTATCAAATCGATACTGATCATGGCAATCGAGAAGTAAAATAGACGTAAAACTTTTGAACTACATTCAACTGCTATACGATTTGCACATAAAATCTTGCTATACTCGTGCCGAGGCTATCGTAAAATCATCAAACTTTAACAAGGTACTAAAAGCTATGACAGTATGTACACCACACAACACACAGGATAAATTTCTCCAGTAACTCCCCCACCTCGAATTTTCCTCGGAGATTTACCTACACCTTCATGAGAGAAATTGCCTAAATTATTAAGAAGCATCACATTATTGATTGGCAATAACTCAAACAGCGAACGCTTGCAACACCTGGTGCTGAGCCATGGGTGGACAATAGTTCCAAAATAGGCGTATCGATTTCAAGGAAGATATGACTGATGGTTACCCCTCCCCGCAGAAAAATGTATTTATATAAGAAACTGATGATAAGATATATTGTGCAAGAAAGTTAAAAGAGTTAGGGCCATGTTAATAGTCATAGCTCAGATTGCTCTTCAGCACATTTTACATAATTTTGTCTCAAGATTCGTACACATATTAAAAGACAGAACGTCGCTGCCAGCAGCAACAGAAAGTAGCGGCTAGTAAAACAACCCAGTGTGACAGCGGCATTACTGAGCTCAAACCTGAAAGATGCAACTTGGAATATCCATGTTTTATGTCATGTTTAACCAATTAAGCCAACGAAACCGTTGGAAACGTATAAATATATCGTTCAGACTGTATGTAACTACGATGAAGTATGAAAGAGGTCACCCAATCCAACACCCTCAGCCCCACATCGCGGTATCATAAATTTATTTATAACTTCTTAAGAGTCGTAAAACCGTTTACGACTTTCAGTAGTAATCCAGGAAGATAACGAAGTTACGCCCATACGGGGAAAGAAATGTTTAACTTTGCAGTCCTGCTAAGGATCCACCTAAAGCGGTAAGATGTGCTACTTCTATCGAAAATTGATCTTTAAGGTACCGTGAAGAAGTTCAAAACTGCTTTAACTTTTTTAGGTAACGGGAAAATGGAGTCGGTCTACAGTCATTTCAGATTATCACTTACATGCTCCCTCGTGTACAGCGTAGAAGGTAACTGTACTAAGTAATAGTTAAAAGTTATCGTCGACAACAGTAAGGGTACGGCCAGTGACGATATTCTCCGTTTCATTAGAAATGAATGCTATACCAACTAGAATGCTTTTCCTGGAAGTACTTGTTTGAAAGTAAAAAGAGAGGTGATATGCTTAACGTACCAATCAATAGTACTAATAATAATGTTGTAAGAACGTATATCTTCTGTTTGGATAAATCGCATAAAGCATACTTTTTACCCAAGGCGTAGACAAAGAAAGAAAAAGAAATGCAATGAACGAACAATAAAATAAACACCAATAAAATATTGCCAGAAAACCCTCATTAAGAGACCGCACTAATTGCTTGGGTCATGAAATGTTTGTCATCTTTTAGAAAAGCCGTAGGCTGGTCATATTGGCCACACAAATCTTAATTAACGGGATTTTATTGGATACAGTTCTCCCCTTAAATTGTTTATTAGCGTTTATAGCCAAACAAAAAATAGTTTATAGAGGCATGTATTGCATCGATATTTTAAGGAAGCGCAATAATTAATACTGATCATTTAATCGAAAAAAAAAAAAAAAAAAAAAACATTTTGGTGTTTTGGTCAATACAATCCTACTTGTCAAACTTAATTAATCAAAATTTGCTTATAATAACATATGTTTTATATACAAAGTCAAGTATAAATTGTTCAAGATTTACTGAACGCACGTATACTGACGACGCCGACATCCAGATACTTAAGCCCTTAAGGTCACGTCATGTTAGTGGCACTGACGTTTGTCAAAATCTGACAATTTGCAACCACAGCGACCAAGGCCGTGGATTCTGCCAAAACCACTTCAATAAAAGCTTATAGTGCCTAAACCGTTCTCTGTCCTAAACCATTGATCTGTAAGTTGGTCTACATATTTAAAGTCACTGGAGGATGAGCTTATATCAGTTTGACCACAATCGGATTAATCCCTAAGAGGATGCATGTAACAGTTGCCACTTTCGGTTGTCAAATTGTTACCAAAAACAATCTAGTTCGTTTCCCGGTAATTCTAAATGCGTATGCAAAATTTCAGCCCGACCCGTTGTACCGTTTGGACGCTATCGTGTTCACAGACATACATACATACACATACACACAGACATTTTCCAGAAATCATCGCAATCAATTCAGGGGACCTCAAAACCCGTATTTCCGCGAAAATCTCGAAACGTACTAGTCGGAAAGTAAAAAGTGTTTCCCAAAAAAAGGACACGATAAAGTGCCGTTTGTTGGGAATAGGCGGCGCTGTAGTCTGGCGCCCACGTTATTCGGTGTAATTTGACATGACGTTCGCGTCATAGGGTAACATTTCGGACCACTGAGGAAAGGCGTCAAAATTAGGACGGCAGATTTATGGACAGCCGGCGCCGAGACGGCTTTGGCGAGCAACGTCGAGAAGGGTCGCGTCGACCCTGGTACAGCTGTATCCGCCCACCGATGCCAACACAACCGCAAATGACAGTCGATTTAGGATGCAATTCGCGTGTAATTCCTGACATACAAAAAATCGGGATCGATCGAGGTTTTATTGGCACGTCCGATAGGTTTATTGATGCCTCCACGTTCTATCCTTTATGGAAAAAATAAAACACAAATGCCTTATGAAACTACTTAAGGGTACACACGGTGCCGTGGCACGCTGATGTTTTCGATCTGCGGTCGTGAAGTACATAATTTTGGGGCAATAAGAACCAGTTAACAGTAAACACGGATTGTATATGTGCTAGCAAAGAAAAATCATATCTCGGAACCGATAAAATTGATAATCTGTTTCTTCAATTAATCACTACACGTCAATATTATCATTAATAGGCCCGTTCCTCAACTCCTGTACGTGGATAACCACTTTCTTCCTCCATGTTATATGCATGGAAATATATCAAAGCGGTACTATCTAATTTCATCGGGAATTCCTATCTGAAATGCGTACTTGTTGATATACTCGCTAATTACAGCAGGCGTATTTCATTCGGAAGAAGCCAAACACCACGTCTAAACTAGCGACATCCGCTAGTAACGCGATGTCAAATCTACTGTATAGTGTAGAGCAATAGGGTATTACGGCATTTTTCAAATTCGGTTTTAATACAAAATGGACTACCACCTGACCATCCTTTTACTAATAAAATTCGGAACAACGCTTTAATTTAAGAGAAAACGCCGATTGAAATTTGAATAAAAATCCTCCATGTGACGTCACAAGGAGGAAATATAATGCGAAGCTGGAGACGTTGCTCAGTTATTTTATGCTGCTGGGGTGGGAGCACACGCATACTTCACGTTACTTACGGTAGTTGTATTTAGGTTCAGTGAGGCAAAAGACAAGATCAATCATGAATAAACGAATAAATAATAAACGAAATGTATATGTACATAATAACCTGTTAAGAAATAAAGCCAAATAGCCACTTCCATTCGAGCGTACTTAATCAACACAACTCAATTATTAAACGCATACATTCCCAATAGTTCAGTCCATTCGTATCGCAATTTAGTCGTCCCTTTGCCCATATGTTAGCGCTATATAAGGGACATAATGCGGCATAATGCCACATAAGCGACATAATGCCTCAAGATACATTACCTCGAGACCCCTCTAAAATGTTTATACTAATTTGACACGTTCACGGGGTGGCGCCACCGTTACAGCACATAGCACCTTCCCATTTCGTTACCCTATAGGTAACGGGAGGGTGTTATGACGTCTCCTGGACCTCTCAGGTTACATTGCCAGGAAGGATAATGACATACGTCTGTAAGGCGAGGAATCTTGATATATGCCTTTTACAATCGTCACCTGATGCCTGAATGTAGGGAAAGATGGCCTTTTTGTGACGTTTGTGATGGAAATTTAAAAGGAACATTTCTTGTTTTTGTATAGAATTACTGCATGACAAATGTACTCAGCGTTAAAAACAAACTTAATAAAGTAGACTACTTTATCGTCGTTGACGCGGTTTTCTCCCGGAAATCTAGAACTAGGTGATTCGATTTAAACAAACCTAGAAAAAATTTCGAAAATTGTATATATTTCTGGTTTGAAGTTATTCGCCTTCGTCCATAGTATAAAAGTTCACATATAAAGCACTTTATATTCTACTCGTAACTAGTAAAATTTATACACCGACTATATGAACATTTTTATTACCTTGCTAATAACCATATTAATTAAAATAAAGTTTGAGGTTGTATTCACTCCCATAAAACCAGCAACCACTGTATAATTAATGATAGTACTGCTATACAATTAACAAGCTTCATCATACGATTTTAATAAAGCCCTACAGGTGTCCCAGGTGTCTTACTAAATGAATATAACCCTCCCTGTTACGAGAAGTGGGATAGATTTCAAAACTTGACGTAAAAAATATTCAATGTTTTTAGTCCATGATGTTGGCTAAGTAAGTGTATTGTTTACATAGTTTTGAAAACTACTTTCTTTAAATCGACATTTCCGATATAATATGTAGTTATTTATATAATAATCGATATAAATTGTTACTTACCTTGACAAGCAACTACATAGATTGACACATACGCGGAACACATTTAGAAACTACAGTACAACTTCGATAGATCGGACACTCTCTAGTACGGACACTCCAGTAATCCGAACGCTCTTGTCAACCGGACATTTTAGAAATTTTACCTCCCTAGTTCGGACACAAAATATAATTTGCAGTTAAAACCAGGTAGAAAATACCAAAGTATTGTTTAACATTAATGTCTTACTGTGAAGCAACCGGATCACATAAATTGCCACTTAATTTTAGCAATAGCGGCAAATCTAGATGCTTTTAAATGCAGAATGAGCTCAATACCAGTTGTGTACAGGGCGTCTGATAAAGGACGGATGAGTAGAACATTGCTTACTTAATGTTTCGAAAAATATTTTAAGCCTGAGGTTAAGACATTTTTAACAGGGGTTAACAGGCCCCAAAAAGCTCTAATGTCGATGCTGCCAACGCGTTTTCTTTGGGCATCAGGTGGTCTGCAGAAAACAATTTTCCCATGGAAATCCTGCTTCTCAAAAGGCCCAGAGAAAAATTTACTAATGTAGCTGTATCCAAAAGAATATAAACAAAGATTGATATATTTTTAAAAAATAACTGAAATCTTTTGCTTATTTTATCCATTTATGTTCAGAATTTAGTTTTTAATTTTATGTTTTGGTTATATGTGACCTCGGATGCGAAAATAACGTGCAGCATAACGGTACATATTGGAAGAGACCTTACGTGCGAAAATATTGTGCAAGATAACGTTACGACAGGTCCCTTTTTGCGTCCGGGCTCACATATATTCAAATATTCCCAGTTGTTTTCATCTTCATCATAAAAAATGACCCTTTCCAACAAAAGAAAAAAAAACCTCCAGTGATCCGGATACCTCAATACTCCGGACATGGTCAGAAACGATATATGTCCGGATTAGCGAAGTTATACTGTACTAGTTAACAATAAGGTCCGCTAACCGCTTACTAGACAAGGGTATATGAGCTGCAGCCGTATTCACACCGCGTGCATTTTAGCACGGGTGAGAAGGTGTAGAGATGGACTTTTTCGGTAACATGGTGATTCGCATAAGACCGACACGACCCATCGCTACACTTAGCATGGGTGCTAAGTTTGTAGGATACCTTGTATTAGCTTTGTTCGAACAGCAATCCAAAAAGTAATGTATCTACTGTGCATACGCAGTATAAAATTGGTGTTCGAGCAAAAATAAGCTATGGATTGTATGCATCCATAGGAAATGTATGTATCCATAGTTTTTGCGATGTTTGTGTTATGATAATAGGGTATTACAGCATTTTTTAAATTTTGTTTTAATACACAGTATGCTACCTCCTGACCACCCCTTTACAAATATTTTTTTTAATTTAGGAGAAAACGCCGATTAAAATTTGAATAAAAAGCCTCCCTGTGACGCCACAAGAAGGAAATATGAGAAGCTTGACAACGTTGCTCATAGTTATGTTATGCTGCTGGGTTGGAAACGCATACTTCCCGTTATTTACTGTAGTTGAATTGAGGTTAAGTGAGGCAAAAGACAACATCAATCATGAGCAGATCTAAACAACAATATAGAGTAAGTTGTGTGCCTGATTTCAACAGCAAATCAGCAGAAACACATGACTGTACTTATATAACACTTATTACAAAATCCGGAATGTCAAAGTAAATACTAGCGAGAATGGCATGTAACACCATATAAACAAGCAGTGATGACAACCCTATAAGAATAAAAACCCCTACATTTATTAATAATTTCTAGGCTACGTTGACAATTTTACACTTAGCCAATCACGACAGTCCTCGGCAAATTCATGTTTTAATTGCAATTTTCTCAACAAACTCCGAATATAATTAAGTAGTAAGTTAGCAGAATGTCATATGCTCTATAATCGTTTAATACTTGAATCTATTTAAATTTTCACATGACCGTAATACCCTATTGTGGAAGTAATACAACTTCTAGAGTTCCTAGACGGTACCCAAAAATAATTGGAGTGGACATTCGGTAGCGTCATTGCCGACACAGCTACAATCGCGCGACGGGCCGACGACGGAGATTCCTGCTTCTTACAAATGAAATCTACATTTATAGTAGAGTGCTCCGATGAGCAAAATGTGTTACCCTGTGGGGGTTTAAAGAGTAAAAGGTAGGGTTTGTTGCATTGAGTCGGTTATATTAAAATACTGTTACCTGAAAAGTTGGCCGAGAATTGGCCTGTGCAAACAAGAGTTTTTGCAAAATTTTGAGTTACGACGATGGGTGTTCAGAACAAGGTTAAATTTTTTTTTGGTCCAAAAATCGTTATTAAATCTGTAGCCGTTTTACTTAAAAAAAAATCTTAAAGTTTTCGAAATACACGGGTGCTTACGGGCCATGGAAACTTAAAGTGCTTCTAACTCGTAAACAGAACCGCTAAAAATCGCAACTTTTTATGGTTCTTCAACACTTATCACCGGATTTCTCAAAAACGAAGGCATAAATCGAAAAAATTTAAAGTTGAAAGTTTTAGAGCAAGATCTTCTCCTTCTAGTAGTACTCCTTTTATATTTTTTGGAGTAGGATAACATGTAAAAAACTATAAATGTAACGCAAGTCCTAATTTCCCTCCCTCTCGTCTCGAGCCCCGCGCTCGGCAGTCGCCTATGTTCTCTGCAGCAAACGACACATTGATAAATAATTATTCTGAACAATAATGCAATTTATGGCAACTTTTAAAAATAATAAATAAGTAGGTACCTATTCCACCCTATTCGCTCTTTATTTCGCTATACTCTTTTTCTGGAGGCCCGATTTTTTGCAGATTTCCACAAGATTGTTGCCCCATACATCTGCAAGAACCAATGCAACTTATATTTTTCTTTTTGCAACTGCGCCGTTTTGAATTGCAATCTAAAATGATAAGCTGTTATATTATGCAAGTGCGAAAAAAAAAATAGTTACCTTTTTTACATCGACATGATGATAATACTGGAAATTCTATAGGTCGTGGAGAAAGAGTCTGTAATACCGGTACTCACCATTGTTTAATTTCTAACCATATTCCCAGTAACTCAAGAAATTTTGGGCAGAGTTTAATGAATTCAACAAAATATTGAATTGATATTGGGATCGTAAACAATGCTGTCGCAAACTGTCTTTAGTGGGTGGTAATTTATCCATGGTTTTGGAAACACAAATATATATTGCAAAAAATCTGTGCATCAGATCTTGACCCAAAACCAACGAGCAACGCATGCTGACGCATATACACGCAAAAATACTTTCCAACAATGTTTCTTTCCAAAACCAGATAATTGACTTGTAGTATCCGATTCTGTTAATGCATGAAATGCTGGTAAGTTTTTAAATAAATTTATTTCCATTTGTAGAAGATGCACAGGTATAAAACGGAGAGAATCTTTTTTCCCTGTTTTTATCCACACTCTGGAGTTAACAATTGTCTAAAGTGGCATAAAAGTACCAATACATCTTATACATCAGTGTCGCTACATTCATTATATGCAATAAAATTCTCGTATCCGCTTCTTCATGATTTGACGACAACAACTCATCTCTTAATCCGTAATTGCTTCTGTCTGAAAATCCTCCACTTGTAACGAACAGAAAATTTGTGAGTTGATTTTTATTAAAATTGGAATGTATAAACAATTGCCATTGGCGAGGTAGCGGCAAATCTTCTGCATTAATAATTGTATCTATAAACTTTTTTGATGTGCCTCTTTTCATCCTCGTTGCATTTTTTATGGATGTTTCAAAATAATGATCCATTACTAAATCAATCCTAACAGCATTCTATGCATTTTTAAATACGATTGATGAGAATATCTTGGAATAATCTGCAAATGTTTTCGCACTTGCCGGTCTTCCCAAACGTTGTACAAGAGACATGCCATCATAAATGTAGCATATTTCTTTTTGGGTTAAGATTTTGCGCACATACTTTTTGCAATATACAACGCTTTGTCATACGGTTGTATTCCAATAGTGCAGATATTACATCAATAGATCAGCTTAGAGGCATACTTGCTGCTTCCAAAACCATGGATAAATTACCACACACTGAAGATAGTTTGCTACAGCATTGTTTACGATCCCATTATCAATGCAATATTTGGTGGAACTGATTAAACCCTGTCCAAAATGTCTTGAATTACTAGGAATATGGTTGGAAATAGTACCGATATTACAGACTCTTCCTCCACGACCTATAGAATTTGCAGTATCATCATCATGTCATGTAAAAAAGGTAACTGTTTTTTTTTTCGCACTTGCATAATATAACACCAACCTTATCATTTTAGATTGCAAACCAAAATGGTGCAGTTGCAAAAAGAAAAATATAAGTTGCATTGGTGCTTGCAGATGTATGGGGCAACAATCTTGTGGAAATCTGTAAAAAATCGCGCCTCCAGAAAAAAGAGTATAAAGAAATCAAGAGGGAATAGGTACCTACTTATTTATTATTTTTAAAAGTTGCCATGAATTGCATTATTGTTTAGAATAATTATGTATCAATGTGTGAGAGCGAATAGGTACCTACTTATTTATTACTTTATTAGTTGTCATGAATTGCATTATTATTCAAAATAATTATTTATCAATGTGTCGTTTGCTGCAGAGAACATAGGCGACTGCCGATCGTGGGGCTCGAGACGAGACTTGGACTTGCGTTACATTTATAGTTTTTTACATGTTATCCTCAACTCCAAAAAATATAAAAGTAGTACTACTAGAAGGAGAAGATCTAGCTTTAAAACTTTCAAGTTTAAAATTTTTCGATTTATGCCTTCGTTTTTGAGAAATCCGGTGAAGTGTTGAAGAACCATAAAAAGTTGCGATCTTTAACGGTTCTGTTTAGTTAGTAGAGTTAGAAGCATTTGAAATTTCCATGGCCCGTAAGCGCCCGTCTATTTCGAAAATTTTAAGATTTTATTTAAGTAAGACGGCTACAGATTTAATAACGATTTTTAGACCAAAAAAAAATTTAACCTTGTTCTCAACACCCATCGTCGTAACTCAAAATTATGCAATAACTCTTGTTTGCGCAGGCCAATTCTCGGCCAACTTTTCAGGTAACAGTATTTTAATATAACCGGCTCAATGGGACAAACCCTACCTTTTACTCTTTAAACCCCCACAGAATCACTTTTTAAGCGACATTTTTACGCTGGAGCACTCTACTATTATGGATGACGTCCTCAAGACCAGGACCCGCGCAGATATACAGTGTCGGCCAGTTTCAGACGCCGTATACCCCATAAGAGAGAGCAAGAAAGCAATATAAAGGCGGCCACTGCATGCCCCCACCATGCGACATGAACCAACCACGAGGCCGTGCTAGCGCGGTGCCTGAATTGGTGGGGATGTGTTTCAAACGTTCTCTCAAAACTGATGCGGCGGCTGGAACTGGCCGACACTGTATATGTTACGGTCATAGTGATAAATAGGTTATTATTAATAATTACCGGTTATTATTAATAATAGCAAAGGGGCAAGGTTAAAGTGAAGAATTTATCACATGAACCGGCTATTATTAATAATTTCCGGCATGCTGTGGTCAATGTGATATATTTCAAATCGATATTGCATTAAGGTGATGCTACAATATAATAGAGCCCAGATTTGGAATTCTGTTAGTATCTACATAATCGCCACACAACGAATCTATTCACTGGGTTTTCAGTGTTGGGCCTTTAGTGACGTTAGTCCTGACACAAACTTATTTAGTTACTACTCATGACTAAAATAAGGAAGATTATCAAAACGAGACTAAAAAAATGCCAACCCATACTAATTGCATGCACGAGTGTGTAACTCTTTGGGTCATGCTTATTTGCGCAATTCTTAAAAGCTAAGTAAGTAATAAATTAGAAACTCGGTTTATATTATTCTGCCAGTGCATACGTACATAGTGCTTCTGTATTTTGCAATTCGTGGCAAAAAGAAATATTTTTATTTATAACTTATTATATATTATCTTTTTAATACAAAACTTTAAAAAATGTTTTATATTTAATTTTTAATACAAAAGTCCTTCTAGACCTTTATTTTTTTGTGGTAGTACAACAATTACACCATTTATATTGTAAAAATAAAGCAAGATAAAGTTTGTAATAGGACGTCATCTTCTTTTGTTTTTTGTATTTTTTGTTGGTGATAAACACTTGATAAATATATCCGTGAGATATTAGATATGCTTAGGGTCGGTATAGGTAATGAACAACCTAATGTAGGGAAGATTGGGGCAAGTTGTTTCAATGTTTAATCTTTTATTTATAAAATTATTGTCAAACACCTAAAGTAGAAATACCGTGTTAGGAACAGAACCATACAAAATGTTTGCAACATTTGTGCGGTGCAATTTATGTAAAAACATCTATGTAAACTGTCTCGCCTATTCTTGCATGTATTTGCATGAAAATACAATATTGATTTTTTTTTATTAAATCTGCAACATTTAAAGATAATTGGGATTTGAGAATTTACTTAATAAATTGTAATTGTACATTTACAAAAAACTACCCACATGCATTATATGTAAAAATGGGTGTTACTGATAATAAAATGGTTAACTTTTTTGAACACTCTGTATAAAATATTCTTTTTTATGTTTTGGTCATTGAGCCGTCCTTGGGTGTATACCAAATATCATTACCAATTATATCCAGTAGTTTCTCACGTACAAGGGAGACAAAAAAAGCATTCTGTATTATCAATGTTTTGTATTATTCGTAATTTTGGTCATTGGGCTAGCCGTACTGATGATTTGCGTCGAGTAAATAAATATAATAGCTTACATAGTAATCAAAATAACGTAGCTAACTTCTTTGAAGACTGTATACAAAAGATCTTTTGTAAAAAGTAACATTTTTATCACTTTTACCGTGCCCGTTAGGAAATTATTAATAATAGCCGATCCGTGTGATTATTTAAGTGTTTCTAATCACATTGACCAAATGATGCGGTTATTATTAATAATAGCCGGTAATTATTAATACAAACCACATTTATCACTTTAACCGTAACATATATAATTGAAAATAATGGATTTGGAAGGTCCCCCCACGCTACTCTTGTTATTCTCGCCCATATTTTTCAATCGCAGCTCGGCAATTGATGCTGATGGTCCTCCTTTATTTTCACTACTTTACCGTTAGTTTTTCCTTTCCGTAACGTCCTCCATATCAGTAATAATGTATAGATTTATGAAAACGCGTACTTCCGCTGAAATTTTTCATCGTCGATTACAAAACTTTTCTTCTAGGGTACTAGTCGGAAAGTAAAAAATAATCTCTTAAATTAAACCACAGCATTTACAGGTTTGTAGGTATCCCAGTGCTGTTACCCAAGTATATGTTCCTGTTCAAAGCCACACATTCGCCGAGAAAAACCGGAAAATCGATATAATAAATGCGCCCTTACAAAAAATTGTCAACGGAAGGAATGCGCCAAATAATTTTCTGGGGATGAGGACATAGCACCCTGGGATTAAGTGGTGGAGGGATGATGAATCTTCCCCTTCCCAGCCATCCTCGTACTTCTTTCCGTAGCTAAACAAGCGACTCCGGGGTGAAATTTGCATTTCCGGATGCTTTGGAATTCTGGCTCTCCTGTCGGGGTTATTCACGGACCCGGAAGAATCCGGGGACGCCGGATCTGCACACCGACGTGGTGCTCCTCAAGAGTTATTGCAATGGACGAATAATCTCGAATGTATTTCGTTGTAAAAGGGCTTAAAATGGAGCTATCGAGGTGTTGTGAATGTCAAATGGGCAAAATCCGAGATCAGTATGTTTTGTTAGTTTGACATAACAGGAGAAATACAAGTGATGCATTTTTGCGTGTTGGTTGCCGCAAACCCTTCGTGTCCTAGCGCAGTATGTGCCACTTCATGTCCGCGTATTGAGTTATGAACGTAGTCGTTATGTGTCAGTAAGACATAAAATAACTAATTGACACAAGTCAATTATTTATTTTTTGTGCCAGCTTACGGGAAATACCTTATTACAACGTTGTTCTCTCTGACAAAGAATTGTTCGAAACAAATTAGTTTTGATACTACGGTAGAAGACAGCGAGGTTGGAATTTCAATTATCAATTAAAGGAACGGCGCTGCCTTCTGAGGGATTTTTAAGCACTGTTCAGCGGTGCGCTAAGTTAAGACTGAGCTCGAAGAAATAATTGCGAACTTCTTAATGATTTTGTTAATCAGTTTTAGAACTTCTCCCGCGGCAAACTCTATTGAGAAGGCCAACAAGAAGTCGTACAACTTTACAGCTTAAAAAGACCAATGATATTTACCATTTGAACTTTCACATTTTCATCATTTTTTTTTTATAAACACGTTTTACAAATGCTCTTAAAACCCCCGTTTGAAATGTCAAAGTATAAACAACCATTTCATAACCGGATTGGAGCTGTAATGTATAGACCAGCGTTTTTAAACCTGTTTAACACAATACATAATCACGAATAAAAATATATCCATTATGCAAACACAAATTTCAACAAAAAACAAATAAAACAATGTGCAATTGAATATTACAACTTAGAAAATACTTCTCTGACAATGAACACAAAGGAAAACTTATCACAATGATAAACGAAACAGGACTGAAGGGAACAGCTCTAGAGGAGAAAAACCAAATAATTGAAGAACAGATTGAGAACATTATAAGCAAGTGGAAAGGAAAAGCACTCCACGGAAGATATCCGACAACAATATCTAGCATGGAAATAGATACTGAAGCATCAATTCAATGGCTGAAATACGGACAACTCTTCCCGGAAACTGAAGGTCTAATGGTAGCCACTCAAGACCAAGTTATAGCAACCAAATATTACCGGAAGAGAATAAGAAGAGAACAGTTTTGTAGCGGCTAGTGATTTTAAATGATTTTCCTTAAACGGTTTCTTAGATATTTGTTCAAATTTATTCGCAATTTCAAGGTTTCCAGTGCTTCTTTAAAATCAGTGCTTCAATCAAAAATTAGCCTTTTCTTGGTGCGCTTATGATTTTTCACCCAGTAAATATAAAAATATCATACAATACGCAACACTAATTTATCAGCTGTTCACGTATTTGTATGCTATACACCTGAAAAATATGGTGAATCCGAAAGGAAAGCATAACAGCATTATGAAATTGTTTTATTAGTGTGTATACTCCATGCATTTTCATAATTCATTCAAATTTATATGGTTTACCTGTGTATCGCATGATTTTTATATTTACTGGGTGAAAAATCATAAGCGAACCAAGAAAATGGTAACTTTTGTAATGATTTCGAAGAAGCGCTGGAAACGCTATCGAAACCGGCGAGCGCTCTCGCCGTGTGTGTATTTTCGGCTTTATAGGAAATTTTGAACAAATATCTAAGAAACCGCTGAAGGTGAAGCATTTCAAATCATTAGCTGCTACAAAACTGTTCTCAAATAGTGACAATTTAAATCTGAGCGTAATTATTAATTCTAAGCAACATTTCAAAATAAAATATTTTGATAATATTAATATTTTAGGTATTTTACTCTTATGCGCGTTTCACATTTTTTTAAACACCCAGTACATGGTGCAATATTTTAAAGATCTTATGATGGTATTCTTGATTTTAGACCTACCGCCAACTTTCCTAAAGAATAAAATTTTCTGAGAAATGTATTATAAAAGATTTTCCCATATGGTGCGGACTTTCCTGGACACACTGCATAAAAGAATTTTTATTACACCACAAGCTAGGAATCATACAGTTTTATGTTAACACCAGGTAACACTCGTTCCAATATTGAAACCCGCAGTATGTTGGAAAATTCACACCCGTAATTTAGCACGTACGACGATACATGCAAAAACACGAGCCAGTCGCGCAGGCTATCCGAGCTGCAACGTCGTGCGCGTTGCTTTGTGTGATATGATAACTGAAACTTTCTACTAATTCATGCACCAAATCAAGTAGTGATTATTGTTACCAGTATACCAGGGGAAATATGAACCACTTTTAACTTACCTACACTTCCGATTGATCATTCGTAAGTTTTATTGCGCATAAATTACCGTGATTGTTGCAGAAACTCGCCTATTTTTCACATTTTACGTTATTTTTCGAGGTACCATCGCAGATGTCTCGCGGCAACTCGAGTGCCGCGGCACCCCGGTTGAAAATCGTGGTATAGACTACAGTTTTTTAAAAGAATTAAATACTCAAATTGTTTTCTGTGTGGTTTTCGTGACGGTTGAAGATCTCTAAACAACCGTGCTAAAATCGACGTACTAAATCTGCTGGTCTAACGGCAATCTTTTAATTAGTAGACAGATTAATTTTAACCAATTTGCGGATTGATTTTAATTAATGTTGAATCGCAATGTTGGTCATGTGTTATCTCTTCCACACATGCAGCATCGGTGAATAATATTGGTCATTACTGGATTAGGAATGTGGATATTGACAGTACCCAACCCAATCCAATTCTGAGTGCCAGTATGTCGAAAATCAAAATCTATTTGCTAATTAATAACTCGATTAAATTTACACGTCCATATTTTCGCATACAATTTAAACACTATAATTAGGTTAATTAGACCGATTAATCCCGGCTCATGGCTGTGGGTAATGTGATTAAATAATAAATATCTGGTGTGGCCCCCACCCAACTTTTCGACTTCATTGACACACAGTTACACATTTATAAACTCTCTAAACGTATAGACTATAGACGGTAAAACACCAAAAACGAATGTCCATAAGACAATAATAACAATACTATATCGGGATAATAACAATACTTATCAGGCACCTCTCGATACAAATAACTATGATATACTGTCACGTTTTCCTACTAGGTTTATTTCTCTACTGCTTGTTTATTAATTCTTCAATCGCGGGCGGGGCGATAATAATCAAACAATCACGTGTGAGCTAACGCGCTATGATGCCGTCAGTTCTCCAGCGTCACAAACCAATAGATAAAAACCATTATAGCACCTAAACCGCTCATCCCATTGATGTGTAAATTTGTATACTTGTTTAAAATCACTGCAGGATGAGATGGTGTTAGTTTGGTCAAAATCGGATGATTCTCTAAGAAAACGCATTTAACTTTTGCCACTTCCGGTTGTCAGATTGTCACCAAAAACCATCCAGTTCGTCCCCTGGTAATTCTTAATGTGCGTACCAAATTTCAGCCCTATCCGTTGTTCCGTTTGGGCGCAATCGTGTTCACGGAGATACACATTCATACACACATACATTTTGCAGAAATCATTGCACTGGATTCAGGGGACTTCAAAATCCGTTTCCGCGAACATCTCAAAAAAATAATTTCCGTCGATTACAATACTTTCCTTCTAGGGACTAGTCGGAAAGTAAAAATGTGGGGTATTTACCATCCGTCAACACATCAGATAATTACCGGGGAGAAGATAGCCATAAAAGGTATCCATAACTTTTTTGTTCGAATTTCTTAATGAAACATATGTCAATCGATAGAGCTATTCAAGTAGTATACCCCAGAGTTTTGCCTACAAAAAATATCGGACGGTTTAGCAAAAAAATTGATTTAATTACCAGCGCGTCATCTAAATCAACTCATGGTGTCCTCAAATAGAATTGCAAATAACGCCATCCGCCGATACCGTAGAACATCAGGGATAACAAATTCGGAATCTACATGAAATTCTGCATCTAGTAGTCGTATCTATACGACACTACCCTTATGGTTACAACCCCTCTTACATAAGTAAAGCGGTAACTTGGTGTGCGGCTTATCAAGTGGGTTATATCAATGTTTATAACAATTGCGAAAGTTGATGCATAACTTTGATTAGTACGTCAAATTGTAGGTAATTCATAGGGGTAACGACCCTGAAAAGGTCGGAGTTTTGCCCACTCAATAACTCCCCTAAAATGACATTAATGTTGGCCTACCCCATATCAAGGAATACGACGGCAGACAGATAAAATGTTTAATAACTTTTGTATATATTCTTGCATAACTTTGCTTTATACGTCAAATTGTAGGTAATTCATAGGGGTAACTACCCTGAAAAGGTCGGAGTTTTGCCCACTCAATAACACCCCTAAAATGACAATAATGTTGGCCTACCCCATAACAAGGAACACGACGGCAGACAGATAAAATGTTTAATAACTTTTGTAAATATTCGTGCATAACTTTGCTTTATACGTCAAATTGTAGGTAATTCATAGGGGTAACTACCCTGAAAAGGTCGGAGTTTTGCTCACTCAATAACACCTCTAAAATGACAATAAAGTTGGCCTACCCCATAACAAGTAATACGACGGCAGACAGATAAAATGTTTAATAACTTTTGTAAATATTCTTGCATAACTTTGCTTTATACGTCAAATTGTAGGTAATTCATAGGGGTAACTACCCTGAAAAGGTCGGAGTTTTGCCCACTCAATAACATCCCTAAAATGACACTAATGTTGGCCTACCCCATAACAAGGATTACGACGGCAGACAGATAAAATATTTAATAACTTTTGTAAATATTCTTGCATAACTTTGCTTTATACGTCAAATTGTAGGTAATTCATAGGGGTAACTACCCTGCAAAGGTCGGAGTTTTGCCCACTCAATAACTCCCCTAAAATGACATTAATGTTGGCCTACCCCATAACAAGGAATACGACGGCAGACAGATAAAATGTTTAATAACTTGTGTAAATATTCTTGCATAACTTTGCTTTATACGTCAAATTGTAGGTAATTCATAGGGGTAACTACCCTGGAAAGGTCGGAGTCTTGCCCACTCAATAACACCCCTAAAATGACCATAATGTTGGCCTACCCCATAACAAGGAATACGACGGCAGACAGATAAAATGTTTAATAACTTTTATAAATATTCTTGCATAACTTTGCTTTATACGTCAAATTGTAGGTAATTCATAGGGGTAACTACCCTGAAAAGGTCGGAGTTTTGCCCACTCAATAACACCCCTAAAATGACAATAATGTTGGCCTACCCCATAACAAGGATTACGACGGCAGACAGATAAAATGTTTAATAACTTTTGTAAATATTCTTGCATAACTTTGCTTTATACGTCAAATTGTAGGTAATTCATAGGGGTAACTACCCTGGAAAGGTCGGAGTTTTGCCCACTCAATAACACCCCTAAAATGACAATAATGTTGACCTACCCCATAACAAGGAATACGACGGCACACAGATAAAATGTTTAATAACTTTTGTAAATATTCTTGCATAACTTTGCTTTATACGTCAAATTGTAGGTAATTCACAGGAGTAACTACCCTGAAAAGGTCGGAGTTTTGCCCACTCAATAACACCCCTAAAATGACAATAATGTTGACGTACCCCATAACAAGGAATACGACGGCAGACGGATAAAATGTTTAATAACTCTTTTAAATATTCTTGCATAACTTTGCTTTATACGTTAAATTGTAGGTAATTAATAGGGGTAGCTACCCTGGAAACTTCGGAGTTATGCTGACTCGATAACACACCTTAAATGATCATAATGTGGACCTATCCAATAAGAAGGAATGCACGGGCAGATAAATAAAACCATTAATAACTTCGATAAATATTCTGTCATAACTTTGATTCGTACAACAAATTATAGGTAATTAATAAGGGTAGCTACTCTGGCAAGCTCGGAGTTATGCTCACTCGATAACAAACCTTAAATGATCATAATGTGGACATAACAAAGAAGCCACCGCCACATAGATAAAAACATTAATAACTTCTATAAATGTTCTTGCATAACTTTGAGTCATACGTCAAATTGTAGGTAATTAATAGGGTTAGCCATTCTGGTATGCTCAGAGTTATGCTCACTCGAACACATCCCTTAAATAACCATCATGGACACGTAATATACCATATGCAATGGGCCGGTAGGGAGACGACCATAAAAGATATCCATAGAGTTGTCATACGTGGGGTTTTGTCTTTTGCTTTGAGTTTGAGTAGAATAAACGGTTGTATATAATATAATAAACAGATGGCTCACAGAGGGTAGCACAAAGTTATTTGTTCAGGAAACGTTTTGACCTGATCGGGTTTCGAGTTTGCCTGTGAATTGTGAATAGAGGTTTTTTCTGGAAGTTGAGATGCTTCCTAACTTTGTGTAGCCGGACACAGATGTGCAAATGTTTTTGGTTCTGTATTTGGTGGGAGAAGGCCTTTCCTGGTTTTGAAGTATATTTTAGAATATCAGTCGAGGTCGTGGTTTAGAAGTCGAGGTCGTGTTTTAGGGCAATAGGCCATTATGTTGTGTTTTGTTTCTGTGTGTGCCCGTGATGCCATCTCTGCTGATGTAAATTTTCCAATAACAGTTTAGGTAATTTTTATGGTTTAATTATATCTGTCATCCGTTTTCTCCCCAACTATTTTCATTAATGTCAAGAGGTTCAATGATTATTGTACACTCGATCTGAAGGGTTTTTAATCTTTTTGTTCATTTTGTAAATATATTTGTTTTGGTTAGAATTTGACTTTTAATCACCCTAAAGTTATACTTTGTGTTCATTTACTATTAAGTCATAAAATCTAGCGATACCAAACCCTCAAGGTTTCAAAGAAAGTTCTCGCGTCCTCCGTTTTGAATTTGAGTTAAATTAAATTACATTTTGACCGCTCTGTTTGCTACGCTACCATTAAAAACAGACTCAGGTCCTAACCTCTTACAGAGTTATGATCACTCGATAACACCCTTTAAGTAGCCGGGAGACGACCATAAAGTGTATCCATAACTTTTTTGTACGAATTTTGTACGAATATTTGAGGACACCATGCGCTGTTTTACTCGTAGATGTCTCTCCCGACCGGCTCATAGCATATGGCATATTAGGTGCACATCAGGGTCATTTAAAGGGTGTTATCGAGTGAGCATAACTCCGAGCATACCAGGATGGCTAGCTCTATTAATTACCTACAATTTGACGTATGCCTCAAAGTTATGCAAGCACATTTACAGAAGTTATTAATGTTTTTATCAGTGTGGCGGTGGCTTCTTTGTTATGCAGTAGGTCCACATTATGATAATTCAAGGTGTGTTATCGAGTGAGCTTAACTTCGAGCTTTCGAGGGTAGTTACTTCTATTGATTACCTACAATTTGACGTATGAATCGTATTCCTTGTTATGGGGTAGGTCAACATTATTATCATTTAAGGGGTGTTATTGAGTGGGCAACATTCCGACCTTTTCAGGCTAGTTACCCCTATGAATTACCTACAATTTGACGTATAAAGCAAAGTTATGCAAGAATATTTACAAAAGTTATTGAATATTTTATCTCTCTGTCGTCGTATTCCTTGTTACGGGGTAGGTCAACATTATTGTCATTTTAGGGGTGTTATTGAGTGGGCAAAACTTCGACCTTTTCAGGGTAGTTACCCCTATTAATTACATACATTTTGACGTACTAATCAAAGTTATGCATCAACTTTCGCAATAGTTATAAACATTTATATAAGCCGCACACCAATTTACCGCTTTACTTATGTAAGAGGGGTTGTAACCATAAGGGTAGTATCGCATTGATACTATTACTAGATGCAGAATTTCATGTAGATTCCGAATTTGTTATCCCCGATGTTCTACGGTATCGGCGGCTGGCGTTATTTGCAATTCTATTTGAAGACACTATGAGCTGTTTTAGATGACGCGCTGGTAATTAAATCAATTTTTTTACAAAACTGTACGATATTTTTTGTGGGCAAAATTCCGAGGTATACTACTTGAATAGCTCTATCGATTGACATATGTTTCATTAAGAAATTCGAACAAAAAAGTTATGGATATCTTTTATGGCTATCTTCTCTCCGGTCAGATAATTAACGTCCGTTTTAGAAGTGCATAGCTAGCAGTGATAGCTTTTATAGAATTGTTCCTCTGCAAATGAACATTGAAGCCATAATATTCAAAATGACATGAACATGAATGAAAGGAACAACCCCCTATAAACACTCTCACGTACTCCCCGTTAAATACAGTGTATTTCATCCTCTATTCAGTACTTTCATTAACGGACCGCTCATTACGTGACAAAAAAATGCAATACAGTTGCGGCATGGTTATGATAGGGCTGATGAATTCTCAAGAGAGCAATTTTAGATTACCTATTAGATTGGAAGTGTGCTTTCCTTTTCGCCAGTGACGCAAATTGAGGGTGTGTACCGCGATAACCCATACAGGTTTTAAGCTTGAAGGGTCTACCATCATTATTTATATAGATTATATTGTTCATATAGGAGCGATCATAAGCCAACCGGTTTGTGGAATTCAGATAAAACGTTATTTCGAAAATGCTTTCATGCTTTGCGTACGAGATAGAAAGTTCACTTAGTATCTTAATTTTGTTTTGTTATGTCTGTATAAGATCAGCGATAATTATATCTTGATGTTTGCATTTTAGGTTTTGGACAATACAGAAACTTTTTTACTAAAATAAAATTTTCTGACGAATTGATAATAAAAATGTTCCCATTTGTGTACCAGTTAGTGCCGGACACTGTATATATTTTTTATTTCAAATGGATACTTTAACTTGTCATGTCTTTTGGAACGCTCTGTATTTAGTATCTGCGTAATGGCGGTTGATATGAGGCGTCATAACTGCTACCCACACACTTATATACTGTAAGTGGTACTTATGAAGGATAACAAAAAACCGTTTTGTTGCATTTCTTTCATGGGCCGCTTCATAAAATTTGATTTGCTTGTCGTTATACGTTTATTGCGCGCCGTGAAAGATACGGTGATCGGAAACTGTTATCGTTGTAGTATCAAAGCAACCAATTGCGCGTAATAAGTTAGTTACCTAAAATATGCAAAAATGACTTCTTAAAGAACAAAAAAAGTGTTGATATATGTGTATATTAGTTAAATATTAGTTAAAGTTAGTTATATATTAGTTAAATTCTGATTTGCTGGGGTGGCGCAGAGGTAGAGATATAATTAATGTAAGAAAATGCACCTTCTACTAATTGAAAATAACAAAGAATTGGAAATCTCACCGCACAAAGATTGGATATATTTTATTTATCTGTTGAGTACCTACTTATAAAAATAGAGATGTAGTTGCTGTTCGAACTCCAGTACTGAAGTCCTGAAAGCGACGTCTATATAACCTCGAAACTCACTGAACAATACACGATATATTGCGATATATTTTGTCGGTCGTATCATCTTATGACAACAAATTCTGTGCAAAAAGCACCCGAACCGTAACGATCTCGACCACAGTAAACATAAATAACTCACAATGTTAAAGGTAAGAACAGGTAATACGGCATCTACCCGCCTTATTTCTCCTGTTGATGTTACACAGAAATTAGGTCTAACTGGCAAAATATGACCTGCACTATAACGTGGTGGTGCTTCACGTTTGTGTATCAGTATATTTCACGGATGCCTTCCGGTGACTATATGTATGTCACCTGATATCTCTTGATGCAAAGGATTTGTTGGTAATTTCGAGTAACAGTACTGTGTGCTGTTACTCGAGTGTTCTGTGTGCTTAGTTTCAAATCTGAGATGGAAGTTGAGAGAAATCTAGTGCAAATTTCTAAGATGTGAGACTAAACCATAACACAAGTAAAATCATTATATCGTGGACATTGTCAATAGGTAAATTTGGTTAAAATGTTAAGTTCTCTTACCTTTAATTATTCACTACGAATGGCAGCTAACAACGTCAACGTACTACCTCAGCAAAGAGAAGTTAAGAAGATTAATAACTGCATAATGAAAGACCGTTGCTGTAGAACCTTCTAGACCTAGAATCTCCAAGTTTGATAGTTTCCACTGTTTAACAAGGAGTACGAAAACTAAGAAAACAACATGAACGTAATAATTCCTTTTGGGCCCAGTATTATAAACAGAAAATCATCTCCGAATAGTTATTCGTCGATGATTATATACACAACAAATACGGAGTAGCCATGGCAACCTAACAAAATACTTCCTTAGCATCTAAAATCTGTAGATGATTTGCTTTATTATACTGGGCCTTCGACTTATAATTCATTTCTTGAAGAACGAATATTGTATTAATACAATAATTGGTGAATCAGGCCACAGTAGATAAGAAACTCCATAAAATATATGAAGCGATTGGTGATTAATGGATTACTGTTTCAAACATTGAAAAATTGCTGAAAGACATCAGGTCAACGGATAATTATTACTGGAAAGGGGAAAAGTCGATTTTATTTGTTGTTTTTACCGGGTTAACTGGCTCATAAATTATTTAAGAAATATCTGGGGTGGCCCTCACCCTACTTTCCGACTAAATCGTTGGCACAATGAAGTGCCTAAACACTTTTGCAATTATTTAATTTAGCAAAGCCGGAGCCATCTCTGGACGCTACCTAACGTCAGTTTCAGTGACCGAATTACATTTGTCATACTGACATTTAATGTCATGTAATGTCAGTGGCACTGACGTTTGTCAAAATCTGACAATTTGCAATACAACCACGAAGGCTGTCGATTCTGTCAAACTGCTCCTAGAAACCCTTACAGCGCCTAAACCATTCATCCCACTGATCCGCAAATTTGTATACATATTTAAAGTCACTGGATGGTGAGTTGATATCAGTTTGGCCAAAATCGGATAAAAACTCCAGTTCGTCGCTCGGTTATTCTAAATACGTATACCAAATTTCAGCCCGATCCGTTGTTGCGTTTGAGCGCAATCGCGTTCACGGACATACATACATACACACATACATACCTACATACATTTTCCAGAAATCATCGCAATCGATTCAAATGGGACTTCAAAACACGTATTTCCGCGAAAATCTCGAAATGTCATTTTCTGTCGATTACAATACCCTGCTAGGGTACTAGTCGGAAAGTAAAAAAGCAAAATAAAAATTATCGCCATGAAGGAAATTTCGATAATATTAGGCTTGAGAATGGATGCTACATGACGAAGGTCTCGTAGGAGATTCAGGGGTTGAATACACGGCGATCGTCATGTTTCCAATCTCAGTTATGAGTCAGTTGTGATGATTTAATGGTCTTGCATATGTATATAAACATTCTATGTAATTTGTATAACACCATCAAAATTTTATATGAATACAAGGCAAACACCCTTTATTTATTATTTAATAACAGCAGTTGTTTGGTAACTGGCTTATCAATAAATAATCTCCACTAGTTATATTGAATTTTGTGACATTACGCAAGCAATATTTTATTATAAACGTTTAGATATTTGTGATAATTTCAGTGAACGGAAAAATAATATACAGAATGTTCCTAAATGTTCCAAATCCCAAAAAAGCTAATGAAAAAAAAACTTACGAGAAGACAGCAAATTTATGATCCCCTACCATTATGTCTCGCAGTGGTCATCTTATCAAGCAGCAAGAATAAAATATTTCTTGCAAAACGAAAGTGATGTGTACCTTTGGCGTTTCACAAAATTTTCTGCTGCGTTGGTTGGCAAGAGGCATTCTCGATACATATATCTGAGACGTGAAGAGCTTTCCTGGGTTTCGTTTGGATCGACCACGTTGGTTACGTCGTAAGTCAGATCGATATACAAAGCCGTAGCGATTATCCTACTTTTACGATACTCTGGTTTCTTAAAGCTCGTTGAGTGCATTTGTTATGCAAATCGGCAGCGGGGCTACGACTCGCCCACAGCGCCCTCGTTTGGAACGGATACGAAATAGAAACGGGAAGGAAACCCGTAAAGACGTTGTCGAAGATAAGGATCTGGCACGAGCTTAATTTTGACCTGACGTTATTCAATCGACCTTACCGCTTACCACTATTTACCGGTTAACTCGTCGAAAATTGCCCTGCTGTTGGTTTATGGTCGTCCACAGTTGATTGTATGCAAATTGTTACTGCCTAACCTAAAATACAGACCGGCAGTGTGATGGGTGAGATTTTGTCTTTTGTTTTGAGATTGCATAGACAGGCAGAACAAACGGTTGTAACAGATGAAAGAATACCAAAGAGATGTTTGGTTAAGAAATAGTTTGGGTCCTTTGGACTGGATGTCATAAATACAGATTTTTCTAGAAATTTGTGGAACTTTCAGTGTGGTCTATAAGTTTTTGCTAGAATAACGAACTTTGGTTCTGTATGTGGTGGGAGAAGCTTTCCCAGTTCTGTATATTTGAAATATCAGTCGAAGTCGTAATTTCAACGTCGAACAATGTAGTTCAATTTCTTAGGGCGATAGGCCCTTATCTTGTGTTTTGTTTCTGTGTGTGCCCGTGATGCCATCTCTGCTGATGTAAATTTTCCAATAACAGTTTAGGTATTTTTTATGGTTTAATTATGTCTCTGTCATCCGTTTTCTCTCCAACTATTTTCATTGTGTCAAGAGTTTCAATGATTCTTGTACACTCGATCTGAAGAGTTTTTAATCTTTTTATTCATTTTGTAAATATATTTGTTTTGGTTAGAATTTGACTTTTAATCACCCTGTGGTTATTATATCAGGATTAATTCATTTAGGATTATTTTTGGCTTCTAAAAATCTAGCGATACCAAACCCTCAAGGTTTGGAAGTAAGAATCTCGCGTCCTCCGTTTGAATTTGATGTAAAGTAAATTACATTTTGACCGCTCTGTTTGCTTCGCTACCAATAAAAACAGATCCTCAGGTCAACTTATTACATAGTGTCAGAGGTGGGATTACCACAAACCTGGGAAGTGTGTCGTTGGTTATCACTAAATCAATTTGTTAATAGACGACACCGTCCCACTTATTACAGCAGCGTTGATCGTTGTCAGTCTTCGCGTTCGCACTTTGTGCACGGTATCATTGGGAAAATAGAGGTGCACGGTATGATTCTCGTAGTTTGTTGTTTTGAGAAAAGGACACCATGAAAAAAAGTCTGTTGTGGTTCGACATAGACATGATATATGTTCAATTTTGAGGTGTACCCCATAACTAAATAATGTCATTATAAATAATTCAAGCAAGTAAAGACTGAAACATTTTTTTGCTTATTTGTCTTATAATTTTTTCTGCGGCAAAACTTTTGTTTTTAAACAATAACGTCTACGTATAAAAATGATGATGCACTTCACCTGACCGCGACGGTTAGTGTTATCTTGACGAGGCAAAATTGTTTGGGGAGTGTGCCGATTAGAGGGATGTCAGAAATGGAAATGGGGCAGCATTTGCGAGTGCAGAAAATTCCCTCTGGAGTGAGAAGCGGGTCTTGGAAGCCGAGGAGTGTGCGACTAGCAATCAGTTTTCCCCAAGTCGTGGTCGGCCGTACACAAATCGCCGACCTCATCACATTCTGGTTCAATTAGATCCGTCCGACTGAATTAGCTCTACACCTCATCAATTACGCATAAAGTTAGACAGACCGCAAATAGCTATTTCACCTAACGTATATTTTCTCTATTAATTAATGAAAATAACTACTAGAAAACTAGTTTTTATATTAACGGATTTATTATTTAAATAATAACTGTAATAGGCAAAACTGAGGCGGCGTCAAACTTTTCCAAACTTCTTCACACTAAGAAAACCATCAACGTGATCTTATTAAATTTTGAGTACGGTGAACTGATTTGCTACGATTTTTCTTATTGATGTTAGTTTGCAAAGTTAAAAGTAGACAATTTTGTGATAATATAATTAGATATATACCAAGCACCATAAATCTTTCCTAAACTAAATATCCGAGGTGGCCCCTACCCAACTTTCAGACAACTTTGTTGTAAGAGGTCAAAATGGCGGGAACCACCACGACTCCCTAACATGGTAGCATTTTGGCCGAGCGCGGTCTAAGGCTTTAATTACTGGTCAAAATTCTAATTCATCAAATCTATTCCAATTTATTCGAAGGCAAAACTAACTGGGTTCTTTTTCTTGAACCTTGTGAACACATTTTCCGACTACTAACTGACGCGTTTAAGTATTTAACATTTAATAAGGGCTGATAAAGCAAGACTACTCAAATGAAACGAAACACTTATCAAAACAGTAACATCTATTAACAATAATAATCAACAATCCCGTTTGATAGGTTACATAGAAAAATGAATGAAGCTTTGGACATATTGACGTTTAAATTAAACCTAGGAGTTGATTTAGACAGACACACTTATAGCAGAAATATGAATAATTTAATTTACAATGAAATGCGAGACGAGTTGAAAAGACTTACCAGGGATAAACTTAAGCGCCTAAGAACGCTCCACAAAAACGTGTACTTTACATGACGGTGGTTGAAATGAGAAGAGCGAGATCTGTTCGTTTGCATCCTTCGACCCCAAAGGAAGCCGGAAGCATTTCTTCTTAGCCAATGACAACTCTTCAATTTTAAACTTATAACACGCGGTCAAATCCTAAACCAGATGTTCAATCCTAGCAAAAACCTTTGACATTCCCGAATGTTCTTACAAATATCTCGCTGAATTTGATCATATCTTAATAAATAAATAATGGGTTTCCGACCCATTACATTGTTGACACATTGAAGCGACGATACATTTTGCAATTATTCACTTCCGTGAAGCCTCTGCCATTCTGGATAGCAACCTAATGTAAGTGGCCAATGACGTTTATCAAAATTTGTCAATTCACAACCATAGTGACCAAGGCTAAGAGTACCATCAAACTGCTTCTATAAATGCTTATAACTCCTAAATCGCCCACCCCACTCTGTGGCGATTTAATAAATGTTAACCGGTGAGAAGTTAGCCACAACAGTTATCCACAACTTTTTTTTCTGAACCGATTTTAATGATAATCTCCCCTAGTTTTGCCCGATCGAAAAAATCATAATTAGGGCCCAAAAAATTAAAATGAAAGTTGGATTTCTCGCAATTTTGCCGAAATTTCCGGGATCATATCTCAGTTATTACACAACCTATCTCAACGATCTTTGCACCACTGGAAAGGGCAGGTCTTCAACTACACCCCATAGTTTTGCCCGATCAAAATTATGACAACTTCTGTCCAAAAAAAATTATTGAAATATTAGTGTTCTGAATGACCACCATATGCCAGCCACAACGGTTATCCACAACTCTTATTTCTCAACCGATTTTAATGAGTTATACATCATTGGAAAGCGCATGACGCCCTGAATCTCCCCTAGTTTTGCTCGATCGAAAAAATCATAATTAGGGCCCAAAAAATTAAAATGAAAGTTGGATTTCTCGCAATTTTTCCGAAATTTCTGGGATCATATCTCAGTTATTACACAACCTAACTCAACGATCTTTGCACCACTGGAAAGGGCAGGTCTTCAACTACACCCCATAGTTTTGCCCGATCAAAATTATGACAACTTCTGTCCAAAAAAAATTATTGAAATATTATTGTTCTGAATGACCACCATATGCCAGCCACAACAGTTATCCACAACTCTTATTTCTCAACGGATTTTAATGAGTTATACATCATTGGAAAGCGCATGACGCCCTAAATCTCCCCTAGTTTTTCCCGATCGAAAAAATCATAATTAGGGCCCAAAAAATTAAAATGAAAGTTGGATTTCTCGCAATTTTGCCGAAATTCCCGGGATCATATCTCAGTTATTACACAACCTATCTCAACGATCTTTACACCACTGGAAAGTACAGGTCTTCAACTACACCCCATAGTTTTGCCCGATCAAAATTATGACAACTTCTGTCCAAAAAAAATTATTGAAATATTAGTGTTCCGAATAACCACCATATGCCAGCCACGACACTTATCCACAACTGTTATTTCTCAACGGATTTTAATGAGTTATACATCAAAGCGCATAACGCCCTGAATATCTCACAACCTATCTCAACGATCTTTTCTTCAAGTACACCCCATAGCTTTGCCCGATCAAAATATTAATTAGAGCCAGCAAAATGAAATTTTCTTGCTAATTTACCCCATTTCTCGGGAATATATCCTAATGCCATTAATTCTTACTTCAATAGAAAATATAAGTTGTCATCTGCTTCCCCTTTTGTCAGATCAACATTATGGCAATTACTGTCCTAGACGTGGAACAAGAGAAAAAGCTCACGTTTACTAAAATGTGTCAATTCGCAACCACAGCGACGAAGGCTTTGGAGAAGTTTATAGCGCCCAAACCGTTTACGTCATTGATTTAAAAATTGTCATACAAGTTTAAAGTCCCTGGAGTATGAGCTGGTATGAGTTTGGACCAATACTTATCTGTTCCTTGTGCAATACATAAGAGGGATATGTTGGCATTACCAATACCACTTCATTGATAAATATTAATAGCAAAATGTTACTAAGTAAATCATCGATTTTAATGCAATTTAACCACAATACATGCCAATGGACTCTTGCAATTGAAAATATTTACAATCATACATTTATCTATTTAGGTCTACTGGAAAATAACGCATTTCATGCAGCTTTTTATTTAAGAAAATTTGAAGGTATTTTAAAACAAGTTTCTAAACCACAACCTTTCATTAATTATAAACTAAAAGATTTAGTTTATAAAGGACGGATAAAATAGTGGGGGTTGTACGTGCTATTATGCGAAGTGCCTGATACAAAACTGTAAAATGAATAACCTAAACCCAATCTCATTTGAACAATCAATAATAGGCGTTTTATTACAGAATTAAGAAAGTTTAGAAGACAAGTGTTTATCTTGCGCAGAATGCGACAATTTTGATCTAAGATGCAATAGTAGTGATCGGGCAAAACTATGGGGTGTAGTTGAAGACCTGCCCTTTCCAGTGGTGCAAAGGTCGTTGAGATAGGTTGTGTAATAACTGAGATATGATCCCGGGAATTTCGGAAAAATTGCGAGAAATCCAACTTTCATTTTAATTTTTTTGGCCCTAATTATGATTTTTTCGATCGGGAAAAACTAGGGGAGATTCAGGGCGTCATGCGCTTTCCAATGATGTATAACTCATTAAAATCGGTTGAGAAATAAGAGTTGTGGATAACTGTTGTGGCTGGCATATGGTGGTCATTCAGAACACTAATATTTCAATATTTTTTTTTGGACAGAAGTTGTCACAATTTTGATCGGGCAAAACTATGGGGTGTAGCTGAAGACCTGCCCTTTCCAGTGGTGCAAAGATCGTTGAGATAGGTTGTGTAATAACTGAGATATGATCCCGGGAATTTCGGAAAAATTGCGAGAAATCCAACTTTCATTTTAATTTTTTTGGCCCTAATTATGATTTTTTCGATCGGGAAAAACTAGGGGAGATTCAGGGCGTCATGCGCTTTCCAATGATGTATAACTCATTAAAATCGGTTGAGAAATAAGAGTTGTGGATAACTGTTGTGGCTGGCATATGGTGGTCATTCAGAACACTAATATTTCAATATTTTTTTTGGACAGAAGTTGTCACAATTTTGATCGGGCAAAACTATGGGGTGTAGTTGAAGACCTGCCCTTTCCAGTGGTGCAAAGATCGTTGAGATAGGTTGTGTAATAACTGAGATATGATCCCGGGAATTTCGGAAAAATTGCGAGAAATCCAACTTTCATTTTAATTTTTTGGGCCCTAATTATGATTTTTTCGATCGGGCAAAACTAGGGGAGATTCAGGGCGTTATGCGCTTTCCAATGATGTATAACTCATTAAAATCGGTTCAGAAAAAAAACTTGTGGATAACTGTTGTGGCTAACTTCTCACCGGTTAAATGTTATGTATTAAGGTATTAAAGTATGATCATATTCAAACTTGCAATAGAACAAAGTTTTAAGAAACGATAACATAAATTGGTTAAACTTTATTGAATTGAAGGATCAAATTGTCTATTTGTACGTTTCTGTTCATGCATTAATATAATAGCTATAGCGGCCATGTTCATGAAACAAGGGATTATCTAGTGACGTGTAAGTCATATATAGATCATAATCTATAGATATTACGATTTAATTAGGGCATGATGGTGGCTTATGGTGTATTAATCCCTATTATAGCCATGATGCTATGTAATTCATTACTACATATCGTAGTATGCTTAATCCTATACCTAATATCATTCCTGTAATTAATTTACATATAGAATATAGATTCCGTACTGTTATACGGAATAGTGGGCTTATTTTTTCTACCCCCTGATATAAGACACAAACACATGGCACTTTATTATTTGAAAACATGAGAAATATGGGTCATGTTTTAGAACGGTGTTGTCGGTAATGCATTTTAGAGATATGTGGGAACGGCAAAAAGTTGTTTACAAGTAACAAATTTTGAGTTTTTACTATAATTAAATACGTTAAACATTGGCAATATTTCGGAATTTTTGCACGTCTATATTTTTATCTAACATCGGGGTGATAGGACAAAAATGACTTTTAGGCCCAGACAGATTCATGTAATTTAATTCTGTGTTATAGCGCTATATAAATTCCACACAAACAAACCAAGAAAGCATAACGTATGAAAGTTACTGGGTCATCTTATATTCGAGTAATGTTGTTGAAAACGAATAAACCGTAGTATCCTAAAAGAGCATATCTCATGGAGCACTGCTTTTAGTTATATAGTCAATTGAGCTAAAGATCTCAATTTAGATGGTAAAAAAACGAGAGAAATTGCCGGATATTAAATTGCCGAGATTTTACTGTCATTCTTCCTGCGTGGCTTTATTTGAATTGTTCATTTTATTCCAAGATATGTTATTGTTAGAATTCTATGCTACAGTGGAGGTACTTCATTGTAGGCTATAGTGAAATCGATCTGTATCGAAAACTTTATAAATAAACTTTGTAATCAAAAACTTTTGTACCCTTTATCTATTATTACTGGTATAAAGATAAGTAATTATACACGGTTTTCATAATGTGACACAGAAAGGGAAATTGTGTTATTGCTGGAAATAATATTGCAATTAATTTTGCGGTTGCAATTAAATTACAGTTTAACACACACCGCGTTGCAACTAACAATCGGTTTGGATCGCTTTTTAGAATTGGGGTGGCCCCCAACCAACATTTTGACACAGCACTTCGAATCCCAAATTAATATGAAATTAATGGCCAGTTTAAATGTAAATTGGTACCTACATATGTATGTTTAGATTCACTGAAGGATGAGCTGGTATCAGTTTGGTCAAAATCAGGTGAATCCCTAAGAAAACGCATGTAACACTTGCTACAGCCGGTTGTTCGATTGTAACCAAAGACAATCCAGTTCGTCCCCTGGTAATTCGAAATAAGTATACCAAATTTCAGCCCGATCCTTGTTCTGTTTGGGCTCTATCGTGTTCACAGACATATCTACACACATACCCACATACATACACATATACATACACTCATACATACCCTCATATACTTTCCAGAAATTATTGCAATCAATTCAGGGGACCCCAAAAAGTGGATTTCCACTGAAATCTCGAATTTTTTTCGGCGATTACGATACTTTTTTTTCTAGGGTACTAGTCGGAAAGTAAAAAAGTGTTTTTGAGGACACCTGGCATATCAAGTTAATTTACACACGTAACTTTTTAAAAAAAAAATCAGCTCTTGACTGACTAGTAATAAATAAAATCCTAAAAAATGTTATCTTCCTAAAATTGTGACCATGCAATATTAAATTTCATTGAAACCTGGCGCGGAAAAATAAGCGAATTATATAATTCCAAATTTAAGGAGTTCTTCGCCCCTTCACCAAAAGTATGGAATCGTGGAGGTCGGGTTGCGAAATTCCGCGAAGTATTCGAAGGATTCACCAATCAAGTATGAATCTTTTCAACGCAATATCCCTAGCTAGAACCGCATACGACATTTTTCCGAAGAATAATTATGAGCTGATATGACGTAAGGCTCTGGACCCATAATGTATTCGATATTTCAGCTTAGACGGAATTGGGACAAACATTCCTTCTCCAGCTGTCGTTGCTTGCAGTCATACTTCCACCTCACTTCTCCCACTGCCTTCTTTCAGTGTGTCAGTGTTTACTGAAATCCGAATCCTGAAAACTTTATTTTATCGTACAGTATGAACAGTTTAAACTCCGAAAGATAATCTTACTTGCGACTAAACTGCACCTGAAAATTCAGCTCCGTTCGGCTCACCAATAATGGTGCGTCGGACGCTGACGTCCCGTGAACTGGGAGTGGACTGCGTTGACCATGCCTGGTGTTGTAACAGGGGCGTCCACAAGGACTCCTCCATTTGAATCATAAAACCACCATGTGTGTCCTTGCAATCCGTGGACTAGTCGTCTCCTCTCGTAAACTCACAAAGGATTTTCCACGAGGACAAAATCGGTCCTCACTCATCGTGTTTACATAGATGTATCTGATGTAAAGCATTTGAAGTCAAACAGTTGGAGTTTGGGTCCACTACTTCAGTTCAGAACCTCCTCTCCTTGTGTTTACCGAAAAAATCGGTAGTGGGCGAAGGAGAAAAATCGCGTTGTGTGTGTGACTGTGGGTGAATCGAATGTCTGGTATCGGAAATGGGAAAAGTCTTACGCTTTGTATACACATCGAACCGATGAGTAAACATTTGACCTCCTTTTTTACACTTGCGGGAACCTTTTTCAGGAACGGTGCTTATCTGAATATAAAGGAGAATGTACAAATCAAAAACGTATCAGAATTTCAGCAAAATTAATATTGGTTAAATCTGGAAACTGTTTGTTAGTGTGTATCTATAACTGTGAACACAATAGCGCCCAAAAAGGACAACGGATCGGGCTGAAATTTGGTATACTTATTTAGAATTACCAGAGGATGAGCTGTATTGCCCTTTGTGATAATCTGATAACGGGAAGTAGCTAATATTACATCCATTTGCTTAGGGATTGAAACGATTTAGGCCAAACTGATGCCAGTTTTTCCTCCGGTGACCAGTGAGTAAATATGTATACCAATTTACAGATCAAGGGAGTGAATGGTTCAGGCTCTATAAGCGTTTATAGAAGTTAGGTTGAGTGACGGTTGCTTAAAGTCCAGAATCAACGATGTAGTCGGAAAGAGGGAAGGTGTGCTCGGATGCATCTGGAGTGAGGATAGGCGTTCGCATACATCTCGCCTATATGTAGAAAATTAAATAAAATAATTATTACTTGCTGGAAATTTATTGAACCACTTCAAAAAGCAGCATACAATGAACAAATAGCAGTACTGGATGTCCATACCAATAAATCAAACGGTGATAATGGGTAGTTTATCACGCCATTAAAAATACAAAATAGAGTGCATAGGTACACAATTCGTCAGGCCCGAAATTGCAATTACACGTTTTCTATTTATTTAAACGCGTTTGCACAAGCCGCTGATTTATTGTTATCACATATTTATGCGAGATTTGAGAGGAGGGGTGTTTTATATAAACGAGTACCAATTTGTGTCAATTATGTTATTATAACGTTGCGGTTGAAGCAGGGATGTGTACAGTTAAAAAAAAAATGTGTGAAAAAAAATGTGTAAAAATGTGAGTTTAAAAAAAAAATTACATATATTTCTACAGCTATGGAGTTTCTAAATACAAATATTCATATCTGTCACATTTATGTTTTTTTACTTTCCGACTAGTCCTTAGAAGGAAAGTATTGTAATCGACGGAAAAAAAAAATCGGGATTTCAGTGGAAATACGCGTTTTGGGGTCCCCTCAATCGATTGCAATGGTTTCTGGAAAATGTATGTATGTATGTATGTATGTGTTGTGTGTGTGTGTATGTATGTCTGTGAACACGATAGCGTCCAAATGGTACAACGGATCGGGCTGAAATTTTACATATTTATTTAGAATTGCCAGGGGACGAACTGGATTGTTTTTAGCCACAATCTGACAAACGGAAGTGGTAAATGTTACATAGGTACATATTCTTCGAGATTTATCCGATTTTGACCAATTTGATAGTTGCTCATCCTCCCGTGACTTTAAACATGTATACAAATTTTCAGATCAGTGGGATGAACGGTTTAGGTGCTATAAGAGTTTATAGAAGCGGGTTGACAGAATCCACAGCCTTCATCGTTGTGTTGAGAATTGTCAGATTTTGACAAACGTCAGTGCCACTGACATGACATGACATTAAATATAGACTTCATTGTGACAACGATGTAGTAGGAAAGTTGGGTGAGGGCCACCCCAGATATTTAGATATAGCATTGATAATTAATAATATCACCTTCATTTGTACCCTTTATGGGACGCAAATTCCAAAAATAATTTGTTGGTAAATGTCTACATTTTAACAACGATATAGCTGGCAAGTTACATATTTCTCGGCCCAGCCAGCGGTTTGTTTTTGGGTATTGCTACAATTCCGACATGACAGTGAGTTTTAAAAATATGTACTTTTCATATATCGATGTGGATCTTTTTTCCAGAGATTGTTATTTATTCATCACTAATACACCTGCCGACCATGAAAAATACTATTTTTGTTTCAAAAAGATCATAAGAAATACTTTTGAACGTCTAGATCGACGATATTTCCCACTGTGTTTTTTACGAGAAGATGGGGAGGTGAGGAATCGCAACGCGGAACCTCTCTCCATATTTTTCTATTAAAAAATCCGATTTCGGTTAAGTTTTCTCATCACGGGCTGAACAGCGAGAAATGAGACAGATGTCCCACGACGCGACCGCATTTCAAATAATAACTGATCCTATTTCACACTCCGCTGTTCTAAGCCCCTAAGATGAAATAACAATTTGTGGGTATACGGTTTGAGTAAATGACTTTAACGAGATGTGTCGTCGTGCTTTTCAACTGTAAAATGTAAGAATGTGGAAAAATGAAGTTGTTAAATATGTATATTTTGTATATCGTCACATATATACGTCATTCCATTTTTCCGGTTTTTGATTTTTAATGTTTACATATTAAAACACGTTTTCTATTTGGTGTGTCCATCATTTTGTGGAGTACGATGTACGAATAAATGTTGATTAGTTGAATTGAAATTTTAATGAATTGATTGGGACATATGGACCCTAAGTTCTAGATTTCCGGAAGGAAACCGTGTCAATGACGATAAAGTTTCAATGCTTCGCACTCTGTTGCAAGAGTTTCAAGAGACTCACAATGCATTTCAATTTTAATAAATGGTTCTGGGCATTGAAATAACTTAAAGACAGTTACATATGCGCAATGCGCTTTAACACTAGTCACTTTAAGGGACTGGCTTTTAAGGGAAAGGCTTTTTTGTGTAACAACCTTTTTTTCGTAACAATAAACTACTGAGAACAGCAGTTCATAGTCCTATAATTCGACAAGATGCATTACCGCCGAAGTATGCAGACACAGCGCCTCTATGCTTGCGGCCCGGAGATTTTATAATCCAAAAAAAAAAAACACAAACCCACGGGAATTTATTACCAGTTAATGAATGGGGTCATGTTTAGCGTACGGTTCGGGAGCTTCTATATACGCGGCGCGTCGAATTGAGCAAAAAGTCAACTAAAAGCATTCAGCCGCGTATTAAAATTGGCTTACCGTGTACCCTCGCGCCACGTTTATATCTTTAAATTTTATTACTATTCTGCTTGTCGAACACAGTCGGCTAGAGGCAGCACGATCGAAACATCTACATTAACCGTTTTATAGAATTACAATTATGCTTGTTATTGGTTCTATTGCACCGATATGTGGTGATGGCAGTAGTCCATTACCTGTAACTACCAATTAGGAGTAGATATCTATGAAGTGGTGCTTGAAAAGTATGAAGATATAATATTGACCTATATTTGTTATTGTGTAATGCTATCGATTTTGTGTTAAATTTTTTACGTTATCTCTTATGCTAGGGGCACAGTTGCGATTTTGGTGCATGCTTGTGTTATATGAACTCCTATGGACCTTTATATGACATTTAACTTTCATCTCGAGTATTTATTGATCGATTGTGACAATTTTTTCAACACCATGTAAAGAAGATTATCGGAATTAACAAGCCCTGTAGTAGTTATGAAAAATGACATGTTACAACTTCTTATAAGCCAAGAAGGGAAATGACGTTAGTAGTCTAAGTTTGAAACACCGTGTAGAGTAATTAGGAGTCTATTGCTTGGTTACGTTTGACATATATAATCAAGCCCTGTCAATTGTCAACGCACTGCGGTTTGATTTATCGCGCAATGTACAATTTAAATATAGATGGTTTATGTGAGAGTTAAATGTAAAACTTGGTTATAGTAAATATTAATAAATAATTCCTTTTTTCTCTGAAAAATTAAGTTCTACAGTTTTGTGTAGAATAATTTGAAACGTAACAACATAGTGAATTATTTGCATATATCCCGGGGGTTGGAATAACTTTTCCATATAATTAATTTAATCGTAATTGATGCATCCCATCGGGTTGTTTTTTTTGTTGGCTACCAAAAGTGACAAATTAAAACTCGAAAGCGAATAAATTCATATGAAAATCATAAATCCGAAAGCTCGATGCGTACATTTGCGCAAAATTTATGTTGTCGTATCTGTAGCGTCAATTTAGGCACTGAATTTTGTATTACGACAAGCGTGACGTTGATGTATCGATTGACAAAATTATTTAAAATGAACTAAATGAAATTTTGCTCGCATTCTGATCAATTTTGAAGGGTTCCTAGCTGATTTTTCTTTCGTTTTTTCGTTGTGTGTTGTCTGATCCTATGCTAATTTCGTTTTTTCCTTTACTGTAATAGTTATTATTTTATTTTTAAAATAGTTTAAACTATTTATTTTATAATATGTCTCCTATATAAATGAATAGGTACAACCACAATCACCACACAAATAAACTACTAACAAATTTTACCTAACTGATTTAGGTAAAAAAAATTACCTGAAAAATTAATCAACGATATAGCGATCACTACTTTGCAAGCTGAGCGAGGGGTTTCTTTGCCTCCGAGAATTATGGATGTTCGGAAAGTTACGAAAGTGAATTTTTTGCCGAGAGAACGAACTGAACGACAGGATTTCAGGCAAATTAGAGAGAAACGTTAGCACTGGTTAGGTGTGACCAAATTTCCACAGAACTGCAATTTGTATTCGCGCACTGCTCAGCTAACGTCTTTCATTGGTAGTAATTCAGCGCCGTAATTGGACTATTAACATTTACCGGTGCCGATATTTACGAGAGTCGCAAATTTGAAAAGTTTCTCGTTCGGAAAAAATGTCAACCATTTATCAAGTAATTTTTTTACGTAGGATGCGATGTCAGATTTTAGTAGTAGGATATCTTTAAATAACATTTTATTTATTGAATTAGTCTGGGTACTCTTGTTAAATATTGTGACAAAGCAAGGAGACGTCAAACTTGGTCGAGACTGAGGACATCAGACTGCTGCATCTATAGTATGCTAATATGCGTATAGTGAAGCTTATGAAGTGAAATGGTGAAGGTTTTAAATGACATTGAAAACGAGTGGTTTTAGTTTGAGTGAATACGACGACTTCAATGATAATTTTAGTGCCCCAAACGATATTAATATTGCCAATACCTAAAATATATTGTACGATTTTTTGAAATTTCTTTATATAATATACGTAAGTATGTCTGTAAATAAGGCAGCGCTCAAACAGTAGGTACAATGGATCGGTGTAATTTTGGTATCCTTATTATATTTAACCCACACTTCTTACAGATTCAATAGACTTTGACCAAACTGATATTCCATGTTCAGTGGATCCATAATTAGCCGTGTCCATTATAAAATGCTGTCTAATTTATAGTACCTACCTACACCAAAATCGCGCAATTTTATCGAAACTTCGCATACATAAATATTACAACTTTAATAAATGGAGCTAGTGCACCGAGTGTACCATTGACGATATATCGAGTTGACTGAATATTTATGATATCGGTGGCGGTTAATAATATTTATAGTGGGGGCGGTCGGCCGCGTCAGGCGTAAATCACTTTTAACGGTAGTAAAAAAGTAGTAAAAAGTAGTAGTGATCTATTGATGTCGTCGTGGCAGTGCATCTTGATGGACGGCTTCTATTACACTAGATCGAACCGAAGTCTCATGGAGATATATGGGTGTCACCATAACCTTACCACCTACTGTATGTGTCGGCAACGCTATAACCCTTTGCATATCATTTTTACAAAGTACATTTATTTCACTTGATTGTGTCATTGTTTGCCATTGTACTCGATGTTTGTAGTCATTAGATATCTTTCAATCCACTTAAAGTACTACCTCCACACAGGAAAATGTTTGACATTCGTTGTCTTGAAAATTTACTCCGAACAAATCAATAAAGTTTTCAATTAAGAAGAGCTTTTTGATTCAAAACTCACAAATGTCTCCTTTGATACGTTTGTTTCCAAATAAAACTATGTTGGATAGCTTTAAATGTTCTTATGAGTTCTTTTAAGAATATAGTGTTTTGCATTGAAAAATTCTATATCTTCTAATAAAAAGAACCAATGCATTGAATCAAGATCACATATGTAAAATATGAGCTTCAACAAAAGTAAAATTGGTTGGTTGATGCAAGACACGTTTTGTGTGAATCAAGTAAACAAATACTTAGTTTAAAATATCGGGTGGTTTCATTGTGCGGAAAGCTTAGAGTTTGCGCAGTTTGTGGCAACCACCCGTTTGACGCGACAGGGAACGACGACAGTTTTTAGATACTCATTATAAGGGACTTTTCCACACATTCTCCAGTCACAACATTAATAACTCAGTGCGATGTTGGTTAATGCCTAGTGGTTAGCACTCTTATGCGTGTTATACGGGGTTGTCGGGCTTTGATATACGCTTGATTGTGACTTATCCTTATCAGTTATCAGTTATCACGTGTGATAATGGACAGCGTGGATGATTTTGAATAACTTTTTATGAAAATGTTAATACACTATGTGCATTCTATATTTTCAAGGCAATAAAATAACAATGGAAAAGAAGAAAACTTACAGAGAGAGACGTAAAAGAACTTATTCCGGCCATTGCAGATCGAATTGCTTTCTGGGAAGCTGTGTAGCGATCAGATTTGGAAACATTTGAGACGAGAAACCGTATATATCTATCATATGTACATATGTACATAATATATTATATTTCACCACAGGTGCAAATGATTCGTTACTAAAGTTCCTACAGTACTGCATACGATGGACCAAGGTGTTTTTATAGCATTGTCCAAAGTAAGAGATACAAGTCAATGACAACAAATTCACCAGAGGTGTTATTTAATTTCATTTTAATCATATGTATTCAATATCAGATATGTAATGTATCAGATAACATTTAATTCTTTTATATTTTTTAATGTATTTTGTACTTATCTACAAACTTTGATAGAAACGATCGAATTATTTTAAAATACGTTTCAAACCAGCTAACCCCTTGATGCACCGGATCAATTCCACGAAAAAACGAACATCGCGTTTTCTGTTTGGTGTAGATTTTGCACCCAACGTTTTGTTCAGTTAGCCATTCGTCTTCTCGAATCGATATGGAAATTTATTATAAGTCTCATTGAAAGACTAACCCTAACACCAGTAAAACTGGCTTTAGGTCCCTCCGGGATTTAATGGAAACTAATGATATAGAAAATTACTTCCGGATCGGGCCTCTTTTCCGAGTCTCGCTTCGCTGATGCCGCTGTCCGAATAGGATCCGTTGAAAATTAAACCCGTTTATCCGTGCTCGTGATACGACGTCACGTAACCGATATCGGCTCTGTAGACGCGTCGACCTACACCTTATCGCACAGATCGGACGTTCAAGATTCACTAAAAGGACGAAATAAACTAACTCTGACGGTCTCTACCTATATAATTCTTTTGTGCTGGTACGGCTTTCGAAGCGGAGAAATTTAAAGCATATATTTTAGGTTTGATTCTATTTAAGGGATAGAGAATGACAGATTTTGTCAGTTGTTACTACGCCTTAAGTTTACTACACCTAGTGATGTTCCGATACAAGTAAATACAAGTAAAAAGTATCGATACTTTTGTTTCGATATCGAGTACATTTAGCATCGATACTTTTTTTTCGATACATACTTGGTATCGAAAGAAAAGTACTTGTATCGAATCAAAACCAGTTTTATCTTTAAAAGGCACTTTATCCGTGTTTATATAAATACGTGCAATAATATCTCATCATAGTTGCAACGTCTGTGCCCTGTGAATGTTTATTTTCAAAGGCTGGTAGAACTATGAGCCATAAGAGAAATAAGTTCTGACCTAAATATTTAGAAAAACCGCCCTTTTTGGCAAATATTCAAAAGAAAGACTTCTGTTTAATTATAATCATTAATAAAAATATAAAATATTTAACGCGTTTTATTCAACTACTTAAAATGGCCATTCAAGTAAAAGGTATCAATATGGATATGAGTGGGTATCGATACGAGTAGGTATCGATACTTTTGGGGTACTCATATGAGTAGTATCGCAAAACCGATTTAAGTACTACTCATTTGAGTAGGTATCGATACATTGATGGTATCGGAACATCACTAACTACACCCGTTACTACAATGTGTTCGAATGTGTAGAACGTATAAATGTATACAGTGATGAAAAATTTCGCCATGCAGTTTCCCGAGCATCAGTAAAGCAACAGCTAGCTCATAGGAAGCGTGCTATTGTCATACGTGGGGGTTTGTCTTTTGCTTTGGGTTTGAGTAAAATAAACGGTTGTATATAATATAATAAACAGATGACTCAGGGGTAGTTATTTGTTCAAGAGACGTTTTGACCTGCTCACAAGAATGTGGTATGAATACAGATTTTTTCTAGAAGTTTGGGCAACTTTCTGTGGCCTGAGGGCGGATGTAAACTTTTTGCTAAAATAACGAACTTTGGTTGTGTATTTGGTGGGAGAAGGCCTTCCTAGATTTGTATATTTGAAATATCAGTCGAGGTCGTGGTTTAGAAGTCGAATGACGTAGTTCAATTTGTTTGGGCTTTAGGCCCTTGTGTTTTGTTTCTGTGTGTGTGCCAAGTGTAGCCATCTCTGCTGATGTAAATTTGCCAACACAGTTTAGGTAATTTTTATGGTTTAATTATGTCTCTGTCATCCGTTTTCTCTCCAATCATTTTCATTAATGTCAAGAGGTTCAATGATTGTTGTACACTCGATCTGAAGGGTTTTTAATCTTTTTGTTCATTTTGTAAATATATTTGTTTTGGTTGAATTTGACTTTTAATCACCCTGAGGTAATTAATCAAGATTAATTCATTTACGATTATTTTTGGCTTCTAAAAATCTAGCGATACCAAACCCTCAAGGTTTGGAAGAAAGTTCTCGCGTCCTTCGCCTAAATTGAGTTAAATTAAATTACATTATGACCGCTCTGTTTGCTACGCTACCAATAAAAACAGACTCAGGTCCTAACCTCTTACACTATGAAGAACGCCGTAAAAGTGACATGTTAAATTTCCCGATGGGTTTCTTTCCTGTTAAAAAATGCATTTATCAACTGTTTAGGTCGTGTTTCTCCAGTCATCCGGTTGGCGGCGTTGGCCGCGCTCAAAATTTTTCCATTATGGGACTCAATACATTACCACAAGTCAACGCCGCGCCGCGGCTCTCCGAAGAACTAAAATCGGTGTTGTTCACGTTTGAGAATGCTTCGTGCAAGAAGAACGTGCAGTGTCCCGTGGAAATCCTATAAGCAGCACTAGTCGGCGAGATTTCCGTCGTTGACTGAACGTCCTGACGTAGAGGGCGCTTACGTCGCGCGGAACGTGAACGTCCAAGGTATTCAGAAAGGTTATCCTGTTAGAGTCCGTTCAAACTAAGAAGGTCACCCTGAAGTTGCAGCGGATTAGGATGCGCAGAGACTAATTTATCATTCAAGGGCGTAGAGTGTTTGGGAGCTTGGAACGCATACATAAAATGTGTCGTGAGTTCGAAACCAAATATTGCGAAATTCTACGTTCATAGTCGTTAATAGTCGAAAACAAAATCATTGAAACATTATTTGAAGCTAATGCTAATAAACAATAATGAAATAAATGGAATCTGCAATATCTGTATGTGTGACTATCTTCTCGATGGTGTTTGAGGTTATGTCACATTGTGTCACATGTTGTATGTTGTTTACATGAGACGGTCGAATTATATGCAAAACAGTTCTGATAAAGTTTCAACAAGTCTAGAACAGGTGTGTAAAGTTAGGTATATACACAGCCATGAAGAAAGAGGATAAAAGTACAATTCATAGTGAGAAAGCGATGTAAGAAAATTTCACAATATTCATTTTTCTTACATTAATTTTGTATTCTATATATTTTAGGAAATAGCGAATTTATTAATTGCCATGGTGAACACTTATGGAGAACATGGGCAATTGTGTACGCCCAAGCTAAGGAATTCATATATAACATAGAAATTATTTAGGCATTGACGAATGATTGCAACTCCTCCGTCATCGACTTATCCAACTTTTGGTTTAGTCACATGACAACTTCTTCCGGGGGGCTTACACAAGGATCCAAGAACAGCAGATGTTTCCGCTACATCAACTACCTTCTTTGCTTTGTTGCAGATGCAATAATAGGTCAAAATTTAACCCCTTTGTATATCGTTTCAGTATTTTATTTTGCTTTTTTAGTTAATTAGTATCTGTATATGGAATTATTTAATAACAACTTTGTAAGTTGTACTTTTATGTTATTGACTAAATATTATTACAAAGCCTGTTATCACTTTATTTTATAAGAAATAAGTGTATACATTGCCACATTCTTGTATTATTTTATTACATTTTAACTACTGATGGGCATAATGAAATGATTTCAAGAATCGAGTTAGTGGTATTCGAACGAATGTTCTGAAAATATTTTGTAAACGTTCTCGTTTATTTACCGATTCTCAAAATCGATTAGAAATCAAAAAATCTACAAAATATCACAAATATCACTCTTTACAATGGGTACCTGATATCTTGAATTAATAAGAAATATGCATTTGACTCATATTTTTTATCAAAGCTCTTTCTAATATTGGATAGAGGTTTGAAGCGATTGTAATAGTCGATGCAAAGATTTTTTTATGAAACTTGTATGCAACATCGAGAATAGATTACACCCAAACCTCGCTTTACGGCCTAGATACGTTCCGCGAAACTTGGCCGTAAAGCGAAAAGCCGTATGATGAATCAATTATTCTAATACGTATTCATACAAATTCAATGGGATCGGTTCCAAATTTGATAAATATATAATATGGTTTAACATTCAAAATGCATTTTATTTTTTTATTTTGTTTAAATTATAAACATATTTAACAAGAACATAAATTTTACATAAAATAAAAAACTCCAAAAACATTACATAATTTTTAAATAAAAATGAAACAACTAAAACCTACAGATAACTGTCACCATCATTTTGCGCTGGTGGTTTGAAAAAATTGTCTAAAGTTGTTTGTCTTGCCTTCTTGTCTATTTCTTCCTTTAGTGATTTATAACAGCTAATGGCTGAGTTAATTCCTGGAGACACATTAGCGCTACGTTCGACGTCAGGATCGTTTTCAAGGAGGATGTTTATTCCTTGTTCAAAATAAGAAAAAGCGCTCGACATGATTTTTGATGTTAGCTGTTTGGATACAACAGGCTCTGTATCTTCATCAATTGCCGGTTCTGCTTGCAACTGAATGAGTTCCTCATATGAAAGGGGTTCCCTATCAGCTGCAAGTAGATCCAGCACATCAGATTCGTTTAAATCTTCAAAACCGTGATCATGTGCTAAATCCAAAATGTTTTGTCTAACTTCAGGAAGGAAATTAACTTCTGCATCGGTAGTTTTTATACATTCTGGCCATATTTTTTTCCAAACATGGTTCATTGTTGTCGATTTTAATTCCTTCCAGGATTCACTAATGTTCTCAACAGCTTCCTTGATATTATAGTTTTTCCAAAACGTTTTAATTGATGATGTACCATCGGTTTCACTTATAAGTAGTTGGAATGTTCGGCGTAGGTAATATGCTTTAAACGTGGCTATTGCACCCTGATCCATTGGTTGGATCAGAGCTGTTGTATTTTTCGGAAGGTACTCAATCATCACATCTTCTGATAGTTCGGATAAATTAGTAGGATGCCCTGGTGCATTATCTAAAATTAGCAAAGCCTTGTTGCTTAAGTTATTGTCTCGTAAATATTTTTTGACTTCTGTACAAAAGTGATTTTTGAACCAATCCTCAAAAATAGCTTTAGTCATCCAAGCTTTTTTGTTGGATCTCCATATGACGGGTAATTGATTTTTATTTAATCTTTTAAAAGACCTTGGATTTTCGGACAAATATATCAAAAGTGGTTTTAGCTTAAAATCACCCGTAGCATTTGCACCAAGTAGCAACGTTAAACGTTCTGAATAACACTCGTAAACAAGGTAAACACAAAGAAATAAAGATTGCGCTTGCGCAATATATCGACATAGAAAAAAAAAGCCGTTATAGCAAAACATTTTAGGCCGTATATCGAAAACGTACCTTAATTAAAGAGGGCCGTTATAGCGAAAGGCCGTATAAAGAGCGGCCATATAGCGAGGCTTGGGTGTATTTTAAGAATCTAATTATCTCCTTTATTATTTCAGGAATCGATTCATGATAATGCCCTCATCAGTAATCTTAACATTCTTTACTTAATATGCATTTTAAAGTTAGATAAAAATCTTCGTTGATTGACTACATTAAATTTAATGATCAATCTTCAATTGTGTTTTCACGAATCATACTTAACACATACAGGAATTTCTAATTAAAGCTCCTGGTATATTTCATAAATACTGAGACGACTGTTCTTAAAAATTTTACTAGAGAAAATCTAACCTCAAACATGATTACAAAATTCACTTGAACTGCAATTTATTGTCACTAGTAACACTGGGACATTATATGTTACAGTTTCCAATAGGTCATCATTCCCATGTATACAAGAAAACATGACTTTTGTTGCTTTTCCGTTTTTAAACCCCTTAGGAACGAGCCGCCTCATTTTAGGACGAATTAAGGGCAACAGCTGATTTCTCGCGCATATTTTATTGTCGTTGTTGTGGTATTGAATGCGCTTCTAAGTTTGAACGGACTCTACGGGTAGTAGACATTTGCGCAGCATATATGTATACCAATACGGCCATGTGAAGTTAGCCCCCCACCTTTCCCAGAATTCTTCAAAAAAATACCATCGTTTGCCCCGTTTTTGCCTATTATTGCCTTTTAATAGTTTCGGTTGCCCCCTCATAGATTTCGAGAAAATCGAAATTTTTATCTGGGGGGCTAACTTCACACTGATTTCGCTTATGTTAACGGGTGGTTTCAGATTTTATCTCGATACTCCACGGCTGCTATGAAATCTGTCAAACGTTTCAGACCTTTGAGAATGCACTAAAACTCGAAAATATGGTTTAATAGTTATATTCGTACAATAGGTATATTCTCCATAATTTTATAATATACAGCTGAGTAATGAAAAGAAAGGCTCGATTTAGGCTTATTGAAAAGAAAAATAGTTCAAGTAGAAGCTCATGTAAAGCACATACGTTAAAAATATGTATAGACAATTTAATAGGTAGAGATATTCTCGGACATGAAGTGCTATTACGAAGATGCGGTTTCTTTAAAAAATCAAAAATTAATTAAATAAGCTTGTATTATTGTTTTCCAATATTATTAAATTCAATCAACGAATAGCTCAAAATGTTCCTAATAAATGTCAAAATTTGCTATTATCGGCAATTACTAACAATAGAATGAAATGAAAGTCGTCATATGTTATATACCATGAGAAAGCCTGTATATAGACCAAATCAAATCAGCTATCTCATTTTAAAAACTAAATTTGTTTCAGGTGCTTTTAGACAACAAATCTCGATGAATTCAGAAAGGTAAGTTACGTTTTTATCGGATTTACTTTACGTAGGCCAGGTTCTGTATATTCGGCCAATCACATACACCAGGGTAGCGCTGAACACATCCCGGAATTATGTCAAAATCAGAAATTTTAATATCCCATATTCACACAAATCTAGAATGCTAGAAGTACCTAAGAAAGTACCTAATGTAGTTAATTTCGTCATCCAAAAACGATACTATCTTGTTCTCTTTGTCATCTTTCAAACAGATGACATTTAGATACCTAAGGGTTTTTAAACATCCGATCCGGTGCTATAGTTTTTTAATAATTGTTAATTATGAATTATGACAGGAATTAACCGAAAATATTCAAAGTTGTGTTAACTAACTCCTTTTGATTATGTGGTTTTGTGACTCAGAAATTACAAGCAACATAAATCATAGCAACATAAACTTTTCCTCATTTCATTTTCTTCATTAGCAACGAAGATTATACCAATGATTAAATCAATTAAATTAATATGTAATGCCACAATTAAAATGTGCTGCAATTTCAGCAAAAGCCGGTCATGCAATATGAAAATCGCTTAATAAAATATCTGGGGTGGCCCTCACCCAACTTTCCGACTACATCGTGCGCACAATGAAGTGTCATTGTGCGCCATTACTCAATTTTGTGATGTCAAAGCCATTCTGCACCACTGTACCCTACCTAACATCAATTTCTATGAAATAATGACATTTGTCATACTGATATTTAATGTCATGTCATGTCAGTGGCACTGTCGTTTGTCAAAATCTGACAATTTGCAACACAACGATGAAGGCTGCGGAATCTGTCAAACTGCTTCTATAAACTCTTTTAGCACCTAAACCGATCATCCCACTGATCTGAAAATTTGTATACATGTTTAAAGTCACGGGAGGATGAGCAACTGTCAAATTGGTCAAAATCGAATAAATCTCTAAGAATATGTATGTAACATTTGCCACTTCCGGTTGTCAGATTGTGGCCAAAAACAATCCAGTTTGTCCCCTGGCAATTCTAAATAAGTATGCAAAATTTTAGCCCGATCCGTTGTACCGTTTGGACGCTATATGCGTATATGTGTACCGTTTGGTACACATATATCTACGTGTATGTGTATAAGCATATAAGGGAAAGGACTACAGTGCTTCAGGACGAGGACGAGGACGATCCACTGTTCCATACACGTTAATACCAAACGTCACCGCTACTATTCACTCACCATCCTGGCCATCCTCGCTCGTCCAAGATGGATATTATGCATCAGAATATGTTCGGCAGATGAAAATGTACCTCTTATTTATTACCCTACCACTTCTTCAATAACCACCCCTTTCTCCATACATACCCACCAACGACAAGCAGCGCCCTGACACGAAAATAACCGCGCTCTATAATATACACTCAGTACCTGAAAAAAAAAGAGTAATCAACGTGAACATTTGACAAATTATGATTTTTACTTTCCGACTAGTCCCTAGAAGGAAAGTATTGTAATCGACGGAAAATGACGTTTCGAGATTTTTGCGGAAATACGCGCTTTGAGGTCCCCTGAATCGATTGCGATAATTTCTGGAAAATGTCTGTATGTATGTGTGTGTGTGTGTATGTGCGTGTGTGTATGTGTGTGTGTGTGCGTGTGCGTATGCGTGTGCGTGTGCGTGTGCGTGCGCGTGCGTGTGCGTGCGTGTGCGTGTGCGTGTGCGTGTGCGTGTGCGTGTGCGTGTGCGTGTGCGTGTGCGTGTGCGTGTGCGTGTGCGTGTGCGTGTGCGTGTGCGTGTGCGTGTGCGTGTGCGTGTGCGTGTGCGTGTGCGTGTGCGTGTGCGTGTCAGAATTGTCAGATTTTGACAAACGTCAGTGCCACTGACATGACTTGACATTAAATATCAGCATGACAAATGTCATTATTTTATAGAAACTGACGTTAGGTGGCTGTGACATCACAAAATTGAGTAATGGCAAAAGTGTTCAGACAGACTTCATTGTGACCACGATGTAGTCGGAAAGTTGGATGAAGGCCACCCCCGATATTTTTTATTATTATAAAGCACAGTATGCCATAGGCATTGAAACTATTGTCAATTTAAGGACATAGGGCGTAGATAATATTTAGCTTTACATCTGGGGTCATCTACACTTCGGTGATTGGTGATGTCCATAATATGTCTGTTGGTAAAGTTGATATGAATTGATTTCAGTTTGACTTTCCAGCTCTTGTTTTATTGATGTGTTTGATGCCAAGCATGTTGAAGTTTAACTGTTGCTTCAGCTACTATTGCTGTCAACTGAAGCGAATGTGGTGACTGTCACATCCGTTAAGCTGCAAGTTACTTGTTTATGGTAACTAGAAGATTAGTACCAGGACGCTGCCTTGGGGCACTCCTGTTTTTATTGTTTTTAGAACAGAGTACCCATCAATCTGTTTTATTCGGAATAGTCTGTTTGACATAACTGAAGTTTCAGTAGCTTCTGATTACGTGATGTCCACGATAAAACTGTCTTGGTATCCAACTTTATCCGTAGTTTGTGCCGCGTTATTGCAACGCTGTTTGGCTGCGTTTATAGCAACATTACCTGACATACATCCATACAGTTTCAAAAATGTTTCAGAAATGTATAAAAAATATGGAAATCAGAACACTTGTTTGTAGTGCAGCCTAATCTGTTACACAAAGTTAGCACCACCATTTCACATATCACTAGTAAATTATTCGTAAGTAATGCGATTTCCATTCCCATAATGGATCCAAATATTCTTTGAAGTGTGATATATGCGCGTTATTAATGTTCTGCGATGTGCACGCAAACATCTATTCAGATCCTGCACGTTTATTATATGGGTGTGTCCGGACCGAATATATACGCGCGGCACAGCGTGTCGCGGCGCCTCTGTTTACACCGCTTTGAACGTACTTAATCAACTGTTTTATAAGCCTAACTACGAGCGATTAGTTTTATTGTGAACAAGCTGGGGTAGCTCGTGTAGGGTTGAGTAACAAACACAGAGCATTTGTTAACTGGTTTATTGTAATGTTTTATCAACTATATATACAAAATCTATCCTAAAACTTAGTCTAGAGGTTCTCAACAATTTACAAAGTGTAAAACAAAATACATATGAAATATTTTAAACATGTTTACAAACTCTGAATCATTGATTGCTGATGTTACAATATTTGAGTGCATTCGCACTAGTATCGGAATGTCTGGCCTAATATCCTGTTATTTGCTGAGGTTGCAACTCAGCAAATTGTCGTTCACCTGTTTCTATGTATTAAGAATTAAATTTTACAATAAAATTAATAACTTTAAATATTATTACTTAAGTTAATTGCTATATAATATGCTATCAGGGAAGTTTTTAGGGTTAATCTTTATTATATGTAATAGTAAGAATAATAATAGAAATTAAGAAATAAAATTGTTTAATGAGATTAAACAAATTGCCCCGCCGGGAAAGATATTTAAGTTAAGTTTAACGTTTCCTAAACTATCACCACACAATGAGTTCACTAATAAGCACTGGTTAGGTTGCGTGGACCTCCGCGTAGAGAGGTTGTAGAGATCTTGACTCCTCGTCAATGCCAGCGTGCTGACTCTGTATGTGGATCGTGCTGGTTGATGATGCGGGATTTATGTTGAACTGCCTTTAACGTGGGATTGGTCGCAGTGGCATATTCTCATCCTTGTCGGTCAGTTCTCTTGGTTTCTTAAGTTTTCTCCGTAATAAACGGATGCCTAACCACAGTTGAATGCATAGAGCTAATATGGCGATTGTTGTTACGGTGCTAGTTACAGCACCATGCTGTCTGATGTTGTGCCACACTGTATCTGCTATTTGTTGATGTATTGCATTTTGCTCGTCCATCAGTTTCGCTAGGTTCTCGGAAACGGATAACACTGGTTCGTCCTCCATGACTGGTGACATCGGCTTCGGGGTGGTTCTTAACGTAAATTCTTCTGGCAGTGATACGGCTTTGTTGTAGCTGCCAAGTACAGTAAGACTGTCATATTTCTTAGGAGTGAGAATGTTCTGTTTAGTTTTGATGATGCAGTCTTCTGTAATTTGGATGATTCCGACCTTATCCAGTTGAACATCCTCCCTCATTCCATTGCAGATGACGGCGATTTTTTTGCGGGCTAGTGGAGATGAATAGCCAGGTGTTGATCATGTATAGCTGCTTCCAAATCACAGAGTGAAGTTTCATCTCGACTATGTTGCAACCATTCTGTTCTTGTCGGATATACAATTCATTTATAATGCAAGTGTTGTTGGTTTCAATGTTCTTTACGGTTGTCGGGGAACAAAGACACTTGCTTTCATCAAGTGCAGTTGATCTTCTGTATTCTTCATCCGCCATCTCAAAGTATAGTTGGTTGTTTTAGTCTACTGCAATTGTGTTGTTTGGAATATCGAATACCCAGTAAGATCCATTTTGTATTTTAAGTGGTATTGTGGTGACCTTGACGACGTCAAATTCGGCGATCTCTGCCATCGGAAAAAAGGTTTGAATTCGAATATCATCCTTGTGAATCGCTCTAGTTTTGATAATCGATGTAAGAATGTATATATTTGATGGAAGTTTTTTATTGGCGTCGCTGATCATTTGATGAATATGTGATGGTGAAATCACTTCATACACGTTGTCATTTCCCAAATTTATGTTTAACAAATGAGTGTAGTGATGGCATACTTCTGTGAGGACGTTGGTTGCGAGCTGATATGCGTTGAGTATGTGAATGTTGAGATCATGCAAATCGACTCTTGCAAACCACCCTTGATTCGTTCGAATAGCTTGAAATCCTTGATTCAATTTTCTTCTAAATCTCTCGAGACGATCGTTGACGCGAGTTTCTGTCTTGTTGAAGGTTGATAGTGCAGATAACATGAATCTAGTTTGATGGTTCGATGCCATGATGAGTTCTTTTTGGTTCTTCTCCAGGGATTCGATGTCGGTATAAACTTCGTCGTTTACACCAAATATAGAAGTCAGTAGTTTTCCAAATAGGCCTCTTTTTCGTCGATTCTTGATAACCACGTTAATACCCTCTAGTATCCATTGTGCCTCATTCTGTTGTTCATGAAGATGATGTAGAAAACTTGTGCATTGGGTAGACGATGACAACTTCTTCGCTTCTTTACATAGCTTCTCAAATTGTTTTACAGCCGTGGATGTGGAATTTATGTCTTGTAGAATTTTTGTCCTGTTGAATTCTACATCTAACTTGAATATATCTCGCTGAATTTGTGCTTGGCCAATGTGCCCAACAGGAGTTGGATATTTTATTGTATAATTGGCTCCTGTTGAACTGGTGAATATTAGCATCAATGCTATTATGAAGTACCACAACTTTGAAGAACCCTTTCTCAGTTGTACTCCATGAACTTGATTTTCTTGGCGTTTTGTTACAGTAGCCAGATTAGCTTGTACTAGTGTTGGCTTGTCATCTGGCTTTTCAGTAGATTGAAGTATCGGTATCAAGTTGTAGATTGCTCGTTTTGTGATGGTCCCTCCGGGTTTTCTTAAGGATACAACCCGTACGGTACCATCGCTTGCATGGTGTGTGTCCAATACTTTTGCTATCGGCCATTTGGTAGGAATAATATTGTTTTCTTTTATTAACACGATGTCTCCTACTTCCAGATTCGTGTAAGGGGTTTTCCACTTGTGACGCTGTTGGAGATTACTTAAATATTCCGATGACCATTTTTGCCTGAAGTCTTTCTTCATTACAAGTCTCCAGCGAGATGAGAGATTGGTATTGATGTCTGCCGTTATAGGATCTGGTGGTGATAGAAGCGATCTCCCAATCAGGAAATGTCCAGGCGTTAGAATGATGGGATCGCTGCTATCAGTGCTCAATGTGCACAAAGGTCTAGAATTGAGACAGGCTTTTATTTGGTGTAGTAATGTTGTAATTTCTTCATACGTTAACGTAGCGTCTCCCACAACTCGTTTGAAGTGGTATTTCATAGACTTAACTCCCGCCTCCCATAATCCTCCGAAGTGGGGAGCTGCCGGCGGGATGAAGTGCCATTGGGTGCCCTGGTTTGCTGTGTAATCTTGTACTGTTGCGCATTTTGTTATAAGGAGTACTTCTTTCTCTAGGAACTTGCTTGCTCCAACAAATGTAGTTCCGTTATCGCTATACATGTGGGAACAGTATCCTCTTCTTGCTGTAAATCTTCGGTATGCAGCTAGGAATGCATCTGTAGTCATATCGGAAACAGCTTCCAAATGTACGGCTTTCGTGGCCAAACACATAAATACTGCGATGTATCCTTTGTATGATTTGTGCCCTCTGCCTTTGGTTGTTCGCAGTTGGATTGGACCGGCATAGACCACCCCCGTATGTGATAAAGGTGGTGATGCCGTTATCCTCTCTTCAGATCTCCCATCAGTTGCTGTTTCGTTTCTGCTTTGAATCGAAGACACTTCGTGCATTTTCGTAACTTCGATTGCACGGCTCTTTTTCCATTTATGATCCAGTAATTTATTCTCGTGTGGGCTAGAGTTGATTGAAGTCCTCCATGAAGTGTCCTGTTATGCGAATCCTGGATGATTAACATTTTCAGATGATGGTCTGATGGAAGAACGATTGGATGTTTTGTGTTGTATGGAAGTGAAGAATTTTTTAACCTTCCACAACGCGCATTATTCCTTGGTTGTCGATGAACGGATTTAGACTTGCGAGTTTATTGTTCTTGTGAATATGGTTACTCTTTTGTAACATTTGTAGTTCGGCTTTATACTCCTCTTCTTGGACCAGTTTAATCAACACAAGCAATATTGAGTTCATTTCTTTCACCGTGAGGAAATGTGCTTCTGGTTTGGATCGTCTAGTTCCGGCAATGAATCTTCGGCAGTATGCACTTACTCTCACTAGCCGTGTTAAGGATGAAAAGTTTTCAATATATTTGCTTCGGCGAGTCATAATTGTTGCCTGGTGGCACGTTCTTCGTTCTTCTGCTGGTTCGGTCCAAGTTTCTTGCTTAGGACGAATTGTAGAATTTACTAGCCAGACTGGACCATTCCACCACATGGAATATTTTTCAATTTTTTGCGGATCAATGCCTCGGGATATCACATTGGCTGGATTATCTTTGGTTTCTACATGGTACCAGAATTGGCGGGGAACCAGAGAATTTATTTCTGCCACTCTATTAGCGACAAGTGTTTTCCATCGGGACACCTCCCCTTTGATCCATGATAATGCAATCATTGAGTCGGTCCACGCATATACTGGTACATTTTCCCATTCTAAAGCCGTTACTGCAGGCTTTATTAATTTTGCAAGCAGTACAGCGGTACACAGCTCTAATCTTGGCAAAGTGCTTTTTGTTCTGGCTGGTGCTACCTTTGATTTGGCGAGTAACAGAGATGATTTGATTATGTTCTTATTATCTATCGTTCTGATGTAAATCACAGCTCCATACGCTTTCTCGGATGCGTCACAGAAGCCATGTATTTCTAGTTTTGTTTGGTTTGTTGTCTGCACCCATCTGGGTATGGAAATATTTTGTAGGTGTTTTAGTTTGAATTGGAACTCACTCCATTTTTTCTCAATATCAGTGGGTAATGGCTGATCCCATTCCAAGTTGTGAATCCACAAGTCTTGTATTAGTATTTTTGCATTGATGATAACAGGGGCTAACCATCCTAGCGGGTCGAATAATTTTGCTACTTCCGATAGGATTGTTCTTTTTGTTATTGGTCTGTCTGATATGACGTCTACCTTAAATGGAAAGTGATCCGTATGCGGTGCCCAATATACTCCAAGTGATTTCTTTAAATCGTCTTCTGAAATTTCTAGTGCTGTTTGGTCTCTCAGTTCTTTCGGGAGAATTTTGATTAGTTTTTCGGAATTACTTGACCATTTCCTTAAGGAAAATCCGCCAGATTAAAGCATTGTGATTAGATCTTGCTGAAGACTAACAGCCTCGTCTTCGGTATCTGCTCCGGATAAGACATCATCCACGTAAAAATCTCTGAGGGCAACCTTGGATGCTTGTGGAAATTTGTGTTGATCATCTTCGGCAAGCTTCTTCAAAGTTTTTATTGCTAGGTAAGGGGCACATGCGGTGCCATACGTTACAGTTTTCAATCGATATTCCGCTATTGGTTTTGATGGATCAAATCGCCATAAGATTCGCTGATACTCTTGATCTTCTTGATTCGTGTAGATCTGTCTATACATCTTCTCTACATCAGCAGTGAATACTATGCGATGTTTCCTCCAACGCAGTAGGATATCCGCTAGATCTTGCTGCAGTCGTGGTCCCGTATGGAGTAGATCATTTAAGCTTCTTCCATTCGAAGTCTTACATGATGCATCGAACACCACGCGTAATTTTGTTGTTGTGCTTGATGGTCGGATAACTGCTTGATGTGGAATATAATATTTTCCATCACCCTGCCCAGATGTCACTCTTTCCATATGACCTAGATTAATGTATTCTTCCATAAAGTTGCTGTACTGTTCTTTGAGTTCAGCATCTTTGCATAGACGTTTTTCCAATTGAAGTAATCTTACGACAGCCCGTTTTCTCGACTCTCCTAGGTCTGGATTAGTTTTGAAAGGAATGGCTACGGTGTATCTACCCTCATCATCCCGTTTCACAATGCGTTCGTATTCTTTTTCGCACTTAGTATCTTCTTCACTTAACGGTTTCTTTGTTGTGACTCCTTCAATCTCCCAAAACTTTGTTAGTTGTTTATCTTCCTCAACTCTGCTTATAGGCTGGTGATTTGAATATCGTCTTCATGTTATCTCTTTACATTGCCTGAAAGAATCCATCCTAGTTCCGTATTTTGTCCCAGAATTCTATCTTCTGACTTTTCTAAGCCAGCTAGTACAATCTTCCCATATTCTTCGGCACCGATGATTGCGTCGATTGGACCGGGAATGTTGATCATCGCCGCCTAGTCCAGATACTTCTGCACGTATGCGCTGTTTTGGAACTCCTAACATTTGTGCAGCGTGTTCAGTAATAAAACAGGCTTGTGATCCGGGGTCGATCAGCACTCGAAAATATTCTCCTTCTCCATCTGATTTCTTGGTTTTGACTAGTGCTGTTGCTAATAGCACTGTTCCTTCTTGGGTCCCCAAATGAGTTGACACTTTGGCTGGTGGTGAGCGTAAATCTTTCCTAGTCGCCTGGTTATGTGTCCATTGTTTGGATGGGGCTGCTTTCTTGCCGTCTCGATGTAGTAAGGTATGATGCGGGTAGTTACAAGTAGAGCATTTGAAGGTACTCCAGCATTTGGTCGTATTGTCGTGTTTTAGACAGTTTTGACAAAGTTTGTTGAATTTTATGAATGAGATTCGCTCATCTACTGATAACGTTTTAAACTTTTCGCAACTGTGCATTTGGTGTTCTTTTTACAGTACTTGCAGACGATTGATCTTTCACTGGGTATTAGGATTTGAAAGGTCGTACTCTTCGCTTTGGATTCTCTTATGGCTTCCAGTGATTGAAAGCGTTTTCGTAAGAAATGAATTAACTCTTCATATTCTTGAATGTCGTTCGGATTCTTGAGGGACTGCTCGTACATCTTGTTTGTCTCTGGATCCCATTTTCTGACCAGGATGCGACTAATCAGCGGTCCCCAGGTGTTCGTTGGAATGTTTAGGTTATGAATGGCTCCCGGAAGGTGCAGCGGTGGTACTCCTCCGAAAGAAAACCATCAGAGTCGGATGGGCCGTAGGGCGCGTTGGAGAACGACAGCAGGTGGCAACGTGCTACAGATGCTGGGAGACTGGCCATCTCGCGGCCGCTTGTAAGGGCACGGACCGGAGAGAACTCTGCAGAAACTGCGGCATGGCGGGTCACAGGGAAACAGCCTGCGATAAGGCCCCAGGGTGCCCTATCTGCAAGACGGAGGGACATAGGGCGGAAACCTTACGCTGCCCTACGTACGCAAAAGCCATAGAGGATGCGCAGAAGGGAAAGGTACAATCGCACAATGCCTGAACCCTACCACAAAACAACGAACAGAAGGGCGCTGAAAGACCAACTAAGACCTCAGCAACAGTCCCCGACCAATAAGAGAAAACCACCGTCAAAAATCAAAAGAGACCGTGCAAGGATGGAAAAGCACCTCAAGGATAGAGGAGGGATGATCGCTTTCGTTGCTGGAGAAATCCTGACGTCTCAGACGAGAGCGACCATCACACACGCATCCGGAGTGATAGAAGTTCTCACTCCTGTCCCGCCGTGCGAAACCTCAGAAATCGCCACAAACATAGCAACAGGGAATCCAGGCCAAATCCAGGAACAAGTAGAGGAAACGCCACGCGGGTGGTACTCTAATGTGCCACCAATAGTAAGAATGACCCTGAAGAGTATCCGTTACGCCCAGCAGCGATTGCGAGACAGGACACTGTTTGACATGGTCAGAAACTACCTCGGATACTTCGTGAGGACGGAGCAAGGGGAGATTGTAGGGGGAGAAAGTAAGGTCTCCTCCGAAGCAAAAATAATGTCTGAAGGCATGCCCCTTGGTGAAGATCTCAGGCTGCTATACCTCCGGTTTCTCGCCAGCTATGGCATCTCCGATGAAAAAGCATCAGAAGACCTCGAAAAAGTGTGGCTGTACCTTGGGTCCACTAGGAGGATGCGACTGGAGTCAGTCAGAGAAAGTGACAGGAGATATATGGCACCACCACCACCATGGTCAAGATCCTTCAAGTGAACCTAGGCAGAGGAAAAACAACGCTATCACAGAGAAACTAGGGTGGTGGACGGACGACATAAAAGGCGCCTCAATCGGCATAAGAGGTCACCGCGTATCTGTCCGAAATCACGGAGCCGGCAGAGGCTTCGTATGGGTAGATGTCGGGATGGCTACGTTCTACAGCTGCTATGCATCACCAGCCATGACAAGGACAGAGTTCGAGGAGTTTCTGGAGGAGCTGGAGGGCAGTTTGAGGACAGGGGCCAACAGATGCGTTGTGGCAGGTGACTTCAACGCAAAGTCTCGTCAATGGGGATCAACCCACACAGACGCAAAGGGAGAAGCTCTATGCGAATGGGCAGCAAGAAATGGCATGGTGTCCCTGAACGACGGAACGACCAACACCTTTCGAAGAAGATCTGGAGGAAGCTCGGTCATCGACGTAACCTTCGCTTCAGATAACGTCGCCCGCGAGATGGGGGGTTGGTGCGTGGTGGAGGAAGAAACCATGAGCGACCACATGTACATCTCGTACCAGCTGCACGCCGAAAACACCAACGTCCCGGACGAGACATCTCCCAGCCCTGGATATAATGCTAAGAAAATGAATACCGAAGCATTTATCGAGGCTTTACAGGATGAAATAAATGGCGGAGACACCGACGTAAGATCATTCATGGCGGCGCTCGAGAAAGCATGCGATGCGTCAATGCCAAAAAGAAAGAAGCCAGGGAGAAGATCAGTCTACTGGTGGACCGAGGAGATAGCGGAGCTCCGTAAGGTATGCAACCAAGCCAGAAGGAAGGCGCAAAGAGAAAGGCGGGACGATATGGGACGAAACCAGCTTCTAGATGAGTACAAGAACGCCAGAAAGTTACTCAAGGTCGCCATCCTTCAGTCCAAGGAGAACCATTGGGCCAACGTCCTCGAAGAGGTAGAGCAGAACGTGTGGGGAGAAGGTTACAAGATAGTAACAAAACGCCTTAAAGCCAGAGCCTCCCCACCAAACCTCACACTGGCAGAAACGAGAGATATCGCCAAGGAACTGTTCCCGGAGCATCAGATACGACAAGGCAGAAGATGGTCAAATGAGACCGAGGAGGAGAACGCGGAACCCTTCACCGCCGAAGAAATAAAACAGGCAGCCGCCAAAATAAAAAGCGGCAAGGCTCCTGGTCCCGACGGAATACCGCCGGAGGCTGTCAAGACTATGGTGGCGCATGCAGGAGAATACGTCACCGATGTCATGAACAGGATTTTGGTCGAAGGAATATATCCTGACGAGTGGAAGACAGGGAAGCTGGTACTGCTTGCAAAGGGAAATACCACACCAACCAAGTACAGACCTATATGCCTACTTGACAGTGCCGGAAAACTCCTGGAACAGTTGCTGGTGGACAGACTGAAGCGCGAGCTGGAGAGAAAAGCTCCACTTGCCGAAAATCAGTTCGGCTTTAGAGAAGGGCGTTCAACAGTGGACGCAGTAAAGGTCGTCACAGAAGCTGCGAAAAAGGCAAACCAGGGTACGCAGCGCAACAAGCGCTACTGCATGCTGGTCACATTAGATGTCAAAAACGCATTTAACACCGTGATGTGGGAAAAGCTTCTAGACGAGCTAAAAAGAAGGAAAATTAGCCCGTACCTCGTGAGACTACTTCAGAGCTACCTGGAAAATAGGGGGCTGTTGCTCACCGGAAAAGATGGGTCGACGGAGAGGATGCCCGTCACTAGCGGCGTCCCACAGGGGTCGGTCCTCGGACCGATACTTTGGAACCTCCTCTTCGATGGGGTGCTACGACTCAAAACCCCGGGAGTCGAGAAGGTGGCGTACGCCGATGACCTGGGTTTGATTGTCACTGGCAGGACGTGTGCCGAGGTCCAAGACCGAGCCAATACGGCGATCGCTCGCATCGTGGAATGGATGGAAGAGCACCATCTCCAACTAGCCGCTGAAAAAACAGAAGCGGTGATGCTCACCGGAAGACGAAGGTTACAACCGGTAGTGTTCACAGTGGCCGGAGTGCTGATTGAACCTTCCCGGAACCTAAAGTACCTGGGGGTTCATATTGAAAAAAGCCGCCGTTACAAAAAGCATATAGACGAAACGGCCGCAAGAGCAGAACGAACAACTGCTGCACTGTTGAGGCTTATGCCAAAAGTAAAAGGACCACGAGCGAGTAAGAGGAGAATACTCGCGTCGGTGGCAGAATCGGTAATACTATACGCCGCCCCCGTATGGGTAGAAGATATGGCGTTCGCCAATAGAAGGGACAGACTTTCCAAAGTACAACGGAGGGCGGCAATTGGGGTGTCATCGGCATACCGAACGGTCTCCACAGCGGCTATTCAGGTTGTCGCTTCACTGACGCCGATACACCTGAAGGCGGAAGAAAGAGCCCGAAAGTACAAGCAAAGACCGGAAGAGCGAGTGTCCAGAAGAGACCACCGAAACCTAACACTCGAGAAATGGCAATCGGAGTGGGATAGCGCGGATGTCGGCCGGTGGACCCATAGTCTGATACCCAGAGTGGCAGACTGGGTAAATAGAAAGCATGGTGAGGTCAGCTACGAGCTAACGCAGGCGCTCACTGGACATGGCTGCTTCGGATCCTACCTTCACAAGTACAAGAGAAGGGAAGGACCTGAGTGCGCATACTGCGGACAGTTGGACACACCGGCACATACCCTCTTCGAATGTAATAGATGGGGTGAACTGCGCAGGGCGTGTCCATACAAAGAAAGCCTGACAGAAGAAAGGATGGTGGAGGAGATGCTGAAAGGCCCAGATCAGTGGAAACAAATAGCAGACACCATAAGGAGAATACTCCAAGAAAAAGAAAAGGACAACCGACGTCGGGATGTAATAGGTCCTCCCGTCCCTTAGTGCGTAAGGGACCGCGATGGACCACGGGGACAGAAAGAATGGACCATGAGGGTAAGATAGCGCCAGGACGTCCGGCGCAGGATAGCTCCAGGAGAATCCGGAGCGAGGAGGTACGGGTATCGGAATACCGGACCAAAACGACTTCAGGAATTCCGAAGCCAGGGAGGGAACGCCGGAATACCGCAGTCCCAGAAGAAGGTAAGCGATGTGTACCCCAGCATAGTGGACGTGAGTGTCGGGAAGGTCCCAATGGTGACGCAAGTGCGCATGTACAGTGCGGTGCCGCCGAAGCGTCGTGATGTGGTGTGTGCGTCTGGTGCGCGTATAGTGTGTAGGGCACGCCTGGAGCCACAGGTGCCTTGGAGGAAGAAAGGACTTCAAACCCTAGTGTCATGGGCAGGTGCAAGCTGCATGTATGCCGGGTGTATAGTACTTAAGGTGCATGTTTACTAAGTAAGGGCATGGCTGGTATTAAATTGTAGGTAGTATAGGTAGCAGTAAGGTAATTGTAATTTTGATTTTGGTTTTTACGAAGTAAAGCATTAAATTTTAAAGAGGAATCAAAAGGAAGATGTCGCTGTCGGCAGAATGCTTCGTTGATACCCGACAGCGGGGTGGTGGTGGGATCATCCAATCCCTTCCGCTCTTTAAAAAAAAAAAAAAAAAAGGTTATGAATGACTTGTAGATATTCACCTGTTGTATCATGTAAGTGTTTTATCTTCTCACATGATTCGTATTGGAACGATGGAATGTCGAGTATTTTGTCTATTAGTTTTGACAAAATAAGACGGTTGTTTTGATATCTCTTTTGTAAAAGATCCCATGCTGTTTGGTAGTTGGCATCCGATATTGATAAGTGTACAATTCGGCTAGCCTCTCCTTCCAGATGCGTCTTGAGGTACTGCATCTTCTCTGCATTGGTTAATGATGCATTTATGTGGACTATTTTCTTGAACAGGTCATGAAAAGTTGTCCATTTGTCTTGACACATTGAAAACAGAAATCCTAACTTGCGGCAGTCGAATGGTGTAGCGCGGCATGCGATCCGCCACCGATGTAGGGTTGTCTTGAATTGCTTCATCCAGCTTCTCGACGACTTCATCGTATGCTGTGGCGGCTTTCTTGAATACATCTTCGGTAAAGTATCCGTCGTCATGTTGATCTTCGTAGATCAGAATTTCTTCGTTTAATTCACAGATTGCGTCGAACTGTTTTGAAGTCTTTATTTCAGTGTTTTGTAGCGCATCTTGCTTTTTTGTTGTGGTAATTCTGCCTTGATTTGAGCAATTACTTCCAACAAATTCTCCATCTTGATTGATTGTTTCTTCTTTCGGTACATCTGATTGTTGTCCTTGATTGTTGTCTTCCTTGATGTGGCTCGAAGTTTCTTCCCCGGTTGATGAGTCTTGCTTACGGCAATCGTTCAAGTATTTTTGTGTTTCCTGAACTTGCCGTTTCAGTTTTTCGAAATAGTTTTGTGCGAAATAGGCATGAGTTGGGTCTTCAATGTCGGTAAGCTTCACATGAATTGCCTGAATCTCAGCACAGTAATTATCAAGCTGCTTTTGGTGGTTTCGTAGGTATAGTTCTGTCTTCCGTGTCGGTGAATCCTTCTTCAAGTTTGTGGTGAATTTCTTTAGTTGTTGTCCCAGTTCATCCTGCTGGCGGGCAGAGGTATCCAGTTCCTCGGACATGATGATTCCTTGAACTGCTTGGTTGAGTTTGATTTGAATTTGAGAAATTAATTGAGTTGAATATGGATGCGACCGTAACTTTTCCGGGACGCGATCCGAATTTATCCCTTTCGACTTGTGCGAAGAGACTTATTACCCGCGCGCGATGGATGATCTGTGTCTGTTTGTTGGTTTCAAAGGATGTGCTGTCGAGAGCAGCCTCACTCTCAAATTTGTAGGCTTGGGCCACAGCACGGTAAGGTATAGATGATTATTGGAATTGTACTGCCGAGAGCAACCTCACTCTCGAGTTTGTAGGCTTGGACCACAGTACGGTAAAATTAGAAGGGATTTATTAAGATGTGCTGGCGAGAGCAGCCTCACTCTCGAATTTGTAGGCTTGGACCACAGCACGGAAGGGTTCGACGGACCATGAACAAGCTGGGGTAGCTCGTGTAGGGTTGAGTAAGAGCATTTGTTAACTGGTTTATTGTAATGTTTTATCAACTATATATAGAAAATCTATCCTAAAACTTATTCTAGAGGTTCTCAACAATTTACAAAGTGTAAAACAAAATACATATGAAATATTTTAAACATGTTTACAAACTCTGAATCATTGATTGCTGATGCTACAATATTTGAGTGCATTCGCACTAGTATCGGAATGTCTGGCCTAATTTCCTGTTATTTGCTGAGGTCGCAACTCAGCAAATTGTTGTTCACCTGTTTCTATGTATTAAGAATTAAATTTTACAATAAAATTAATAACTTTAAATATTACTACTTAAGTTAATTGCTATATACTATGATATCAGGGAAGTTTTTAGGGTTAATCTTTATTATATGTAATAGTAAGAATAATAATAAAAATTAAGAAATAAAATTGTTTAATGAGATTAAACAGATTAAACATGAGGTTAAACAATTATCTAATTATTAGATAATTGTTTAATCTCGGACGAATTATTAGATTCTAATATTAATAATATTCTGCGGACGAATTATTAGATTCTAATAATTCGTCCGCACTGTTGAACGATCAATTAATTTTCATCGTTCCCAGTGTTGGAAATGTCTGGATTAATATACCAATTATGATATGACATGCCCTATGTTCAGCATATTATTCCATAATGGCTCCAAATCACAGCTATAAATTTTGTGTTTTTAGTCATGGTATTCATATAAAAAGATCCCTCTTCGTTAATTTTTTTAATATGTCATAAAAATATTATTTATTATAGAGATTCAAAATTGATACAGGAATGATTTGTCATTCAATATCGACTTTGTTTATACGCAAGTGAAGTATGTAATTATAATATTTATACTAAATGGATTAATTTAAAATAATTTTTTTTGTTAATAAGCACTGAAGGCTGTATTTGTTGAAACTAATCTAACAGATTAATTATCAATTTGAATCTGAATTTGGACTTCTTAAAACTGGGTTACTTGAACATAATAGGTTATCGATATCCTACTAATTTATTTGTCCTAGACTAACGGCACTGTCACTACACTCACTGTGCTCTGCTTTATACACTACACTAGTTCGAACGGTTTAGTTCTTTTCAGTTTTCTCACTAGGTACTGGTTGTCCAGTAGCTGCAAGGCCTCTACGTTGACGTGATAGGCGAGATTCGTGCTTAGAGGCAAATCTTTTTATCTCATCGATGACGTTTGGGACACCAAGCTCGCGGTGCAGGTCTGTGTTCCTTATGTACCAAAAGGCACATGTACCAAGAGGAACATTGTTCCTTAGCACTTTATTTTGGAAATATTGGAAGCCTTGAATATTTGTCTTTTTGGCACAACGCCTGAGTTGGATGCCGTACAGCCAAATAGGTTTTAGCATTTGTGTGAAAATTTGTACTTTATTCCTTATTGACAACTGAGATTTTTTCCCAGGAGCCAATACAGTTCTCAATATTTGAGACTCTTTTCTTCTGGACATGTTCTTTCCATCTTAGTTTTGTGTCTAGGGTCATACCCAAATACTTCGCAGTATTTGCATACGCAACTAAGGTGTTTATTATGATGAGATGTATATCCTCTATCCTTTTATTGGTGAAGTTGATATGGACTATTTTGATTCATTCAGTTTGGTTCATATTTTGGTCCAATTTAAAATTAAATAAAAATTCGATCGAATTCTTTCTTTAATTTCTAATTCCAAGAGACAATTTATTCGTATGTTATGACTACACTTTAAGAACATATCATACTGTTAATATACGGGTTCCTTATAACGTCATATACATGATCTGTACCCTCAAAAATCAGATCTAAACACTTGAAAAGCGATTTCTACAAATGGCGAAGGTGCCGATGGGAGAATTCTTTTATGGTGCCGTTTATGTGGAACAGGATACAATCGCGTTCTCTTCGGCTATACAGAATATAGTGCTTAGCGCAACAGTCGAGAGGAGCGGTTCATATGAACATCTACGGAGTTACCAGGGTGGAAAGATCGGTTCGGCCCCAACGGGGTTAAACGAGGTCTAATGACATAGAAAATCACTCAGGAATCCATTTCTTTTTGGAGGCAAGTCAGCAAAACTTTCCCAAAGCTTACACTGATTACCTCGCAACCGATTAAGCAAAACATCGTTCGGGATTCACTTTTGGAAATCAGGTGAAAATTTAATGGAAGCCGCGTTTTTGCCATTAGGCATTGTATAGCATACAATAAAGTAAGTGAATTTCAAAATTCACAGTTATATTATATTATTTCACTTCATTTCATTTCAGAAGAAATGATTTAAATTAACTAATAAGTTTCCAGAGATTATGAAATTTGGACTTAATTCTTTACACAAGTGTTCACACATTTGCTATTATAAGGGGTGCAGAATACGCTCAACTCCTATAAAATGGTAGCGTCTGTGGCCAATTGAGCGATCTATGGTTTTTTTGAATATTTAATTATTCAACAAATTAATTTACAGAAAATCTATCTGGGTCCTTTTTTGTAGATCTTGGGCAGGGCCGGCGCTGGGTACCACGGCGCCCTTAAGCAAACCTCTAGAAAGCGCCTCTATACAAATAAGAAATTAATGGGTAAAAAAAACAAATTTATGGCTAAAGACATTATATTTTATAAGAGAAAATTAACTAAGAGAAACAAACATCAACAATTAGGTAACTAAAGTAATAAACAAATTTTTTTAAATAAAATAATATTTTTATGCGTGTTACAATTTACAATTGAACCTTTCGGGCTTTAATTGTAGCAAAATCGTTTATTATTTTGCAAATGTTCTTGTGCCATGGTCGCGAAAATGACCGTTCTGGGCTTGCAACAGAATCGAGAGACCAGTTGTACCAAATTTTGTGAGACCAAATTATACAAAAAAATAAAATAATTGTTATGCATAGTTAATTGCACAGATCGCTCTTTAAGGAATTTAATACTACGTTGAAAAAACTAGTTTTAAAAGATTCCATGGGGTTTTGTGGTGTTTCATCCTCATGTTCATACTCGAACTGTTTTCTTGTTTTCTTTTTCTTATTATTGGTAGTTGATTCAGTTGGAATATTAAGACATCAGCTACGTTTTTCGACGTTTCCAATAAATAATTGAACCCTTTATCAGTACTATAATTTTCTGCGTACTCTGTTACATTGTCTAAAGCTTTGATAGCTGTTGCCACTTCTAGTTCGATATTTTGGAGCATTTTGCTCACCACATTCACTCTGTTGAGTATGTCATACTACAAAACAAGCGCACAAGCAAAGTTATAATTTGGAATTTTACTGCATACATTTTTTGCTTGGCATTTTATTAGTTTGTCTATGGTATCGTCAGCTTGAATGTCGTACAAGCAATAATAAATTTCACCAATATGAAATTGCAATGGTTTCAATGCTTCCACTTGAGATTCTCAGCTAGTATATGATAAATATTTTAACGTGATGTTTGCACACATTTTTTAAAAATATTCCATCTTTTGGTAGATGCTGCAAAAAATAAATATAATTCTTGCACGACACCAAAAAAACGAAATGGTTTTGCTATTAACTTTTGCAGCATCGTTCACAACAAGATTTAGGCAGTGAGCTGAAAAAAGTATACAAAATGTTGGTGAATTAATGTTTAGAATATGACGTTGCAACCCATTGTTCTTTCCTCTCACACTGGGTTCGCTGTCACTTGTCATAGCCTTGTCCACGTAAATTCATATCTAAATCGAGTTCTTTAAGATTTTTTACGACATAAGTCATACCAGCTTAATCATAGCAGCTTGTTCTTCATTTTTAATAAACAAAAATAAATAAAAGTTTATGTTGTTTGATCGAGACGAATCTTATGATAATATTCATCTGTTCTACTTTACTGATATCCGACATGCAGTCTATAATAATAGAATATTTGGGTTTTTGAGCTAAAAATAAAATATTTTCTTTTATATTTTTCGCCATTAGAGCAATAATTTTATTTTGAATGTCTTTGCACATATACCTAATGTATAATATTTTTGTTTAACGCTTTTTACAAATGCGAGGACATTAGTACACATATTAAAATCGCTAGAGAATGAGCAGATATCAGCTTAGTCGAAATCGAATGAATCCCACAGAAGGCATGTAACATTTGCACGTCCGGTTGTCAGATTGTCACAAAAAACAATCCAATTCATCCCCTGGCAATTCTAAACAAGTGTGCAAAATTGTCACCCCGATCTGTTGTCCCGTTTGGGTGTGTTAACAGACATACACACACATATGCAGTTTCCAGAAATCATTGCAATCGATTCAGGGGACCCCAAAACACGTATATCCGCTGAAATATCGATACTTTATTTCCAACGATTACAATACTTTCCTTCTAGGATACTAGTCGGAAGCAAAAAGATAAAAAAGAATGAAACCCACGCATATACATTAAATGAGGATAAATTGTTGTTGTTAGTCAGGTGGTGACGCGACTGGTGGCAACACAATCACGGTGGCTGAAAGAAATCTGAAGCTGAAAGCCTAAAAATCGGCCTGCAATTCTGCAGCGTGGGCGTTATATGAATTTAAACCGACAACATAAATCCAGAAATTCAGATTATACGAAAATGATTTTGGCGCCCCCTTGCAGTGAGCCCCTAAGCCTTGCTTACCTAGCTTACCGGGTCGCGCCGCCCCTGATCTTGGGAACAATTTACCTGACTGTCAACAGATGCATTTAAGCTTCTAATATAAGTGAGGGCTGATAGAACAAGATTAAACAAATGAACGACGAACAACATTTTTAATACAATAAATATATTGTATTAAAAGTTGTTCGTCGTTCATTTGTTTAATCTTGTTCTATCAGCCCTCACTTATATTAGAAGCTTAAATGCATCTGTTGACAGTCTAAATTTTAGATAGTTTATCTTTTGGCAGAGATATCAATAAACAGTTTTAATTTATAATGCCAAAACGAGATCATTTGAAATGATTCACCAGGACAACTAACTCCATAGGATGGTTGGGGTTAAAAGAAGCTCTTGGTGTAGGTATCTTTTCCCACCCTGACTTCAATTACGTGGGAAAGTACCCCAAACTGACCCTGAATTCATGGAAATACACCCAGGCAAGAGATGTTCCATAGCAACACAACGTTGAAACACCAACTTTAAACGTTCGTTTTAAAACTGTCCATAATCAACTATCTTAATACTTATTACGATTAATATAACATCTCAGCTAAAAATCCAACGGGTTGCCAACCTGTTACACTATTATTCAATTTCGTGAAGCCACAGTAACTCTGCATCCCTCCTAAAGTCAGCCCTATGACTGACCTTTTAGGTCTTCTATAATAGCATTTCTCATGTCATTTCAATGGCTCCTGACGGTTATCAAAATCTGCCACAGGAACTCCCTTTCATCTATACTCTATAGCCTGTTATATATATTTAAGGTGAGTCACGGCAGTCAGATTGTACCCAAACACAATCCAGTTCGTTCCTTGATAATTCTAAATATGTATACCAAATTTCAGCCCGATCTATTTGGACGCTATTGTGTTCATAGACATACATACCCACAAACATACATACCCACAATTATGTTCCAGAAATCATTGCAATGGATTCAGGGGACCCAAAAACGTGTATTTTTCGATTATAATACTTTCCTTCTAGGGCACTAGTCAGAAAGCACAAAACAGTGTTCTAAATTTATTTAGACATCGTATAGCGAAAAAAAAATATTCTTTTTCTTTCGATCAACAAAGTGCTTGTCAAGGATTGTTACCCTGTAAGTGTGTCTACTTCCCCTAGGAAGCTGAACTTGTATGATAGAGCACTTTTCTGTAAGAGCTAAAATATACCAGTTTTTATAATTTTTCTTTGGAATATTGATTTTTCTGTGTGGCGACGCGACGCTGCGTCCCTGGTGAGTCATCGATCTTTCAGTAGAGCCATTTGCCCGCCAAAGTCTCAAAGCCAGTAACCCAGTAACCGACGGAGTAAACGCAGTACTTCGCAAATAATATTTTGTAATTGGCATTGTTTGGTGCTCGTTTGTAAGTAAATAATTTACGGTTACAAGCTTCAACTGGCCGAAATTTGCGTGAATAATCATTTAAAGTATTGAAGTATATTCAAGGGTTATGATTATTGCTCGAAGCATCTTCCAAATATAACATATTGCATCGAAAATTTTCTCGTATTTTCCAATACCCACGTCTCATCTATCCTATCCCCAATCGAATGCAATTTCAGGAGTTTTCAGTTCATCAACACCGTCCGACCGGCAACGGGGGCTAAAGGCATTATCGAGTTTACCAATTTGTGCGCTCGGTACGTGTGCAGCTTATGTACGATGCACCATAGCATAAAACTTTCTAGATTCGCCGTTTCGGAAAATCAGAGTTCGGACATTGCATATGCAAGTATTATCGCAACTGGGCGTTTGGAGGACTCCCCACTAAACCATTACCTCTTTCGGTCGCAAAGCTTCTCGCAACTCCCATTCGGCAATGCCGTGTCCGACTACTTACAATGTAAAAGTGCCGATTCTGTAGAGTCGACGTGAATACAAATATTATGCTAAGGAGCGCTGCTGCTTTTCGCGCCAAAATATTGACATCGAATGCACTATGCCGGACTCTAAAGATGATATGGAACTATTTATGTTATGGGACTGCTGATGTTCGTGCAGTATAAAAGAACTTTGAATCGCACTGGTTTGTTATTCACTTCGTACCGCATGCAGTGCTAGACGATGTGGTATCGTTTTTACCTGCCTATTGACGGGCGACATTGGTGCAAACAGCAGTAGCGGCTCGTGATAGGTTTAATTGGGTGGGCAAAATATCAATGCAGTTTTAAGGACTTATTTAACGAAATGTTCCTATATGTTATTAAGTAAACAATACAAATTTGAACCGACATATTTTTAAGAAGTAGTTAACCGTAAGAACCATCAAGAAGGTCGTAACGAGTAAACACTAAACAACCCTAATAAAACGGCCGACTTTTTGCGCGAATTTGTTGCATGCGCTATTGCCTATTGGTGAGGCCTAGCGGTAAGACGTTGGCGTTGCACTCAGGGGGTCTCCGGTTCGAGCCCGGGGACCTGCTTCCAGGGTGAGGTTTTCTGTGGTTTTCCTCTCTCCTTGGCGAATGCTGGGAGCCAAACATCTTAAGACGTTCCACAGGCGCGGGCGATAATAATAATACTCTGGCCTGCCGATGCCCCCTGTAATTGGCGAAAGCTGTTGGGGGATGTTAATGCTTGGATTATTATTATTATTATTAGAATACGCCTATGCTATGTTATGGGGTTATCTGCCTATGCCTATGACGTCACACATGCATTTTTCGCTACCCCCACTCCTCCGGCTTGTTGGACAGTGTAGAGTCCGTTCAAACTTAGAAGAGCACTCAATACCACAACAACGACAATAAAATATGCGCGAGAAATCAGCTGTTACCCTTGATTCGTCCTAAAATGAGGCGGCTCGTTCCTGAGGGGTTTAAAAACGGAAAAGCAACAAAAGTCATGTTTTCTTGTATACATGGGAATGATGACCTATTGGAAACTGTAAAATATAATGTCCCAGTGTTACTAGTGACAATAAATTGCAGTTCAAGTGAATTTTGTAATCATGTTTGAGGTTAGATTTTCTCTAGTAAAATTTTTAAGAACAGTCGTCTCAGTATTTATGAAATATACATTCCAGGAGCTTTAATTAGAAATTCCTGTACGTGTTAAGTATGATTTGTGAAAACACAATTGAAGATTGATCATTAAATTTAATGTATTCAATCAACGAAGATTTTTATCTAACTCTAAAATGCATATTAAGTAAAGAATGTTAAGATTACTGGTGAGGGCATTATCATGAATCGATTCCTGAAATAATAAAGGAGATAATTAGATTCTTAAATTAATCTATTCTCGATGTTGCATACAAGTTTCATAAAAAAATCTTTGCATCGACTATTACAATCGCTTCAAACCTCTATCCAATATTAGAAAGAGCTTTGATAAAAAATATGAGTCAAATGCATATTTCTTATTAATTCAAGATATCAGGTACCCATTGTAAAGAGTGATATTTGTGATATTTTGTAGATTTTTTGATTTCTAATCGATTTTGAGAATCGGTAAATAAACGAGAACGTTTACAAAATATTTTCAGAACATTCGTTCGAATACCACTAACTCGATTCTTGAAATCATTTCATTATGCCCATCAGTAGTTAAAATGTAATAAAATAATACAAGAATGTGGCAATGTATACATTTATTTCTTATAAAATAAAGTGATAACAGGCTTTGTAATAATAATTTCCATGTTATATATGAATTCCCTAGTTTGGGCGTACACAATTGCCCATGTTCTCCATAAGTGTTCACCATGGCAATTAATAAATTCGCTATTTCCTAAAATATATAGAATACAAAATTAATGTAAGAAAAATGAATATTGTGAAATTTTCTTACCTCGCTTTCTCACTATGAATTGTACTTTTATCCTCTTTCTTCATGGCTGTGTATATACCTAACTTTACACACCTGTTCTAGACTTGTTGAAACTTTATCAGAACTGTTTTGCATATAATTCGACCGTCTCATGTAAACAACGTACAACATGTGACACAATGTGACATAACCTCAAACACCATCGAGAAGATAGTCACACATGCAGATATTGCAGATTCCATTTATTTCATTATTGTTTATTAGCATTAGCTTCAAATAATGTTTCAATGATTTTGTTTTCGACTATTAACGACTATGAACGTAGAATTTCGCAATATTTGGTTTCGAACTCACGACACATTTTATGTATGCGTTCCAAGCTCCCAAACACTCTACGCCCTTGAATGATAAATTAGTCTCTGCGCATCCTAATCCGCTGCAACTTCAAGGTGACCTTCTTAGTTTGAACGGACTCTACGCGCTTGCAATAGAAAACCGTCACCGCTGGTAGGCTGAATCCATAGATGAAATATATATATCTTATATAGATATCCCACTCTGACGCCTTCTCTTTCACTCTAACATTAGTTCGCCTAAACCCGCTGGCGGCGCTGCCGATGAACGGAATATTCCCGCCCGTACGGTTTACTGCTAAATTTTCTTGCATAAAATAATAAAAGGGCGTAATTTTGCTACACTTGACAATAAAACAAAAAACAAATTTAATATTTTATTTGTACATATACAAATTCATACTGAAATCAATAATAAATAAAATTTACATATTAAAATAAAAAGATAAATTTACATATTGAAATAAAAACAAACTTAAAAATAAACACAAAACTAAACTAAAGTAAAATACAATAACTTACATTAAATGTTTGAGTTCCCTTATTTTTTGTTTTTTTGTACGCAGTTTGCGGTATTTTTCGGCTGCTTTTTGTTTAATATTATCATTGACACCTCTAGCGTCGCTTCCTTTTAAAATATTGTTTATATTTTTCACCCACATGTGGATATAAAATTTGACAAACATATCAATAAATATGTAAAATAAATTATGTTTTGTACATTTAAAATTAAAATCACTAACATATTTTGTGATGTGATGTAACAATATTTTTTTTATTAATGGCATATGTGCCACTTTAGGTAAAGTGGAATGGGCCACATCAACACAATACCCAAATAATTTCACAAAGGTTGTATTTGGTTTCAATAATGCATTATGCTTATAAGTACGAATTTCAATTAGTGTGTTGTGATGTAAATCCTGTGCTGTTAACAGTTCGGCCTTGCAATCTTTGCATTGCAATTTTTTTAAAATTCTTCTAGCCATGCTGCCAGCAATATAGGCATGAGTATTCACTGCTATGGCACATTTCTCCGTCAACGTTACTTCAATCTCTGGAAGTTCTCTCTGTACCTTGTCCACACTAGAACTTTTATCCCTAACAAGTTCTTTGATGCTCCCCAGTGCAGCTTCGGTGTCATCCTCCTGACAATTTGCACCAGGAGAGTGTTGCGAACTGTAGTTGTTTATTATCAGCGTTCTGTAACTTTGCTTGAACGTAGTGCATGTCGGGTTGGTGTTTCGCGCTCCTTGAAGGCGAATGCATCCAAAGAAATTTTTGAGAGGATCTTGGTTGATACTTCGAGGCATTAAAAACTGGTATCCAACATGTTTCATCTTCTTCCAAAGCTCTTGAAAGCCATGTAATGTGTGGATCCAGTTTTTAATGGTAGGAGGGACGAACTCCCTTCCATTTCCTTTAAACCTCATACTTCTTAGAACTGTGATGGCTTCGTCCCAAAACTGATGGTGAGGTGAGCTATTTGTGATAGCTGTCCTGAGTATTTTGCCGCTCTGGGCATTGGTCACATTTCCGTTGACAGAATCAAATAACTTGACGGCGAAGAGACAACATTTTGACGTTCCAACTGGATTTGTTTCTGGAAAGGACCCTGGTGCTAAAAATAAAAAATATTTCAATGAATTACGTTTATGTTATACAAAATAGCATGCTCTTTTTATTGCGACAGATCTTAAATGTTTCAAAGTGAAATAATTTTGATTGACTGTTTTATAGAATTTTGTAATATAGTTATGAATTTCATAGTTATAATAAGATATTTACCTATCCTAGAGAGCAATTGTATCATTGACGATACACGTCTAGACAACACCTGGATAGCCATCTTCACCTTCATTTTTTTGACCTTTGTAACATGCGCTTGTGTTATATGATTCAACATTTTGGTGTCGAAGTCACCAACATCAAGCTCATATAACCTTTCAATGTCCTTCCACGATGCAGTGTATTCGACATTTTCCCATTGAAATGTCGCGTCGTGGAGTAATAAATTGTTTCTGATCCCCTTGATCAGGTGCGGTGCGTCATACAATGGAATTATTTCTTCACCATTTATTGTAAAGCCAAATGCTTTATATTCCTCTCCTTTTCGTACAGCATTTCTTCACGATTCCTCATGGAGGGCATTGATTGCTCTGCAGTTGGTTGACATTTGGTCGCAAACAGTGGAAACAACTTACAGTCCAATGTTCTGACAAGCTGTCACAATCTCTTTTATATTTCTCTCTATGTCAACTGCAGCCATTGTACTTTCCGTAAAAAAAAATGCAATAGGCTGCTTCCACTTCCTCCTCAGTCCTCGCGACATGAACACCATGGCATGATCAGCCAAATTTGACGATGTTCGTTCTCCACAATCTTCAAACCCCTCGATGGTGTCTGCCTTAATGTTGTACGACAATCCTGGTTCTAGTGCGATTTCGTCAAAAAGTAATGAACAATATCGGTCTAACTTGTCCATCTTCTCAACATCGGCTTTCAACACTCTCATTATATTTTCATCAATCCCTGTGTTTAGTGCAACTTTATTCAGAATCGCCATAACAGTCTTTCGGCTTGGAAGAGAAAATGTTTTTCTGAGCAGCCTATAAGCTTTTGGGCTTTGTTTCATTAAAGTCAAAGCAAAAATTTTGTCGTCGTCATAATACCGGCGCCCTCTTGCTTGCTTCTTTTGGTTTCTTAGTTGACTGAGTATGAAATTGTACGTAGTGATATTCACATTTGCTTTAATGTAATATTCACTTAATGCCGATGGTCGAGCTTTGCAGATTCTGGTCTTGTTGAAAAGCTTCTTATACCTATTTGCACTACGTTTAAATTGCAACGCAATGTTGTACAATTTGTCTGCTTTGGGGGATAAGCACCTCTTTCGTTTCACACCAACTTGCTTCAAAAGGGAATCTAAAGAAAATAAATAAGACAACATTACTTCATGTACTTTCAATAATATTTATTTTATTAAATTATCTTCCAATTAATAAGCTTAATTAACAAATTACCAAATTTATATTTTCAATCAAACTTATAATTATTATATCATTATATGTGACCTGGGCTACGAAAAGGGGGCTTAGGTGTCAAAAAATCATTTTCCACTTTTTGCAGATTCTGATAGAGCTTGAGAAACTCTTTCAGATGGTAAATACCAGAAAGTCATAATTTGTTTAAAAATTTACGAAAAGTGAAGAAAAAGAAGAGCAGAAATACGGAAAAAAACTGTTGTTTAACAGCTGTTTTCTCGGAAACTTGCTTTCCCACTTAAGCCCCTTTCCGTAGACCAAGTCACATATTAATATTATATACGATTATTACTATATTATTATTATTAAATTCAAAACTTTGTGTTTTAGCAGCCGGCCATTAAAATGTTACAATAGCTGTTAGAGCAACTGTCAGTAGTACAACAACTATGTAGTTTGAAATTAGTTTTTTAGCTAATTTGTCATTACTTTTTATAACAACTGTCACTGAAACATATCTAGCTAATCCTGTTAAATTAATTTCAAACTAGTTTTTTCACTGCTTGAAGAAACCTTATAATTATTGATTACTTCTGAAACACCTTACGTTTACTAAATAAACATAACCCAACTTTAGCATTATGATCAAACATAAACATTATTTGGTTGCATATTTACCTCGCTTTTTGGGGGGACCAGCACAATATTCAGAAATGTCCTCAGTCTGAGAGTGTTCAAGTAAACCAAGGTGTTTTTACGGTACATCTACAGATATTTTGGATGATGACGGCCTAGCAACAATTTCTTGTGGAGAGGTCACTTTGGAGGTCCCAGGAACATCCAATAATGGTTCATCTTGTGTTGCCTGTTTCAGAACCAAAAAATCTTCCTCGTTATACTTGAAGAATCCTTTGGGCACTGAAATATAATTTTTTTTTAATTATAGGATGACTGAAAGTTTTGTACAACATAATATATGTGTAGTTGGTTGGTCCTTTTCGCTTAGCTAATTTTGCTGTTTGCTCATACTTAAATTGTATTGACTTTAACAAAATATTATGCCTTACAATTTTATAATAAATAATAAACATTTGCATCCTACAAGCATGTCATAACAATACTTACAATTTATATGAACGTTAGGAACCGCCGTTGCTTTTAAATTTGTACTATTCCGATTCATGACAAATTTTTGATCAGCAGTAAAATGCATTTCGCATACCTTACGGCTTCTTCTTACTTGTTCCACTGGAATATTAAATAAATCCAGTCTTCCAATACGTGTTACCCAGGCTTTGAATAACTGAAAACAAGAAACAAAAACACATGTAATTCATAACCACAATGTTTGCAAATTATTACCCTGTGCGCATGATGCTTTCACAAATAATACCGTATAATATACATACCTCTGGATCTTTAGGAAATGAGTGCATCACACACCCTCCTTTGCCCACAGATGGGCAGTTAGGCACACTACATGTATAAACCATAGTTAAAAACTCACAAAGACGATGTTAACACGATCAAAACTACAAGAAAATAGAACGAATTGAATATGGAACTGAGGTTATAAACAATCAGCAGGTAGAGTAGTTTCAAACTAAGAAGAGCACAGTTGTATATGCAACCAATCATACCCAGTGTATGGTTTATAAATTGCCTGTGTATATTTGGTGGTATATACAACTGTGCTCTTCTTAGTTTGAAACATCTATAAAGCAGGTAAAAAAGGACGCGTGGTCGGTCGGTACAACAGAGCACTATGATGATACTAGCGCCGCTAGCGGGTTTAGGCGAACTACAATAGCATCAACGCATGCGTATACACTGATAACGCACCGTGGCTGAATCTCAAATTGCCACCCCGACCTGGTAGTTTCGGTTGCATATACTACCGTTATTTACCAATTCTACGGCCAGTAGCGTAGCAGCGTTAGATTTTAATATGTATTCAATATAATAATGCAGGCATATAGGCAGTGGTTGTATGGAATTTATATTAGGCAAATAATTTGCGCAGATTACTGTCTGCCGCCACTGGCAGACAGTAATCTGCGCAAATCCGTCAAAGAGGGTCTAATAAAAGTATTGAAAGCGTATTGAACGACAGCGCCCAATCCGCGAAATTTTAATATGTCGGCGGTTTTTTGCTCGCGGGTGCGAGCTAATAATGGCTGTCACGCGGTTTGTGATAAAAAGTGCCGCATTCATCTAATTGTACAGACAGGTTTGGAAATACTGTGCAATGCCGGATAATTGATTTTCGAAATACGTTTGCGGATTTGATAGCCCGCGTCATCGCTGCTGCGCATTACCGTCGTTTTCGTTCGCCCTCTGTTCTGTTTTTCTTGGTATTTGATTCTTCAATACAAATTACACCAAAACATTGACGAAATCAGCGTAAAACCTGTCACTTTTACTAGAAATCGCGATAGCATGCAGCATTAATTTTTTCAAAAGATTAATAATTCCATTGGAAGCAAACGAAATTTCACGCAAACTGACTTCAGACGCTGTTGTTTGTTGAAAAATGGAATTACCGACATTGTTACATTTAAATTCCATCTAGCATAAATTAAATTTATTGTGTACGAAGCCACAAAGCACATAATGGACAACTAATGTAATTCCGTCGTAGAGGTAACAGCCATGGCGGTCCGCGGCAGATTTCGGTGAATTGTGGCCAGAATAATTCTATGTAATCGCAATTTACTTCAAAGGTCCAATTGCAATCCGCATACTCCCTGGATACCGTGCAACTATACACTTGCTCATGAATTATCGACGCTACAAAAGAATGCACTCCATAGAGACGTACTAATACCATGAAATATGCCCTCCTAATGCCGCAGAAAAAAATTGTATATAACAGAATTAACCCTACTTCACCGCATTTTGTTCAAGTTTCACGAAATAAATGTCTTCCGTGTCCTTGTGGCTCCCATCTTTTGTTTTAACCACCAATTTGATAAGCGCTTGGACTGTTATAACCATGGGAAGACATGGCTATAAACTAATCAGAATAGTTATCCTGGTTGATTGCAGATTATTATCTACATTACTGCCACTATCATTTTCACGTTTCGAACACACGAAAGGGATATTAATGTAATGTATTAAAAAATGGCTGTATTGGAATTATCAAGTCTATGGAAATTTATTGTACACTAACTACAGTGTACCTGCTTAAAACTAATGATATTAATAGACTTGCGTGTTGTATGTCGTTAAGAATAGGAAGAGACCAAACAACCCGACTTAGCTTAATGTAAACTCATCTTCACTGTATATAAGGTTGTGTTTACATTATACGCCACGATACTAGATGGCGTTGATGAACTGGCGTTTTAAATAGATTTTATGCATAGCTATTCGCTGGAGAATATTATAGGCTTTCCAACATCCACAAGAAAATATCCTCTTTCTCCAACAGCTGTTTGATCTACTTACTATTGTACTTCCTTGTCCACCAGCTACGTAAGAGGTTCAAAAGATTGAAAGCTTTCGTAAAGACCCTCCGACGCTTCCTTTGTAGTTTTGTTTAGTGATTTATTGAGATTTTCTGTGTGGCCACTTGTCGACAAGGTCGACATGGTGTTCTACTATCGAAATCCCTTTATAAACTTATTTTCTTACGCTGTAAAATATAATTAATCGTGTGTAGGGAAACGTCCTTATGGTGAAGTGTGGAACACACGTTGAAAAGAAGCAGAACTTTCAAGGAAAGAAACTGACAGCTTTTTAGAAATTATCTAAAGCACGCTTTGCCCGCTTTGCAACTGACACAAATCTAAGAAATGTGCTTTAAAAAAATCTAATTCTTCAGTTCTATTATTATCGAATTAATGACATTCCATGGAAAAATATCCTCTCGTCCGTTGTCATGCGCTCGCAGGGCCACATTAATCCGAACGAAGCTGAGCATAAATCCCACGACAGACGTAACATCGTCTTCAGAAGCAATTTTGCGATACCTCTAAGTCTCGAGACCAAACAGAAATCCTCGAGGATTTGAAAATGGAAATCAACCCCCGATATCACATGGAAACAGCGTCGTGCGAACCACCTTGAACGTAACCACTGCGGAAAGTGCGTTGTTTATGAGCTCAATCCTGCAGGAAAGCCACTTTACCATAAACACCTGTTTTCTTCCTTCCTTCAAATAACGACCTACCCTATACGTTCCTGTATCCTTCGCGGCATGGGCCAGACGGATTAATGTGGATCGAAAGCGGCCTTTTAACCCCACCTTTCTCTACCCACTTCATCGGGAGAACAAATAAAACTTCTGTGGGGTGTGTTTCCTCGTCCCAAGTTCGGTTTATTTATACGATGCGTCTCAACTCGTAACTACTTAACATTGATTAAAAGATCAACCCCTTTTGGTTGGGGATGCATTACAATATATCCTGAATCTGCATATCGTCAGAAGTATGCTATGACAATGTGTGTACTTAAGATATTAAGGTCAGGAATGATAAAGAACGTATCACAATTCACTAGGAAAGTAACGAATTCAACCGCACCTCGTGTGACTTCAACCGCACTGTAAGAAAGAGTCTTTTCAGAGAGATTATTTTTGGTGTTTGCGTTTTGTAATACACAACAAATTAGGCGTTTTACCGCAAATGATTGGTCTTTGCTAGCGGCTCAGTACACTGTCAGAAAGGAATTTATCGAACAGAGCCAATAATGGGGAAATTTCAGCTACGGTCGTAATGCTGCCGCAATTTAAATTTGATGTTTCGATATAATGCGGCTAGGTTGGCGAAATTACCATCGCTTTCTCACTCAGATTCATGGCGCTGTTCATCAATCAATGGAACCCAAAGCTCAACTTTTAGCCTCTGCGTGGGAGCATTATCCCTGGATTATATATTCGCGGTATATTATATTTCATAAAATGTGTACACAAATTAAAAAAAATTAAAAAATAACCTGTTTTGGATTATCACCCAATCGACCTGCGACTGAAGAATAAATAAACAAGAAATGTTTATAGTTATGTATTTGTATCAAGAGGTGCCTTGCATTGTTGTGATCCCAATATATGATTAGAGAGATTATAAATGTGTTAGAGATGATTTCAACTAAGAACGTCACTCCCCCACCAGTACACCTGCGCGGTACTGGTGGATGGAAAGTGGTCTACTGCGCAACTTGGCGGGAAGTCACGTGACGTGACGTTCTTAGGTGAAATCATCTCTAACAATGTAGTCGGCAAGTTGGGTGTGGGACACTCCGGATTTTTACTTACCGGCTAGTACCCTAGTAGAAAAGTATTGTAATCGACGGAAAAAAAAATCGGGATTTTAGCGGAAATATCGGTGTTTGGGTCCCCTGAATCGATTGCGATGATTTCTGGAAAATGTATGTATGTATGTGTGTATGTGTGTGTGTGTGTGGGTATGTGTGTATTTGGACGATTGCGTCCAAACGGTACAACGGATCGGGCTGATATTTTGCATACATATTTAGAATTACCGAGGGACGAACTGGATTGTTTTTGGTGACAATCTAACAACCTGCAGTGGCAAATATTAAACACGTCTTCTGAGGGATTCATCCGATTGATATCAAATTCATACCAACTCATCCTCCAGTGACTTTAAATATGTATACACATTTGTAGATCAGTGGGGTGAACGGTTTAGCCGCTATAAGGGTTTCTAGAAGCAATTTGACAGAATCCACGGCCTTCGTCGCTGTAGTTGCAAATTGTCAGATTTGGACAAACGTCAGTGCCACTGACATTACATGACATTAAATGTCAGTATGACAAATGTAATTCTGTCACTGAAACTGACGTTAGGTAGCGTCCAGAGATGGCTCTGGCTTTACAAAATTAAATAATTGCAAAAGTGTTTAGGCACTTCATTGCGCCAACTATTTAGTCGGAAAGTAGGGTGATGGTCACCCCAGATATTTTTGCTTATAAACTAACACATAAACAACAATATAAACTGAAGTCGGATACTTTTCTAGGCCCTTCAGAGTTAAACAAGGGATATAAGTCTCGAAGGGGTGGGGAATGCAAAACATTCACCAGGAGAAATTGCCCGACGGAATTCTTGAGGTTGTCCCGTAGACACTTTGCGAAATGAAAAGTTTTCCCTTCACATCTAATATTGCAGGAAAATACAATTTTCGTAATTGCGCTATATGAGAGACATTGTAGAATCGTCGCATCTACTCCTAATGAGCACCAATCCTCGCCATAACTGTTTTGATTATTAAACTCACTCCCTACAACGCAATATGGTTGAAAATGTTCGTCTGTATTCGTTTACGGCTTGCTGGAAATGTTTTGGTAAAGGTTATTTGAGGTTTAATATTAAATTTTCCAGTGTTTGTAATAAAACATTTTGTGTATTTCCCGATGTTAGTGGTTCAAGTTTGAAATATATTGTATAGTAAATAGGGTGTTCAAATCGTTCAAATTATTTTAAACACCGCATTAGTTTGAAAGAATTTCGAGGAATTCTTCTATGATTTGCGGAAAAATCATAAAATTTTTAGATGGATTTGAGTGATCAAGACTAAAAACTGCTTCATTCGTTTGCAATATTTGAGCTATTAGTTGTATTAATAAACTTCAAATTACCCTGAATTAAGAACACGAATCGATCACCTTAGTATTCCATATGGCTTGCGATACTTGCCCTTATAAAGGTGGATATTGTGCTCCTCTACCTAGGCAAAGTAAGTCACAGTAAAGAGCAATTTGTCCTTCTCTGCTATGCCCAGCTCTGCGTGATGTAATCCAGGAAATGCTTCCTCAAGATGCACCTTAACGTATTCAAGGATGTATCACGAAAAAGGAAGGAGGTGATTGTATCACCAGCGGTGGTATCTAGCAAAATTTGATGCGGAGAAAAGAGCTACTCCGAAACAATATGAGAGGAATGTGACGTCCCTGTGGGGCACAGCTTGGCTCAGCTACCATAAAATACAGAACCTTAATAGAATTGTATGAATAAGTAATGGTAAAATTCGCCGCCTGCCCTGCCTGGCAGTCTGTACTCACTGATATTATCTACTACATGCCTCCTATCCATCTGTACAGTTCTAGAGTTTAGAACGTTTCAAGTTGCATTTGTGTACAACAAGGCGACACAACTAAATAGTTAACATGTTACTGTGGACGCTTTAATTAATATGTGGTGTATGAAAATTATTATAGTACATAGTCCTATTTGTGTTGCTATCGTATTTATAATTTGTGTATCATTTTCGGAGTAATTTAATATTTGTTAATTTGCATAGTCAAGGATTCATTGCATATATTATGAAAAAGTATACTACAACACGCCTCGAGTATAATTCATACTTTGTCTGGAATTTAAACGACATTATATACATAGATATGTTTATATCAGTTTATGCAAAATTCCGTGTGACATAATATTTATGCATAACTTTATGGTTCAGTATCGACAGACCACAACATTGATTTCAATAGTTGACTACACACTCTTTGTAATGCAGTTCTAGTGTTTCCGTTTGCCTTGCAGCACACCACGTTTGATTTACTGTCACGTCAACGTACCGCAGAATTGGGAGGATCCTCGTGTCGCCGTTCACTTGTTTGTTTGTACAGATCGTTACTCCTGTACTCTCCCTGTACGCGGATTCTTTCCAAGGATGACAAAAGACGAAAGCCGGGAGCTGTGTGAGGGCGTCTGGAGCATTCTAGTGACAAATACTCAACCATTCCCCAGAGCCTAGACTCTAGACTCTAATAGAGTATTATAATTAATACTCCTTTAGTAAATTAGAACACATTTATATATTATGTATATAGATATGTGTATGTAAGGTGCGCATTCTGTAGCAGTGTTGCAACTACTCCGCTTCAGTTATGTCGTTTTTGATGTTTTCAAACAATCGATGCTTTTTCAGATAAAAGTCCAAATCTTAATGAATATTTTTGCGATTCAAATTTGAACGTAAATCCTGAAATTAATGCGGAAAATTCCCTGATCGAAAGCGCTGCTTAGAATTACACATAAAATTAATTAATGTAGAGTTTTCGGTTTTCGGGATATTCATTTTATTATACACCCCGTCGTGTCAGTCGTTGCGCTAACAGCCCTCGCACGGAACATCAGATCCTGGCATCACATACGCCATTTCCTGAATTTTAATTAACGCTACTTTATTAAATTAGAAGGGCCGTATTTCATTTCGCCACGATTAACATCTCGAACAGGTTCGTAGCTTAGCATTGGGCCGAGGATGGGTACAGTCGGGTGACGGGGTTTAGTTGGTATAAGTAGTGTAACAGAGATACTTCTAGACCATCTGCGCTTCTAGACCTTTAGAGCAATATGTCAAAAATGGGAAGACTAGACCAACCCAACCTAATGTTAAAAATTCCAGAGATACTTCTAGACTTTTGGCGCTTCGAGCAATATGTCAAAAATGGGAAGACTAGACCAACCCAACCTAATGTAAAAAATTCGAGAGATACTTCTAGACCATCTGCGCTTCTAGACCATCATGGCTTTAGAGCAAAATGTCAAAAATGGGAAGTCTAGACCAACCCAACATAATGTTAAAAATGTCAGTACTAGACCACATGAGATACCTAATATACCAAAAAAAAATTCTTCTTCTTCTTCGTCTTATCTGATTGAGTTGATGTATTTTCCTGAACACCGGATAAGTTTATTTTACTTTTTAACAATTGTTGGTACAACTCCTGTATTGAATGTTTTGGTGGAATTATGGATGCAACTGGTAGAATATCACAACTCATGTCTACAGAAAGTAATTCATCATATGAGTCCCAATAACCTGATTGAGTTGATGTATTTTCCTGAGTGCTTTTTAACAATTTGTCGTGCAACTCTTGTATCGAAAATTGTGGTGGAATTATGGGTGCGACTTGTGGTGGTGGAATATCACAACTCGTATCAAGTAATTCATCATACGGGTACCAAGAACGTTCCATGATGATGATGGGTGTTGCACTGATTTTATTCAATAGACAATTTATTCTTCAGTATACACCAAGTGATTTCAAGATGTACTATGAATCCCCGGTTGTGGTTTCATTTTATATATTTCACCCCGCCACTTGTATATGATAAAAATATTACTAAAAATGGTAGCAAGATTTTTATGATTTCACTTATAAAACCAGACGAAAGTATTGGAAACAAACAAGCAGTGACTTGTAGTGAATCTTGTTAAAAATTTGCTGCTGTACAAGAAATCGTTTAAAACAGACGGGGAATGCTATTACTACGTTCTCACGTATTTTCTAATTAGAATGCACGTGCAAACTACGTACCAATTATTTTAAGAAAAAATAGACAGGATATTAGAGTTGCCTATCGGTTTACGCAATAATTGATATTGCATTGCAATAAAATTTGCATGTCGGAGCGATGGCCGGTCAGGTAGAGGTTCCCAAGGTTAACGCGCTATTTATAAATCTGCTTGCAGGTACGCACTTGCAACAGGGGCGGCTCTTTTCAATTATTTTTAAATTTTTTTTGGTATATTAGGTATCTCATGTGGTCTAGTACTGACATTTTTAACATTATGTTGGGTTGGTCTAGACTTCCCATTTTTGACATTTTGCTCTAAAGCCATGATGGTCTAGAAGCGCAGATGGTCTAGAAGTATCTCTCGAATTTTTTACATTAGGTTGGGTTGGTCTAGTCTTTCCATTTTTGACATATTGCTCGAAGCGCCAAAGGTCTAGAAGTATCTCTGGAATTTTTAACATTAGGTTGGGTTGGTCTAGTCTTCCCATTTTTGACATATTGCTCTAAAGGTCTAGAAGCGCAGACGGTCTAGAAGTATCTCTGTTACACTACTGGTATACTAGAAACGTATTCTACATTTTTGCCTTCAGTTTTATTTACTTATGATAATTAAATTGATGGGGACGTGTTCAGCCAACAACAGAACGAGGATGAGGGCAGCAAGGATCGTGGATAATTTTCCTGAACTCAAGGACTTTCAAGGAATTTTTTCTACACTAAAAGTCTTTACCAGAAAGTTTACGCGATTTACTCGTGTTTATAGTGTCTACGCTTCTACGTTAAGCTCAGGCTAGGGCAATGTTGAACGCATGGTTGCGGATACGGTTGCGGCACTAATCATGAAGCTTAACAGGTTTGAGTTTACTGAAGGTGTATTCCGTCGTGACGGCTGTAAACAACTGTAAACAAAGAACTACGAGTTTTTCTCGTATTCTCATCCACTACCCAAACGAATTGGCGACTCGTAATTTTATTTTATCGGAAAGCAGTAACCTACTTTGTTAAGTTCTGTTCTGTTTTCACTCGGTCGACTACACGCCCGGCATGCGCAATGATAAATTGACTATTTTCTAGACTCTTTACTTTGCGTGCGTATTATTATTACAAAACGGCGTGATTAATCTGACCGCCAGAGTAATTAGCATAAAATACGGCCGGCAAGTAGCTATTAATAAACACTGAGTATTTTCAAGTATCGCTTTACAACCTGTAGTTTCCTCTGTTACCGATAAGCCCGGTCGCAACATAGTCCGCTCGTTCCAACCCGCACTATTTCTATCCGGATTATTAATGGAAAGTTACTGACCCGGACCACGTTGACGTTTTCATTAAAGTCAACCGTCAACGACAAAGTTTGAATCGCCCATAGTCCTATACTTGATTTTAGATTGATGTTTGTCGGTTTCGCGTGCTCCTTTCCTCTAATTCGTGAGAGTTATTTCCGTTATTTCTATGTTATAGTAACGAATTATCGTTACTGCTCACAGTGGTCGGATTTCAAAAAAAGTGGCCAAAATTCGCTTTTTTGCTTAAAACTGTTTAAAAACACTTCCTTATGACGAAAAAAATATTGACTCACTCTAGGACTAGGGGATGATGTTAGAGGGTTGGGGGTGAATTTTAATTTGAAGTGAAGTTAGATGTTTTCATAAATCTTAACAAGAATTCTTCCATAGTACGAAAATAGTAATAAAAAAGTATTTAAAAGGGATTGATATTTAAGGGTTTGTTGGGGTGGACTCATAATTTGGCCAAAATTTAAATTTTTCCCATAAATTAAAAAGCTTTTCTATGCTTCACATTAAATCAACATTAAATTTTAAAATTCAACACCGGAAGAGAACCGTCACTGCCACTGGGATTGGATCCACCAATAATATCTTCATGTTCCACATCAGGAAGCTCCTCTTCTGTTTGAGCTGAAGGACCTTTCAAGAGCTTTAACACTTCCGGTATTAGCTTCGAAGTAGTCTTCCGTAGTAGTTTTCGCAAAGATGTAATTAATGGGTCTGACGTCAGTAAAAATCTATTCAAAATGTCTTGGTTTGTAGATAATAGGCAATAAAGCCTATTGCAAACCGTATACTTGGAAGGCGTTTGGATTGACCTTATAATCACATGAGATCGTTTGCAATATAACAGTGAATCTTCTAATTAACTCTTCGTTGATTTCTGTGATGGATGACGATAGTGATGGGTTGTTAAAAAGTCGACCAGTGTCTTCACAAAAACTTCAGTCTTATATTAGGAATTCTGAAAAATATTAATGCACACCTTTAAATAGTTTGAATTTTTTAGTGTTACTGGAATTCAAACACGAAATGAACTTAAATAATTTATTTCCCATGTACATAACAAATTTTCAGTGCAATTTAAAACAGAAATTTTACCTATAACAACTCTTATTCTAAAGTTTCTATTATACTGTAAATTTATGGTCATACACTAAGCACTTTAATTACGATTATTTAGTAACCGGGCATTTTCGGGCAAAAACTACGTATACATTTTAAATTGAGGATATCTATGCTGTATTATGGTGCAAAGATCTCACTGGGACTTTTTTATATCTCAACCGAAGTTCAAAAATCGAATATAAAATTGTACTATTCATAAATTAATTATTGATAAGCTAACAATAACTTTTTCAAATAATTCTGTATACCAAATTAAAGTACTTACCTTATATATCTTCAACTAAAATTTTCAAACTCACAGCACAACTAGTAATACATAAACTTGCGTCTCAAAGTTCACCAAGCGAATAGGTCTACCACGTTGAATGTGAAACCGGCCGCTTTGACAGACCAGGGCAGGTAGATTCTTGAAAAAAAAGGGTTGGTTTTTCCACGGTAGAATCTTTAACTGTTTCTTATGCCGTGTACAAAGTATGAATGCAATTAAACATAACCGAAAATTTTGTATTTTGGCCGCTTCACAAGCGGCCGCTTCACAAGCGGTGTGTGGTTATTTTTGTGCGTGTTTCTCGGTTTCTCACGGCTACTTGACTCAGATAAACCCAATTATCTGTTATTAGCAATAATGCTGTGGTACAAATAATTTATTTGTTTCGATTATTTGGTTAATATAACATTTATTCATTAATATACATTTTATGTATAGGGTTTAGTTTAGTTCGGGTCGATAAGGTACATTAATGGTTAATGCACCAATACAAAATAAGGAATGCTTCAGCTATTATAAGACAAAGGTTACCGAAACTATGGTCTAATAATATTTATTTATATGGTCTAATTTTTATTCATTATTCAACGGATTTCTTTCAAAAGCACAATGTTTAAATGCCAAGTAAATTACTTTATTATTTATAAATAAATACAGTCAACTTCGGCTATAACAAATCTCAAAGGACCAACAAAATATCTGCTAAAAGAATCTAGATGAAAAGTATTGAAATAGGAAGGTCACAATCTCAATCCACTGTAATATTTTTTTGTAAAATGTCTGTGTCTATGTATGCACACTAGGCTTGTTAAGTAAGTATACAGGGTGAATATTAAATGAGTGCAATAATTTCTAGGGGTTATAGATCTTGATAATTGGAGTAAAAAATTCAAATACGCTTTTTCTCTAAGTGACACCAGTATTGAGTAATTAATTATTGAAAATGCAGAATTTGACGCCGCATGTTTTTAGAAAGGGTAGTAGTGAGTTGACCAGGAGCCTGCGGCGAAACAGCTGACAGCTGAGCGAGGGGAAGTCCTGTGCGTGCTTTAGTTTACGCTCTGCAGTTGTATCTGTTTATCGGGTTTCTTGTTAGTTATTTTGTGGTTTTGTATTTCAAAATGGATAATTTTAGTAGTGGTGAGTACGTGGACATGTTACTTGTTTATGGTGAATGCAGACAAAATGCAGCGGCCGCTCGAAAACTTTATTCGCAACGATTTAGGAACCGGCGCCTTCCTAATAACAGAACTTTTGTTTCCGTGGTTCAACGGTTAAGGGATAGTCTTGCTCGGGTATTTTTGCCTAACCATGGAGGCAGAGGCCGTCCACGCGATCGTAATATGTTTCTTTAAAATTTGGTAAGTTTACTGTACTCATTGAATACATCGTTATTTATACGCATTTCGAGAGCTCGGCGTGCTACAGATAGGTGCGGGCTAGTTTTCAACGGAGTAGGTACTACACATTATGAAAACATGTGGGTAGCGGCAATTCAATTTTCAACTGCAAAATTTTGAAAAATTTTATTAAGACTTTTTGTTCCTCATATTGAGTTACATCACCCCTCCAAATTATTGCACTGAATTAATATTCACCCTGTATAATCTAAGTATTTACACATGTGGGAAGGAGTTTGTCAAATTGACCGAAATATTAAGCACGAGATCAATCATATTATTCACCCCACTGAAAAAAAAATATCATTTTAAAAAATCCCAACCACCCATCAAAAAAATTCCTCACCCCGAAAAAAAGAAAAGGAGAAAAAAAGAATTCTGAAAATATCGGCACTTCTCCCCAGTTGTCTGATCTGCCTCACAAGGAACTTAACCGTGCCAAGATTCATATAAACTTCAGCCAGTAATTTATAATGTTCGGCAGGGCAGTGACGCGACGCCTCTCCAGGGTCGGGGTTTAATTTTTAAAAGTCTGCTTCCACCCCGGGTCAGCGGTGTCGTTGGTGGCGTCGGTACGCCTGAAAGACATGGATTCGGAAGTGATTTTCTGTGTCATTAGTTCTGGTTCGATTCTAGCAAGCCGAGCGCGAAAATCATTTACTTTTTCTTGGGGAAATCAAACGGAATGAAATTTAAAAAGATGCATGGTAGCGGGAAAAGGAGTAGGAACGTTTGTTATCGCCGTGATTTCCTGCATTTTTGCATTTCTCCATGTAACAATCGTAGATTCTCAGTGAGTAATGAATATTTGAATTGAACTCTGTTGAAGTCTTTCCGACTAGTACCCTAGAAAGAAAGTATTGTAATCGACGGAAAAAATGAGATTTTAGCGGTAATACGCGTTACACACACGGTGGCGTGGCACGCTGATGCTTTCGATCTGCTAACGCGCGTACACATATGTATATATGCATTCACCGCTGCGTTCCATTGTCCGGCATGCGCAATGGTAACGTGACTATTTTGTAGACTCTTTGGTTATTGTTCTTATTACCATTACAAATTTCGCTGTGCCACTATTGCCAAGATGTAACTACGTCTATGTGGACTTATTTGCCGGGTGATGAGGATAGGAGGGGAGGAGTTGTCATGGGTCGTGTAATATACTTTCGATTGCGTTTATATTCCGCATCCCCGAAGTTACTGTATTGGGAGTCGTACGTCTAAATTGGGCCCAAATAGAAATTGCCGATACGTTCGCGACTATCAGTCAGACTGGTTTGTGGGCCCAGTTGGAACTTGGAATCTCCCGCGCGCAACGGAGAAGGTAGTCCAGGCGGGAATGCCCGGAGCTAGTATACTTTATTTACATCAGCAACACACTCGATTTGAAATCCAATCTATGTTAAACGCCACAACCCGCAGCGGAGGCGCTAGCGACGCTATCTTTCGTATAATTTGACGAGTTATTTTCCCGTGTGTAGACGAAGTACACACACGTAACATCATGCGCGGCAAACTTACCCGCCAGGAAAGCAAAGATCGAGAATTTTCGAATCGAATGGATTTCTATGATATATCATGATTTCAAATATAATCTTACTAGGAATTGAGGCTTTATTCCATTGGTTGGCTTGATAAGAATCCTCTTGACCCGAACATCATGGCTACTTTTGTTGATCAGTTTTGGTAGGCTTGATGGTGTAGTAATAATAATAATAATAATAATAATTTATTAAATGTCCAACAGTATGCACCAGTAACAGGGCTATACAAAGAGGTAGCTTCAAGTATAATAACTAAATAAGAATAAACTAAACTGTAAATTTATATAATCTAAGTGAATTCTACGTGAATACTTAATAATGAAAATAACATTAAATTAAATTAAATGAGAATAAAAACTGAAAAACTGGATCCTCATCGGGTGTCCACGACCACAGGTGTCCTAACCATGGCTTTGCTCAGTCAAAGAAACCCTCCAACAGTCGGTTGACATTTCGAGTGATGTGGTCCACCGGTGACTTCACCGCTATGTTGGTTCTAGCAGCAGGAACCCTGAAAACAGGAACAGCACGCAATGATATTCTCGGGACATTTATTGGTAAACTTTCCAATAGAAAAGGGCAGTCTATTCTCCCCGTGAAGATTGCCTGCCCGAAGGAGACGCTGCGAAGCTCCCTACGATCATGAAGCGAGACGTATTGAGTCTCCGCCAGTAGCAGGTCATAACTCACGTTCCTAGGGGGATAGGTGCCATCACAGTTAAACAGTAAGTATTTCAGGAACCTCCTCTGCACCCTCTCAACCAGCAACTGTGACGATACGTAATGCGGATACCATATCAAGGAGCAGTATTCAAGACGACTGCGCACATAAGCATTATAGAGTGCCCTCAATGTATCCAAGCTGTTGAGTGGGCCACCGCAGCGAAAGATAAATCCCAGCAAGCGGATAGCAGCTGCAGTAGTCATCGCGATATGATGGGAAAACGATAGTTTGGAATCAAACCAAACTCCGAGGTCTCGAAATGCGTCAACACGAGCTAACGGGGTGTTGTCGATGGAATATGTTGATCGATACGGACTGACCCTTGTTGAGAAACTCATGTAAGAACACTTTTGAATATTCAGCGGCAAACCAAAGTTCCGACACCATTCCGACAGCATATCAAGTGAATTTTGCAAGATAGCAACATCTTCCGGACCACGGATGCGACGGTACAATTTCAAGTCGTTTGCATAGGCCAAGTGATAACACAGAAGTATTGCCAACAGACCGTTGACGTAAATCACAAACAGCACAGGTCCCAGGTTTGAACCCTGAGGAACTCCCGATAAAGCGGTGTATATCTCTGATTTAAATCCGTTAAAGAAAACGTAGTTAGATCGACCGCACAGGTAGGATGCAATGAGTCGCAAAGCGGGCTCGTTGAAGCCAAGCTCATCCAACTTCTGCAACAAGAGCGCGTGTGGCAATTTATCAAAGGCCTTCGAAAAGTCTGTGTACACCTGGCTACCCTCATCAATGACTTCACTCACGTATTGGGACAGGCAACTCAAGTTGGTCTCCGTTGATCTCCCAGGATGGAATCCATGCCGTTGAGTGGAGATGTAGGGTTTTACGTGACAGGAAATCTGCCGACACATGTGCATCTCCATAACCTTGGCAAAGTTTGAGATTATAGAGATTGGGCGATAATTCGTCACAGCGGTTTGATCACCTTTCTTAAAGATGGGAATTACTCGACTGATCTTCCATCTCTCAGGAAACGACGACTGTGCTATACTCGCGTTTCTAATGATTGACAACGGCTTGGCGAACACCTGTCTACAATTACGAACTTGAAAGCTCGGAACTCCATCGTCACCAGCCGTCATGCTATTCGCGAGCTTAGTCATAATTTTTATCAACTGCTCTTCGTCGGTGCGTGCGAATTGAAATATTGGATTGTTGGTTGGTTTAAACTCATCACCGGCTGCGTCCGCACTCACATCTGAGTACGACGATGCGAAAACACGTGAAAAAGCATTTATTATTGCTTCAGGCGAGGTGTAGCGGTTGCTCCCGTCATGCAAGCAGTTGGGAATCCGTGAGGCTCTCCGTCTCTGTTGAACGAAAGACCAAAACTTTCTAGGGTCGCTCTTAATATCGCTCTAAGCCCGGCTAATGTATTCGGCGTAGGCCGCATCTATGTCCCATCCAACAGCAGATCGCAAACGCCTAAATTCGTTGAAAAATCGCAACAATCCCGTCGATTTCCACTTGCGGCGATAATAATTCTTCATGGATAGTTTCTGTCTGATGGTCGAATCATACCATGGTGGGTAATTTAGTGATCGTGAACCTCCCCGAGGAACGTACAAGTCAAACGCGCTATACAGCATACTGTAAAACTGTTCAACAACCAACTCCACATCATCATAACGCTCAAGAGGAGACCAATCAATCCCAAGCAAATGCTTGTATAAACCCTCGAAATCTGCTCTCTTAAAGTTGGAGCGCGGTCCCTGAGCTGCAGGAAAGCAACCCTCCCTGATGCAGTCCAAATTGAGTGTGAATTCCAATGCAGGATGATATGGATCCTCCGGTACCAACGAGGAGTTGCACCTTTGCACATTTAGAATGACTTTCTCGGAGCACCACACCAGATCAAGCAATCTGCCCGGAAAATTCGCGATGTTGTTCATTTGACGCAATGATAAGAATTGGGCAAACTGATGCAAGTATCGATCAGCACCGGAACCCCCCGGACTGTCACAATATGAGGGCATGTTACAATCACCGACAAAGAGCACCAACTTTCCCGCCAGCAAAACGCTGAGGGCCTCGACGAAAACATCAATGTCATTAATTGAGGTGCTCGGCGGAATGTAAATCAATGCAAATAATAGAGTTACGGATCTTAAGGTTAACCCGCATACTATATGATCCACCAAAGGTACCAGATCTCGGATTGAATCCGTGTTGACAGGAGTGCACACTGTGCACTGCACAGAACAGAATCGGAAGCAGTCACCAAAACTCCACCACCGGTCTTCCTACCAGTAAGGACAATATTACGATCACATCGAATAACAGAGTAATTAGGGGGGGAAGAGCTCAGCGTCAGCAATGCCTTCGTGAAGCCACGTGCCACGTCTCAGTCAGTAGAACGATATCCGGCGACATACTACAAACGTTAGGAAAAAATATGTGACTTTTACTGCGAAGCCCACGACAGTTTTGATAATAAATATCAAAGCCACGATTCAAACTGTTGGGCTCTGTTAGTTTTCCTGACCCAGTTCCGCGGAGTAGACTTGGTTGTGTAGTTTATTGTGGTGTAGTAGACTTCTTTGTGGTTTAGGTTGCTTCGAAGAATTCCTTGTGTTTGTAGGCTTCGTTGTATTTGTAGTAGTTATAAATCCCAACTGGGAAAGCCTTTACCACCTGTTTGGACTTGGCTTAGAGTTGTGACGTTCCGGGCACGCCGGATGGCTTGTCTAACTTTTCGGCTCGGCAGACCAGCATGAGTAACTTATCAGAGACGATATGATACTTGTTTTATTCATAGAATCTATCGATATATACAGGGTGACATAGAACAAACTACAATGCATAGCACCATGCGATAGAGGGTCAAAAAATAGTAAAAAAAATCCTATACACTAATGTCCGATCGCTTTTTGTTTTCAAGTTACCGGCTATTGAAGTTATTTAATTTTTCTGTTCCAAACGCCTGTACTCGTCAACAAATGTTCTAACATTAGGAAGTTTCCTTAGGTGGATATCTCTCTTGATAAAAAAGTTGAGCTTTGAAACAATTTGATCGAGTTTCACGATAACGAATCAAAAAGAGTGATGATAAAGTTTGGAACAAAATTCATAATTTTGTTATTTAATGTTTTCAAGAAAATCGCTAGAGCACCTTATTTTTTTACTTTTAAATAGCCATCTTATGGCGCACAAATTTTATCTATGACGTCACCTATTTCGGAGCAATGACGTCATCATTAATTTTTGTAAATGGCAACCCAATTTTCTTTGCTTTTTTTCAATATAATTCGTTACTGCTTAAATGGCGATGTAAAATAATTGGTACCTTACACAACCTTTTTTTTTGAAAAATTGCAAATTTACCTTCACAAATAAAAACTTAGTATTAAAGGAAAAAATATTAATGAACAAAAAAAAAAACACAAAATTTAACGCAGACGTGGAATTGTTCTCTCGAGAATCTACAGCAAAGAATTCGCGTAGAATTGGAGCAAATTAGTATTGACAGTTTGGAGAGCAATGTACAATATGTACATACAATGTGTTTACGCTTGTATCGGTCAATGCTAAATTGTTGGTGGAGAACAATTTGAGCATTTGCGCTAAATTTAGTATTTTTTGGGTTTAATAATAATTTGTCACCCTGTGTATACATAAACAAATCATAACAGTTCTGACCTTAACATTGACATACATCCGCTATAAACTTGACCGACGTAATTTTGCTGACTCCGCAACTGTGTCAGTTACGTATGTTACTGTTCTAAAATCGAATTATAAACAAAAGCACATACTTTAAAGCAATACATAATTTGAATGTGCCTTTACTGGCATTGATATTCGTAAAACAAAATTAGCTACACTAAAATATGTTATTTCGTACTAGAACAAATAAGCAAAGGGCTAAATTTCTCACCAGCCATAGCTTACGTTCCATATGTAAGCAGTACCGAGAACACTGTTTACTTATAATATGCTTCTAAGCAGGGCCGACTTACCAAGGAAAATACGAACCTATACCGTGTACTAGAGCTTTTAGGCAAATATTTTCCAAGAATCGTAAAAGGACACCAAACGGAGCCCTTGTCCCGCATGCGTTATAACAGCACGGGTTGAGCTTAAATACAGTAACCCTTACTGCAGATTTTCAGTGTTTCTCGGTTACTGTTAGAGGGCAGCACGAAAGCTCCCTGATCCCACACAAACGCGTATATTAAGCCCTATATTCTCAACACGTAAATCCCAGTAATACACTTCAAGATATTTTTGTAAGAAGTGATGTTTTATACATCAAATATGTATAAATAAGTTTAGGTCAATCTATAAATAATTGAAGTCGAGTTTTAAAAGATGTGAGGATTGCAAACCAACAAAAATATTATTGTGTGATATTGGTGCGGTGATTGGATTTGTAATATAAATATCTGGGGTGGGCCTCACCAAACTTTCCGACTATATCTTTTGCACAATGAAGTGTCTAAACACAATTATTCAATTTTGTGAAGCCATATCCACTCTGGCACTTACCTAACGTCAGTTTCTATGACATAATAACATCTGTCGTAATAACATTTAATGTCATGTCATCTCAGTGGTACTGACGTTCTTGAAAATGTGACAGTTCATCCCACTGGTCTACAAATTTGTATACACTGGATTGTGAACTGGTATCAATTTGGTTAAAAATCGGATAAATCCCAAAGAAGATGCATTTGCCACTTCCGGTTGTCAGATTGTAACCAAAAACAATCCAGTTCATCCCCCGGTAATTCTAAATATGTATACCAAATTTCAGCCCGATCCCTTGTTCCGTTTGGACGCTATCGTGTTCTCAAACACACACGCACACGCATACCCGCACACACGCACACACACACACACACACACACACACACACACACACACATATACATACATACATACATTTTCCAGAAATCATTGCAATCGATTCAGGGGAACCCAAAACGCGTATTTCCACTGAAATCCCGAAAAAAAAAATTCCGTCGAGTACAATACTTTCCTCCTATACTCTGTCCGCCGAAACTTTGCAGTAAGCCGGGATTAGTGCAAATGGCAGGCAGATCTACACTGGCGCAAATAAAATTGTCACAATTTGACGTTTGTTTGAATTTCCTATAACATAAACTGTGGCTTAAACGGTGACTGTTTTGTCACTCTTGTTCGATCGGAGGTTATGTATGGAGGTGCGCGCACTTTACGACGTGACAATCGGGTGACACTTTTGTCCGACGACCCGCGAACAAACCCGTGACAAAACTGCTACCGCGCGGCTAGGTTTCGATAGACGCGCGCGCACTGGTGACAAAATTCTCCATGCATCCCGCTCCACATTCGTATACATGCTGTTGGTTGGTGCATGAAGATGATATAGATAATAATGTGCTGATAGACAAAGTTGAGAAAAGACCCGCGCTTTTTGGCAAGAAATTGAATGAGTATTCTGACGTTAATTTGAAAATTAAAGTTACAGCAAATCTTTCTTCAGCTGGGACCGACAATCTCATGCTCGCGTTTTTGTATGTTAATGCATGTAAAAGGCGCAGTAATTCATCAAAAATTCCACCACTCATTCGTAAATATGTATTGAAAAAATGACTTTGGGTGTTGTTGAAATTTATGAAACATAGTATGTATAAAACTTTGCCCTTATTAGCCTGTCTCACCGTAGGGGGTGCACCCAGTATTCTTTTTTTACGGTATTTCCTTTTACGCCTTATGAGTTCCCAGATAATGACCGTCTCTTCCAAATCCTTGTCGACAAGTGATGCTTAAAATTTAAAAAAAGTTTGGTTTCTGTCATCCTTTGTGAGCGCACTCCACTTTGATGACGTGACGTAACAGTGACAGTATTTGTTTTGTCAGTGTGACAGTAGTCACCAGTACGCGCTAGGACTTACTATTTAGTCACCGTGCTGGCCAGTGTAAATCTGGCTTGCTAAATCCCGCCCACCACTGCCAAGTTTCACTGAACAGAGTTTAGGTACTACTCGGAAAGTAAATATCTGGGGTGGCCCTCACCCAACTTTCCGACTACATCGTGGGACAATTTTGTGATGTCAGAGCTGTTGTATAGTGTTACCAATTATATGTATATGTATATGAAATACACTTCCTTAGTTAGCCACCACCAATGAACCTGCAAGGTTGTTTGGGTACGGAATGGAAGAAGTTTAAAAACAACTTATTCTATATTATACACGGAAAAGCGTCTATCACCAAGAGACAGCACGATCAGCAGAGTAGGCGTATGTACATAAACAACAACAAACATAAATGTTTTCGTTGCGGTTACAACCATACACAAAATTCTTGTCCAGCTAAAGGCAAAACTTGTACCAAATGTAGAAAACTGAATCGTTTTGCAAACCAGTGCCGTTCGCGAAACGTTAATATACTAGAAAATGATTTAGTAGAGAACAGTCCTGAATATAATTTAGAAACGAATACATCATATGTCATTGGTACTGTGAAAAATGATAAAATTAAAGACACTTTTTGGTTATATGTGAGAATTTTAAATAATAAAACTTTAAAATGTAAAATGGATGTCTTTAATGAATTAAATGTTGACTACCTTTTAACGAAAAGTAATGTTCAATTAACAAATTATGGTGCTGCAAAATTGAAGGTGTTTGGTGAATGCACACTTAACACTACCATAAATAAGAAACATAGTAATATGACCTTTACAGTGGTAGACACTGATCAAAATTCTGTTCCAATAACACTAGTCAACAGTCAAAATGTACATTGGATGCGACTATTTTTTTTATATATACTAAGGCCCTCTAAACTCAAAAATCGCATAAAAAATTTTTTTAATGGATACGTTTTCGAGTTACAATTTTTTTTCTTTTTTTTGTTTTTTTGCGGAGGTAGTTCGACTATTTGGAGCATATCTCGAGTTAGGAACGTCCAATCTGGTCGCGCGGCACATAAAATTGAAGCTAATTGTATCACCAACAAATGTCACTCATATAGTTTTTCAATCGCTTCAGTAGTTTTAGCGCAATAGGCCACGATATTATAAAAATTTGGCTAAAATGAAAATGGAACATTTACTCTATCACCTGTGAAAAGTAGAAATCGTGGAAATATAGTTAGTTTAATATTTTTTGCGTAGAGTTTGAACTTTTACGAAGAGAACAAGGTATTTACGATTAAAATCTATGCAAAAATAGCGAAGTTATGGTCATTTAAGATTGATAGGTACCAAAGTACCAAAATTCTACTTTTTCTCTGTTTACAAGTTTAATTCATTGTGCTTAGTTTTAATGTGATGTTTTCAATATAAAGGAGATTAGAAGTGAGTTTGATTGCTGCTTCGCCTTATATTCTTGTCGAAATCTGTTTTTCTTATGAGGAACCAGATATAGTTGCCCGTCATTTTTTCAATCCAAAATCCCTGGTAGCGCCGCTCAATAGTCTTCATTTCCTAGTGAAACCTCTCACCATGCTCGTCACTGGCGTCACCAAGATTCTCAGGATGAAATCTTCTCAACTGCTAACTCCAGGTGTATACCGTATCTCATGTGCTTGTGGCAGTGTCTACATTGATGAGATAAAGCGCTCTGTCAGCGTTGGGGTTTCAGAACATGAACGTTGTACAAGGCTGCGCCAGATCACCAGTTCAGCGCTTGCTGAGCACAGACACAACAATTCTTCTCGACCAAACAAAAATCATCTCCCGGGAATCACATTATTATCCTGGTAGAATCCGCGAAGCGATCGAAATCTTTAAAGATCCCTCCAATCTCAATCGAGATGACGGTTGGCATTTGCATCATAGCTGGAAACCACTTTTACGACCACCACAGCCAATCACAGCTACCCCAAACCGCCCTCCCAACCAATAGTTTTTTGACTACCTGCGCTGACATATCTGAATATCATTTTTTGGTGAGAAATGCCACTACGTGTTTTGAACGACGATAAATATCCTCACCCTTCCACACACGTTCATTCTCTCCGTCCTGAAGATGCCTCTTGCAACAGAGTGCGAAACGTTGACTAAAAGATGCGCATCTTGATGCGAAGCACGTGACGTACTCGTCTTCCGAATGGATCCGACCTCTACCATGCATTTAAACTGCTATAAATGATGAAAAATACAAAATAAGAAAAGGCCGAATTTTGGTAGTTTCGTACCCATTGGTCATAATTGATCATAATTTCGGTATTTTTTCATAGATTTTCATCGTAAATACCTTGTTCTCTTCGTAAAAGGGCAAACTCTACGTAAAAAATAAGAAACTGAGCATATTTTTACTATTTCTACCTTTCCCTGGCGGTTAAATGAATGTTCGATTTTCATTTATACTAAAAAAATTTCAAATTATGGTCAATTGCACTGAAACCACTGAAGCAATTGTAAAACAATATTAATAACATTTATTGGTGATTCAATTGGCTTTAATTTGATGTACCGAACGACAAGATTTGATGTTCCGAACTCGAGATATGCTCCAAATAGTCGAACTACCTCCAAAAAAATTAACAAAAAAAAGAAAAATTCATAACTCGAAAACGTATCCATTCAAAAAATTTTTAATGCGATTTTTGAGTTTAGCGGGCCATGGTATCTAAGAAAAAAATAGTGGCTAATGTACATTTTTTTTTTATTATTTTGTTGACTAGTGTAATTGGTATTACCACAATGCAACAGTTGAAGTTGTTTGATTTTAAATATTTAAATTCAGTAAACAGTGACAAAAAGTCATGTTTGGGCATAGTAGAATTAAATGTAGATTTATTCAAAGGATTAGGCAAAATTAACTTACAGCCATATGAATTTAAATTAATGAAAGGTTACGAACCTAAAGTAATTCCATGTAGGAAAGTGCCATTCCAATTGTTGGTACTTAAAAAAGAACTGTAGAAAACGACAGAAGACCAAATTATTACACCTGTTAGTGAGTCAACAGAGTTTGTCAATCCAATTGTATTAGTAAAGAAGCCAGATAATTCAATTAGAATGTGTCTAGATCCTAAAAACTTGAACCAGGCTATTCATCGCGAGCATTTTAAAATTCCAACGTTTGAAGAAGTAACTCATAAAATTAGAGGATCAAAAATTTTCTCAGTGTTGGATGCAAATAAGGGATTCTGGCAGATTGGTTTAAGTGAAAAAGCGTCTAAATTTACAACTTTTGGTAGATATCGATTTTTAAGACTACCTTTTGGTCTTTCTTGTGCACCAGAGATTTTCCAAAAGATATTCAGTAATGTTTTTGAAGGAATAGATGGGGTTGGAATTTATATTGACGATATTGTTGTTTTTGCACGAACTATAGAAGAGCACAATGAAATATTAAAAAAGGGTTTTGAAAGGGCAAGAGAATACAATGTAAAGTTTAACAAGGGTAAATGTAGATTTGCTGTTAAAGAAATCAAGTACCTAGGTCACATATTGTCGGAAACAGGAATAAAACCTAACTTACTGAAAGTAGAAGCTATTCAACAAATTCAGGCACCTACTAATAAAAAGGAATTAAGTAGATTCGTAGGTATGGTTACATATGTATCAAAATTTATTCCAAACATGTACAGACTAACTCATAATCTCCGGCAATTATTAAAAAAAGAAACCATTTGGTTATGGACTGAAACCTTGGAAAAAGAATTTAAAGAATTAAAAACAGAATTAACAAAAGCACCTGAGTTAGCTTATTTTAATGAAAAAGAAAGCATAACTTTATCAGTTGATAGTTCCAAGTTTGGAATGAGTGCAGTAATTTTGCAAAATAATAAATCTGTATGTTATGCGTCTAAATCGCTAACTGAGTGTCAAACTAATTATGCACAAATTGAAAAAGAGGCTCTGGCAATTCTTTTTGGCTGCCAGAGATTTCACCAGTATGTCTACGGTAAGCATTTTGTGGTGGAAACTAATCATAAACCGTTAGAAATCATTTTTAAAAAACCATTAAACCAATGCCCTTTAAGACTTCAGAGAATTTTAATTAACCTTCAACATTATGATTTCGACGTCAGATACAAACCTGGAAAGCAATTATATCTTGCTGATGCTTTGTCCAGAAGTAGTTATGATGACAAATTGTTTAATCTTAAAGAAAAAGAAACTGACATGCAACGAAATATGATCAAATTAAAATTGAAACAAAAAAGGATCCAGAACTGATGGAATTATTAGAGACAATAAAGAAAAGCAAAGAAAACAAAAGTCATGTTTCATGTTTAGTTAAACCATACTGGAATGTAAGATCTGATATTAATGAAATTAATGGCATATTGTACAAACAAGACCAAATAATAATTCCAGCAGCTCTAAGAACAGAAATATTGCAGAAATTACACTATGGTCACATGGGAATTAACAAGACTATTTTAAAAGCAAAGGAACTAGTCTATTGGACATACATGTTGATACAGATAACTGATTTAGTCAAAAGCTGTTATACATGTGCAAAATTCCACAATTCAAATCAAAAAGAAACAATAATTAACAAAGATATTCCCAATAGACCATGGAAAATAATTGCTGCTGATTTTATTCACTTAAACAACAAAGAATACATGCTTGTAGTTGACCAATTTTCCAAATACCCAGAAGTAGAATGTCTTAATAATAACACTACGAGTATTAATGTAATACATAAATTTAAATCAATTGTTGCAAGGCATGGCAGACCGGAAATATTATATACTGATAATGGACCTCAATTTATCAATCAGTATTTCCAAAAGTTTTTAAAAGAATGGGAACTAACTCACAAGTCAAGTACTCCTCATTATCCACAATCTAATGGGTTTATCGAACGACACAGAGCAACGCCAATAAGTACAACAATTCCATCTCCAGCTGAACTAATTTTCAACAGAAAATTAAAAACATTTATTCCTATTAAGGAAAACCTCCTAAATAGAAACAGTGCAACCGCAAACAAAAGAAACAACAACATTATTTCAATAAAAATGCTAAAGATTTAGAAATATTAAGAAAGGGAGATAAAGTAGTTGTGCAAAACTACAAAAATAGCAAATGGAAACCTGGCAGAATAGTACAAGTTAACAAAAATAGGCCTAGATCATACGAAATTGAATTTGATGGTCAAAATGGTAGATTTCATAAAAATCGAAAATTCATAAAGAAGTTCTGTGGTAAAACCAATTGTGATCAGCAACTTTATGAAAATGTTTTTGAACATTATGGACAATTAAATGAAAACCCGAACAGACAACCCCACACACCCGACACAGTGATAGTGAACGATCACTCAAATGAGAGTGAAGTGATAAACAACAATGCAGGTGATGCGCAAACAAATGTGTTGAAATGCAATAGAAAATTGCCAGCGTATTTAAAATATTACAAGGGAATGTATTCTGTTTTGCCCATTTCTATGCTTATTGTTATGTTAAAGTGATGTATTTTTAGTGTTTAAAAAAAGTATGTAAAAGTAGTGTAGAACCTCCGCAAGCGGAGGTTCTAGAAGCGGCTCTAGAACCGGCGAATCTGAAAGAAGAGGTTTTTATTAAATTTGGAGGCTTTTCATAAATTTGGATGTTTTATAAATTTAAGGTTTTATGTGGAGGTTCTAGAATTGTCGAATCTGAAAGAGGAGCTTTTCCATAAATTTGGAGGTTTTATATAAATTTAAGGATTTATGTGGAGGTTGCAGAATGGTCGAATCTGAAAGAGGTTTTATAAGACAATCGTATCGGTGTGAACATAAGTTTAGGACGTTTTTTTATATGAAACCATGTTGAGGTTTTTTGTGTGAATCGATGTTGAGGAGGTTTTACCTTGTTTTAACAATGAAGTGGTTTCAGACTTAAGATTATAAAAAAGGTTAACGTTGTTATAAAAGTGGGACGTTACATGCGGGAAAATAGAAATATTGTATGTATCATTTGTGAAAGCAACATGAGTTTCGAAACTATGAGAAGTGTTGAGTGTTCGAAAAATTTAATTCTTTCGACAGCACAAAATTATCCACTTTTGCATAAAGAAGAAGTGGGTATTACTGCTTTACGGGATGAGCGTGAAAAAAGAAGACAATGTCTTGTTGAGCTTTCAAAAAAGAAAATACAACTGTGTGATGTGCCGGAAGGTGTACAATTACCAGTGCTTGATATTAGGAAAGATGGAACCCAATTAATTGTTGAATTTGACATTGGAGTAGTCCTACCAACCTCGACTATAAGCTTGATTTTTAATATTGAATATTTTATGAACTGTCATTGTCAGATTGGGATGTGGAGAAATGGTGAAAAAGTTCAATTCCAAAAGTGAGGAAAGCCTGTGTTAAGTTGGGAACCGCTTATAAATTCAAATAATTTTTTTAACCATTCATGTTAACATTACAATCATAATGAACATTGAATAAAAAATGGAATAATTTTGTGTTTTATTTTTTATGTTCATACATGGCTGCATGTGTGAACGTACCAAAAAACGTAAAATTGTGTCAACTTTAAAAAAGAATTTCATACTTATCGTTTCATCAGTACAACATCTACAATCAACCAGAGCGATCACAACTTAGAAATGGATCGATCATTAGCTGAGGAGCTAGTGAAAACTCGTGAAAAAATTCGATCGTTGAAAGGAGACATTGAGGAGACACAGCGTCGTCTAGAAGTTGAATACAGTCCAATAACGGGACCACTTAAAGAAATTTCTAGCAAACTAGATTCTTCCAATTTAGTTGCTAAGCCTGTAAAAACTGAATTTTTGCACGACATATCACTTCTAGAAAATTTACCTAAAATGAAGAAAAATGTTAGTGGCGTTTATGATGAGTCATCATATGTTTTACCAAAAAAACCAAGGCGGACGTCAACACCAGAAAGAAAACCAATTTACAAGGATGAATCCGTACTAGAAGATTTCACTAAACCACAATCCCATTTTTCGGGTATTGGCGGAGATGTAACAGCCCCTACACAAGAACGAAGTGCTGATGAGGTTGAAGAGTTTGAGGATGCAGATAATATTTCACAATTTCTTCGATCCGCTGAACTTGATGTAGAAGGTAGACTATCTGAACACAAACAACTACTAGAAGAACAATTAGAGTCAACATCCGTACAAGCTGTTTTGGAGCAGTTTCATCCATTACCACGTACTTACTTAACTGGACTGAAAACTGATGTGGAAAATAAATATGATACCAAATATGGCGTATACGAAACTGACCAAGGCTTATACAGAGGTAATAATGAGCTATTATTTGACGAAGGAGATTTGATAATCGATGGTCTCACGTACAAAGGGACTCCTGGTTTATATGAACTCTTATTCAAAAAGGAGCCCGGCAAATTTACCAGACAAGATGTGAACATAATACAACGATCAAACGCCCACAAAATTAATTACGACCCTTCTAGAGGAATATCTGCCAACAGGGGACACAAATACGTTAATATTATTAAACCTATATTGGAAAGCCGGAACCCTAATGTATGGTGGGCTAAACATTGGAAAGTTGGTGCTGGGGTTGGCGGACTTGACAAAAATCTTGCTCACTAAGCCATCTAAATTTCCCAGTTGGTAGCTTACGACGCATCGCATAGATTTGTTGCATCTAAGTATAAAATGTAGGATGATAGTTTGCCCAAATCAAACCGTGGCAAAAATTGATTGTTAGCATACGCAATTCATTTAGTGCACATACTTCTATATCGGTCAACAATTCTAATTTTACACCGCTCATTTTGAGGAGTGCATCCCAACCAAAGCCTGGAGCAGTGAAATTATGGAACTAATTTATAATAATCGAGACTAATTTTCCTGAAATTCTCAAATACATCAGTCAGGAGAAGTACATCGGAAGTTAGATAAATATCACTATATTCCCCTAATTTTTTACAATTAAAATTGAACCAATCTGTTTTTGCTCGAATATAATCAGTTTCTGATACATGCTGATCTGTTAAAGAGTCATAAAAATGTTCCCGCGATGGTAAACGTGGAAAATTTAATTTATCAAAAGAGTCAACAAATCCGTATGGAAATATACCCTTTTTACGTAACAATGCAAATTTCAGGTCATCTTTAAAATACCTAAATCTAATATCTACACATTGAGTATCATCTAAGAAAGATCCTAATTTTTCAAGCAAACAAGCCATAAATCGAAAAGAATCAACAAACCTTAGTTTCAAATATGACTTCCTTATTTTGCCACTTAAATCTATAACATTTCCAACATCAATAAATTTTGTGAATGATATGTACTTTTCCTCAACCTTGGGTGTCTTCATCGACATCGAGGGTGCTTTCGATCGCACCACTTTCCGAAGCATACAGCGTGCCCTTGAGGAGCGGGGGGTACCTGCGGTGCTCAGAAACTGGATTATTACAATGCTCACAACACGCATGGTGAACCTTAAGACTGGAGGCTTCAGACTCAAAGGCAAGGTCGCCGGCGGTTGTCCACAGGGAGGCGTCCTGTCGCCACTTTTGTGGAACCTTATATTGGATAGCCTCCTTTACTTGCTGCATACCCATCACTTCTACGTCACGGGATATGCGGACGACCTAGTTATCCTCATCAGGGGCATACATGCCAATTCCCTATCCGACAGGATAAGGGTGGCGCTCAAACTGATTAAGGAATGGTGCAGGGACCAGCAACTATCAGTCAACCCTGCCAAGACTGAGTTGATGCTTTTCACCAGAAAGCACAAGATCGACAACTTCAGACCACCGATATTCTTCGGTACTCCACTCAGTCTTTCTGAGGAAGTGAAATACCTCGGTATTATCTTCGACAGAAAACTGAAATGCTTTCGGCCAGTGTAAGAGGATCATAGGTCGTACCTGGGGTCTTTCACCAAAGCATACTCTTTGGTTATACACGGCCGTTATTCGTCCGATGCTAATTTACGGTGCGGTGGCGTGGTTCTCTAGGGTCAAGCTAGCTTCCACTATTACCAAACTGAACCACATTCAAAGAATGGCCTGCCTAAGTATCACTGGCGTAATGAATACCACACCCACTACTGCGATGGAGAACATGCTGTACCTACCGCCCCTTGACATCTTCATTGAAGAGACGGCGATGGCTACGATGCTCAGACTTCGCACGACGGGATTCTCCTGTGAAGGGTTCCGAAGTGGAGCGAGGGGCAACCTCTGGAATGAGACAATCAAAGGTATGCCACTTTTGGAGTGTCCTACAGATGTCTTTTCTCCCCACTTTGTTTTCAGGAAACCATATCACACGCACACCTCATCCACTGCAATCGATGCTAATGCGAGCCTGAAAATCTACACCGACGGCTCGAAACGACAGGAGGGTACTGGAGTAGGGATCTTCTCCCACGATTTCCAAGCACGGCTATCCATACCACTTGGCAGGTACCCATCTGTAACGCAGGCGGAATTATACGCCATCAAAACTGCCTCGGAAGTTGTCGCCAACTCCAATAAATCCGGCAGGAACATAGTGATATTTACTGACAGCAGACAGTCCATTTTAGCCCTGGAGAGGTGTCGCTTCTCCTCTGGGCTTCTTCTCGACTGTCACCAGGCCCTGGTCAATGCGTCCAGGTCAAATTCCATCACCCTGGCCTGGATTAAGGGACACAATGGGATCAAGGGCAATCAGTACGCCGACAAACTTGCTCGCAGGGCGTCTAGGCGGGTGCCGGAGGCACCAGAGCCCTTCCTCCTTCCGTCCTCTTCTTCCCATTTAGGGATCCTGAAGGACGTCACCCACAAAAAATTCAAGAATAGGTGGGATGCAATTCCAGGCTCCTCAACAGCCAGGGAACTTCTCAACTACCCATCTGTTGGGATGGCGAAGAAATTACACGAGCTCCCCAGAAGTAAGCTGCGTCCTATCACCGGCCTACTCACGGGACACTGTGGTACCAGAAAGCATATGTACAATATGCAGCTCAGCGACACTTTCTTCTGTCGAGCGTGTAAGCAAGAAGAAGAAACGATAAGGCACATTTTATGTGATTGTCCCGCCCTAGAAGACCAGAGAGTAAGTGCATTTGATGATCCCTGGCCATCTATGGACACAATACGCAATGCTCCCCTGTCGAGTAAGCTAACTTTGGCTACATCCATAAGTTGGCTGCTCGTTACGGGTATATAATACCGGGTGGGCATGATGGAGGCTGGCACAAAGGGCCCACTGGGGCCTAAGCGCCGCCTAAACCTGGCATAGAGCCTCCCAACCCTACATACATACATGTACTTTTCCTTATTTTGAGCTATTACATCTACAGATTCTCCGTGTATAACAAGATCTTTTACAAACATATGACAATCATAATTTGATAGGTTGTGAAAAAATACAGGTACAAATTTTGGTATTTTGTAATTAATATTACAGCACTATTGTTTAATGTGCAGCACCTCGAAATAATCCCGTATTGTGGTCATGATCGCGAACTTTATCTGACACATCCGAAATATCTTTCTCACAAATATGACAAACAGTACTAATATTATATAGCTCCTGCTCAACCTCTGTTAGTGGAATCATTTCCTTAATAACACTTAAATGATCCTTATAAATTTTAAGAATGTCTGCTTCTAGATCGGACATGAATTGTTGAGATGCATTATTTCCACGATAAATATGAAATTTGGATAGATCATCATTACAACACATTTAGTATAATATGCGAAAGCGTAAGGTTCATGCTCAAAACATTTTTCAGTATACGGTTTATGTTCATCTAAAATTTCTACATTTTTTTGCAGTGGTCTTAAAATGGCTTCAAAATCAGCATATACAACAAACGGTAATTTCAACTGCTTTTCAAAATTTTCGAATTGTAAAATATTTTCCATTACTTCATGACCGTATTTATTAATTCTCAAATTCGTGGTTGGTAGGGTGGATTTTACACGATTACAATCATCATTTTGATGTCGAAGCAGATTATTAATAGTTGTAAAGAACTGTAAACAACCTTCACAGATATATTGCTCGTGACCGTGATTTGAAGATTGTGAAGAAATTAGTCGGGACAAGTTTTTAATCCAACAATAATGACTGTTACCATCATCATCCGTTATTAACAATAAATTCACATGACGAACATTTTTAATTTTACATAAATAATATGGTACAACATCATGAACCATTTTATCATTATCAAAATATGAATTCAGACCATACACGTTGACAGAAAAGTTATTTTGTTTCTCGAAAACGGGAATGTCACATAATTTTACAGGGAATTCAATATTTGAAAAACTCAAACCCGTCTCCAAGTAATGTGGATACGAGGACACACGATGTGGTAACCCTTTCGGAACGTTTAGTGCTGAGGTGATTGCCCAGGCGAAGCAAGCCTGATCCACATTCTGCACATTGATGACTGCATGCTTAAATTTTAAGGCTTTGGGGAGGTCAATATAACTTGATGCCCTCATAGGATTAAACTTGCTGATATTTATTTCCATGCTTAAAATTCGAACTAATGTCCATCCTACAAATTAATGGAAAATTGGATTAGTAATTAATAAATTTAAACTCATTAAACATACTTACCCGAATCGCGTTCTTGGAATTCGGACATCTTTGAACATATTTGTTGAATAAAGTCATCAATAATTTCAAATAGATTTGTACTAACTAACAGAACTTTGTTCTTTGTATTGAATGACTTTATTTCCGCATCCTCCTTATTGGAAAGGTAATATAATCCCAAACATTCAAAATTAACTTTAATACTCCTATGCAAATCTATCAAGTTTTGAATTAGTGAGAGGCATTTCTCTCAGATTGCATATGCAAACTCATTAATATCAATCATAGGTTCTTTATGACTAACTCGGTAACTTATTAATTTATCTCCAAAAGCTCCAGAAAGTCTTTCAATTCCATCGTCAAATATGACAAATGAATTGTTCTTGTGAGCGTTGCTGCGTAGATGTGCCGAATAATGTTGCTTAATTACAAATTCATTACACGCTTCACATTTGGTACCTTGCCCACTGGAACGGACATCATCTACCTTTCTTCTTTTGTCTAAACATGCTGTCGTTTGATGGCGACGTAGATTATCTTTTCTTGTAAATGACTTGTTACAAATTTCACACTCAAACATTTCCACTGAATGCTGGACTGACTTGATTTATTGGAGATCTCACCGCACAAAGGCATATGTGAACTGATACTCTTGGAGAACGAACCCGCTTATATGGAACCTCTGCGCTACCGCTATATTGTGGTGGGGTGGACTTTCTCGCTCTGACTAATTGTAAATCATGCAACGCCTAAATAAGTTGTATTAAAGTTGAATGTATGTGTCAAATCCCTTTCGATAACGACCATTATCTTTGCTACAGTCCAAGTCTACGACTAATACTCCGTGTGGATTTTGCCAACAATTTTCACATATTCGCTTTAGTTCATCAAAAGTAATATCGTATGGAAGGTGGTCGTCATAGATATGTTTTAAATTAGTCAAATCTTGTTTGAATAATACTAGGAGATTTAATTATCTCTAACTAACTGTTTAGGAATTGTTGTATAACTCTGACATAAATAAAAACAATCGACATTCTTGTGTCGTCCATAAGAAAAATGTTCTTTAATGCCGTTTTGTCCAGAGCAGCATACATCATCGAATATAATTACACTATATTCCTTAATATGTGATGGTGTAACCAATGTCTCTAAATTAGAGCACTCAAAGTATCCACACTCCGGTATTGACTTAAGTAAATCTCGAAGAAATTCATATTTTTTCTGTTATAATGAATTTGAACATAGGTATATGTTTAAGAATCGTAAACCGTTCGGTGAAAGTAAAATAGATAATAAAATATTTGATTTTCCAGAACCAGACTTTCCAATTATTAACCCGCGTTTACATTCCCCACCAAATAGTTCACTGTGGCGCTGAAATCGTTGATTTTTTAAGAAAATATCGTAGTTCTTTATGGGTAAGTTTAAATTTGGCATGGTAAGCGGGTGTTTAAGGTTGAGGTTAAAAGTAAACTGAGGGAAATGGCTTAAAAAAATTATTTATTGAATTTTCACCGATCATTCGTTCCAAGTCTTCCCCTCGGTCGCGCAATTAGAGCCGCCCGACCTATCCCAAATCTGGGTTCATATCGACGGACGCGTACTCCTTGCATTAATGGTGTCCGTTCTGCTCCGTATTGGTTGGGTTCTGGACCTTGACCATTTGGTGCCGGTCGTCTAACTCCCCTAACAGCTGCCACTGGTTGTTTGGTCCTTCCTTTGACTAGAGTTGTAAGGATCTTTTCCAAATCTCTTACCTCCAATAAAAGGGTGTGTAAATAATCCGATGACAGATCGTTCTGCAATTTAACTAAAATAAATTCACTTGCTCTTAAATTTACACCTAAATACTTACATTTCGGTAACAGCTGTCCACGTTCTGCTGGAAATCACCCACTCGACTAACCCAAGACTTGAAACTCTTTAGGATAGAAAAATTAACTTGGAGTGAAATTTATAAAATTGAATTAAGGATTTTATTAAATTGAATTAAGCTAACTTGTGAATTATATAAATAATTTAAAATTGTGAGAAAAAATTTAAATGACTTATCTATTTGTTGTATAAAGAATAAATGCTTCATCTATCTGCTCTGAACGGTTCATTAATTATCTTAGTTCACGAAGGCGCAGCTCCAACTGCTGTTTCTGTTTTTTAACAGCATCATACTGCTCCTTCAATGATTTTAAATAATTTTTATTAAAGCATTGGAATTTATCATAATAATTTAAAATACTTGTTAAATTTTGACTATTACAACCGTCAATAAGATTGCTTAATTCAACCTGAGCGCCATGCTCTTGATTTTGTGGGATAAATGTGGAAGAACATATAGAGGTTTCGCTAACAGTTTCAGGAATATTTTGTTGAATTGAACTGTCAGGGTGCTTAATTATAATATTTGAAAGAATATTAATTTTATCACTTTCAGGACGGATATTATTGACAACTTTGCGTAAACTACCTTCCAGATACAAAAAGCTTTCACTTGGAAGCGTATAATTATCAACTTCCGGTACAGTTATGCGAATTTCGTCATTGTTATCGTAACTTGCTGATCCAAAGGGTTGGTGTGAGTGATATTCATACCGAACTATGGAAGTGTCTACTTTTGCCCTATCCGTAACGGTCAAAACATCGATTTTATTCTAAGTTAACACCTGATACCCCAGCTTTGATAAAAATTTTCGATTCGTGCGTGTTAGCTGTACTACTTGATGTTTACCACTGTTGCATTTTCCATTAGTACCACTATATTTATACTTTTTCAGAATGTTTGTAGCTGTGCGATGTTGGTTTTTCCCATGTTTTCCAACCTTTCTGCGTACTCTCCTTTCATACACTACACTCATTCCACTGACCGTAAATGAACTCTAATGGTTATTGTTTCCCCACGGAAATTCACCAAGTTACCGTCTTGATCTAATAAGCGTACATCTAAGCTACTGATAAATCTTCCAGTAACTGGTAAATATATAGGTGTCTGCGGAGATTCTATTATTTTATATCCGGATGGAACATTTGGAAAAAAATGATATAAAACGTGTACTGGAATGCCATTATTGTAAGATCCACTTACTATGTTACAATATATTTGCAAAACATTTACTCGATGTATGTTTATTACGTAATCCGAAGTATCGAGGAAATCGGACTTTATGGTTCTTTGTTTAAATCCAAGCAAACTTCCTATACTTCTCTCCATATTGAAATTCAATCGGCTCGTGCTCTTTATTTCACATTCTTGACTGATACTATTTCCCATTATTCTTATTTCTAAATCTTTATGCTTCCTTTGCTGCTTTCCATACGTATTCTGCTATGTCATCTATATCGTAAACTCCGACAGGTATTTCTATACTTGACCAATCATCTTGCTTCCCAGGTGTTTCGTAATGTATCAAATTACTACTTTCGTCAACTTCGCTAATGAATTGAATGTTTCAAAATTTAAGAGACCCAATTCGTAATTATTTTCATCACTTAAAATTATTGGTGGACTAAAATTACATGATAATTCGCTCTCTGTTCCTGTCAAAGTGAGAGTACACGAAAATTTCCTTTTTGTTTCCGATGACGATTACTAATTTGTCAAACAAATGATTTTATTCGTATATTTCGGAGTGCTGACTCAAACTACTCACACAACAATTCAAACACCGTTATTATAGATAAATTCTAAACTCAAATGACCGCAATTTATATCTGTTGCTTTCTGAAATCTCTGGTAATTATAACTGATGATATTTCCTCTCCCATCCGATAATAAATAACGTTGTACCTCCAGCGGTGGTCTTAAATCTCAAAAACTATCAAAGTACTCAATGTTGTCATCTTTTTTCGATATGCAACCCAATGTGTACCGTTGCCATTTTTATCATCAATATTAATTATTCCCCTTTCGTTTTTCCATATGTTTTTCGGAAGTTTATTTCGCATGTACACCCCTCGAAAATTAGGAATTTTCAACTTTTTGGAATACTGCTCTAACTCAACATTACTTAAAGGATGGTGAGGTAACTTAATTAGTTTTTTAAATCGTTACGAAGAAATATTCCACAACCCTGCTTATAGGGTTTTATATAGAATCCACTGCCGACAATGCCACATCCTTTCTTGTATGGATTATTGCTGATTATTGCTGATTATTGCCCGATTATGTCGTTCAGCTTCTTTTAATTGCTCCCTGGTTGCTTTTGCTTCATTTACAGATTTTGCTATAGCAGCTGCACCGCCTCCAAGTGATCCAAGAGTCCCTAAAGCAGCGAATAATGGTATTAGGGGGATAAAGCCTCCAGTTTTGGGAACTGGAATTACTCTTGTTCGTGGCTTCATTACTTTTTTACCATTCTGCTTTAAAGCATTATAAGCTACCTTCGCAATTTCGAGCAAACCTTTAGCACGGGCCCGATTAATTGCACGACGCGCTACCCTCATTGCGGCACCGAAGGATAACGCATCACCCCGTTTTATGGCTTTCGACTGTCTACGTTTCCTCTTTACCACGACGTTGCTTAATTCCCATTCCAAAAGTAGTTTTCGCTTTCATCATGGCTACAACTGTACCCGCTGCGAGCTTCTCACCAAATCCCGAATCTTTACTTTTCAGTCGACTTTTTGCAACTTCGTACAACTCCTTATCGGCTGCGTGTCTCCTACTTTATTCTGACGTTGCACTGTAAGCTATATCGTGCTTTTTGCACGCCTCGTCTAATGGATTTACACCCTTATCACCTCGAGCTAATCTTTTTTTCAACTTAGTACCAGGACCACAAAAATTATACCCTGGGATATGAAGTTCGATTGGTAACTTATCAATTAACTTATTTAGTATCCCACGACCTTTTCGTATGTGTGTCCGTCGAGAACTATTGCTATTTTTTATGAACTCTTTCATTTATTATTGTAGGAGGTCAAAATGGCGGGAACCACCACGACTCCCTAACATGGTAGCATTTTGGCCGAGCGCGGTCTAAGGCTTTAATTACTGGTCAAATCTCTAATTCATCAAATCTAATCCAAATCTATTCGAAGGCAAAACTAACTGGGTTCTTTTTCTTGAACCTTGTAGACACATTTTCTGACTACTAACTGACGCGTTTAAGTATTTAACATTTAATAAGGGCTGATAAAGCAAGACTACTCAAATGAAACGAAACACTTATCAAAACAATAACATCTATTAACAATAATAATCAACAATCCCGTTTGATAGGTTACATAAAAAATAAATGAAGCTTTGAACATATTGACGTTTAAATTAAACCTAGGAGTTGATTTAGACAGACGTTTTAGCAGAGATACCAATAAACAATTCTAATTTAAAATGAAATACGAGACAATTTGAAAAGATGTTCAGTATTTAATAAGTTTCCAAATGTACATTCAACTATACATTTTGTGATGTGTGCGTTTTATAATAAAACTCCTCACATTTATAATTTTTATTTATTTGCGCAATCAATAGTTTCACTACAAAATCGTTCATTATAAATTCTAATTCTATGCTTATCATCTAAGTATGGTTGCAACATTTTTTTCAATGGCTCTAATGCGATTCTTAAATCTAATTTCATCCAATAAGTTTTTTCCCAATCACTTCTTCTGGATTGTGTATACGCATATGACCAAGCAACCATATGATGAACGATATTGTTACGCTCACATATTACAACCTTTTTCATTGACATGATTATTAATTCTTAATGCAATTGGTTTTACATTTTCATTTAACTACGAAAATCTCGGTCTAATAATATGCTATCCATGCCATACAGTACTAATTCTTTGGTAATGCAGCCCTGTTCTGATGATGTACCATTCATAATGCTATGAACATTTTCATGTACATCGCCTGTCATGTTATTCAACATTTCAATGAAAGTGTCATAATACTGTCTGTAACTTAAACTCTTCAGCAACTCCAATCGTGAATTTATTAAATCAGTCAGTTTCCATAACTGGTGCACTGAATCATATGCTAGATATACAAATTCTTCACCGCGCTCCATTTTTAACACTTTCTTGGTCTGTTGAATCCATTAGCCTGAAATTCTTATTCCTGCTACTTGCACTGGTGTCGTTACGTTACCCGAAAAAAATCCCATTAACGTAGTTTTTTAGCACAACAGGTGTTTCCACTTACTTTCACTTAAACTAATGCACTGCCCTTTTCCCATTAATCGCACAATGGGTTCAAAATATAATTCCGCACACAATCCCATTGAAACACACTTTGTATAATTACTTTCCGAATACATTCTTCCATTACTTCCAATTAATGAATTTTCTTTCCTGGCCTTTGAAACCTCATTTGACGTCATTGATATTATATCACTTGCTCTCAAACTACTTTGAGGAAACAATACGTCCATGGACTGTGACTGTCCATTGATGATGTCGTCACAAGCTGATGTTGGCGATTCAAAAGATGTATTGGGGCCAGATCTAGAAGATTCCTAACATGTATTCGAAACATTTGATGTTGGTGGGCGGACCACCCTTCGAGCATCACTTTCTCTCAAACTGTTTTGTGAAAACATTGTTGAATTTCCGTTGAAAGGGATCTCAAGAGACTGTGACTGATCGATTTCTTCGCAAGTTGATTTAGTAGATTCCGTAGATGTATTTGGAACATTTGTTGCTGAAGGGCGAACAATTCTTCGAGCAGAATTCTTTTCGGAACCATTGACTCTTTTCGAAGACATTCTCGAACACTTTTACGGTTCGTATCTGTATGACACTAAAAATTTTAATCAATTTATTTTAACTAAAAAAATATTTTTTTAACTACTTACTTAATTTCGATTATTTCCTTTCTTTCACATACACACAAGTACCGGTACCCTTCCGTTTTCACTCTATATAGCAATGCTATATGGTGGGGGGAGGTTCTTATAAAACCTCAAACCTCAAACCAACTACAAAAGAAACCTCAAAACCCTCAAAAACCTCAAAACCTCTTGTTTTGCTATAAGAACCTCACAACCTCCCCACATGTATTTTTTCTCATTGTAGAATATGTGAATGTTGGTCAAAAAACTTTCAAAACCTCCATATGTACAAAAAATCTCAGAACCTCAGAACCTCAGAACCTCGGAACCTCAGAACCTCAGAACCTCAGAACCTCAACCTCAGAACCTCCTCGTTCTAGAATCGGCGAATCTACACTACTTGTAAAGAAGGGAGATGTTGTATAGTGTTACCAATTATATGTATATGTATATGAAATACACTTCCTTAGTTACATACTAATTTGGTTACCTAAGATATTTGCTTATTGATATTATGTCTTGTCTTATTATAATTTTCATGTATGAACACGATGTGTGTATTTTGTCTTGCACAATTGAATAAATATTATTTCGTACTTACAACGTGTGTATACAAAACATGCAACAAGAGCCACTCTGTACCCCACCTAACATCAGTTTCTATGAAATAGTGACATTTGTCATACTGACATTTAATGTCATATCATGTCAGTGGCACTGACGTTTGTCAAAATCTGACAATTCGCAACACAACGATGAAGGCTGTGGATTCTGTCAAACTGCTTCTATAAACTCTTATAGCACCTAAACCGTTCATCCCACTGATCTAAAAATTTGTATACATGTTTAAAGTTACGGGAGGATGAGCATCTATCAAATTGGTCAAAATCGGATAAATCTCTAAGAATATGTATGTAACACTTACCACTTCCGGTTGTCAGATTATGGCCAAAAACAATCCGGTTCGTCCCCTGGCAATTCTAAATAAGTATGCAAAATTTCAGCCCGATCCGTTGTACCGTTTGGACGCTATCGTGTTCACAGACATGCATACACACACACACATACATACATTCATACATTTTCCAGAAATCATAGCAATCGATTCAGGGGACCTCGAAACACGTATTTCCGCGAAAATCTCGAAACGTCATTTTCCGTCGATTAAAATACTTTCCTTCTAGGGTACTAGTCGGAAAGTAAAAATAGAAACTCATTGTCATATTCATATTCATAACTTGTGGTGCAGTGTAGTAACCCAACTAGCTTAAAAAAATTAGTGGGCAAAATAACTTTTAATGCTTACATTAGCTATACATAATATGTATGTATGTTTTCACGCATACGAACACAGATGGGGAAATTATAAATAAGCTGGAAATAACCATTTGAAATAAGAAACGAGGTCTGATTCATGTTTTATGTATCAGTGCATATATTAACTCTAATAAGTAAAGTCAGGCGTCCATTGCGATTAAATGAAGAAATGGCGATATTTTACGTGACATACGGCTGTCATTAAAATGCAACAATAGCAAAAGACCTTCTTTGGGTAAACAGTACGATTTTACAGAATCAGATGTCTCCACAATTCATTGTGAGCTTAACTTTCCGACCGACTAAGCCCTGCGTAACTTGACTCTACGTTGCATGTTGGGGTGAGATTATTTCGCTTGATAAGAAGATTTAAAGTAATCCCTGAGAATTATTTATTCAGGGACATTTGCAAATATTTTTCTACTGATGAATTTCTACTTTACATTATTTTTATTCAGATTTTGAATTACATATGAAAACGGTTTGCATTTTTCTCCAAAGTATCTTTAATAATGTTGCGACTAAATTTAAATCAAAGCCTACATATAACTTACCAAAGAACATAAATTACATCCTTAATGGCATAGCCGAACCACCAATAACTTGCCAAACAACTCAAAACTAAATAAGCTCCAGCTTAACAAACTCTTCACTGGGAACAGAGTGCACGAGGCCGTAGTCAGAGGCAGTAGTTTAATACGAGTCCATTAGTCCACCAATTCTAAACTACTTGATTAACATCCATCCTAGCAAACTTCCTAGATAAAACAAGTTTTGCATTAAAAGTTAACGAGTCGCTTAATTTTCAGATTTTAGGTCACGCGTTACAATAAAATTATAATGCAAACTCCGTTCATTTCCCAGTTCGAGATGGCTAATCGACACAAACTCGAATCTAGACAATTTCACGATCAATTAACTTTAAAGGGCGAGTAATACGTCAGGTGGTTATTAATACGTTTTACAACTTTGTAACTGAAAATCAAGCCTATATATAGCACCCCATATAATGATTGCATAGAATTTTTAAGTCTGCCCTAATCATTTGAGAGGTTATTTAAACGTTTAATGTCATTTTTGTGTTACAATTTTTCGAACACAACTCGGCCGCCGGCGAAGCCGCCACAACTTTCTATCGGGAATTAAATTTTGGATGCGCTAATTTACATTTATAAATTTGGACGCTGTTCTGTATAGCGGCGGGATGTTTTATTAATGGGCTGAATAAATTAAGACACTTTTAGTTATTTTCCATCGCCCCGCGGAGAAAAATTTTGCATTCGACATTTTCCCGGCGGTCTTTTCTCAACTCTTTAGGCCAATCCCTCAGAAGATGAACATCGATCATGCTGTTAACTGGAGGCTTTTTCTTCAACCTCTCTCACCATTATTAACGTAAAAGTAGTAGTTGTCAAGTTTTTTAGTATATGTTAAATGATCGATGATTCCGGTAGAGTATTTATGAAAGCAATATAATTTTGTTTGTCTTAAAGACAAGTTTTGTACGTCAAATGTGAAATGCAATGATAGAGAAAGCAATTCTCTTCCAATGGTGTATTCATATACAGGTGTTTCATTTGTTTTTTTAACATTTGAAAATGTCGAAATGGAATTACTAAATTATGAATTTTGTTTTGAACTTTATCATCACACTGTATATTTATGTATTTTACCACCACATCGACGATCACGCCGGTTCAGTATCTCCTCTTCCTATCATATTTTTACCCATCGGCGAGGCTTAGATTGAACTCGCGCTTCGCATAGAAATATATTTTCATATATACTAATAAGCGGTGCTAAATATAATGACGCCGTCGGGATATTTCTTATCGCGCGTCGGCACGCCGAGGGACGCCAGCGAATGGCTAAATCATCCCGCGGTGAGGAAAGTATCGGCGGGAGAACTTTGTGTGTCAGCGGGACGGCAACCCAAAGAAAATATTCAATCACGTTTCCCTGCCGTCAGGCGATCTCTTCCACTGGCTAAAACAGAGTTAATGGAAATTCTCGATCAGACACTCTGGTCATACAAATTTATTACTGGTATTTGGTTAACTGACGGCGTCTACCGCAGTTTGATATATGTCGCCAATTATATTTGGTTACAGCATAAAAGGACAAAATGATAGAGCAGTGTTTTCTCTCTCATACACATAGAGAGAAAATAATTGTAATGTCAAATAAATGTATGTACTTCTTTGCACATATTACGTTGAAGCGATGAATTTATGATTAAAACAAATAAGTCATTGAAAATTAAAAAACAGCAGTTGCATATGCTGAAAGAAATATTGTGTTTCAAGCATATCTTAAGTATAAAGAAATAGTTTTTTCGAGCAGACGATTGTTTTATACTAAATAGTTTTGCATAATTTCCATAAAGTAGAAATTATTTGGATTTTATTGTAGAGGGATTGAGACATGTTTGACTGAAATAAATCCGGTTTCATTGGAAACAACTATCGGCCTTATAAAAGCGATCAGTACTCTGGTTTTTCGTCATTGGAAAATCTTTCGCCATTTACCAAAGATTTTCATGGAAAGGAACTCTAATGAGGTCTCTAATGAGGCTCTAATGATTCTACAATTTTTTCAGCTTAGCTGGAACCTTAATTATTATAAGGAAGCATTATACAGCAACGATTGATTGAAGTAAAGAAAGATTATTTTGTTTAAAAAAAATTACACTCGCATTATGTATCTAATTCGAAAGCACACTTACTGAAACTAAACACTATTTCATTTTATCAAAATTTGTATGTATAAAGAGTCGTATGTAAGCTTTCATTATTTTATACAAAACCTCCATTAAAAAATCCCAATTTGAGGAGTAAATTTACTTTTGAGTCCATTAAAAAATTACAAATGTCCATTCAATAAATTCGCGTGTCAAATAGAAAATGCTGTTCTGAACAATTTATTATTCATTCTGTCCCCTAAAATTACCTACTCGTCCATTAAAATAATATATTTCGTCCATTAAAATAATCCATTTCGTCCATTAAATAAATACACAGGCGTCAAATAGAACGTTCTATTTTGTGCAATAATTTATTCATTTTGTCCCCGAAAGTTACTTATTTGAGCACTAAAATAAGAAAGTTATTCAGCATGATTTAATGAAAAATGCATGTTGTACATGACTTTAATACGAAATATTTAAAATTAAAGATACTGTACAAAAAATCTAAAAAATCTCTGTTGAAATAAAATTAAGTGCTTCCGGAGCTTTACAGTACTACATTACAATCATTTGCTACTCTTCTGTACGCGTTTCTGGCGGGAATAAAATGGTGGCGGCAAGCAATTCTGACGGTAAGCCGTTTGCATGTATCTACCCTTTGACATCATTAGATGGTGCTGCCATCTCTCCACAGATATAGTGTGAAACATAATGCACGAAATAGTATTTCTAGTAGGCAATTTATTTTTCTTATGAAGCACATGTACTATTGAATGCTCATGTTAAATTTTCAAATTATAAATTATTTAACTTATGGGACATTTAATTTTTTAAATCACCGAATACATTTTAAAATGGACATTACGTTTTTACAAAGGTAATCGTTATATTGCTTATTTATTTATATAAATGTACATATATTTTATAAGATGGACATTTTCGGTATATAAATTGACGTTTGTAATTTCTAGGACACATTTATCACATTAATGGACGAGTCAGTAATTTAAATACACATACAATAGTATTTTTACTTTTCAAATATTTTATCCAATGCATATTGTAAATGCTTGTTTTCGTTTTTCTATTGAGGTTAATAATAACCCTTCTTTAAATCGTTCGAAGTCAAGAACTAAATTGTCAAACAGCAAGAAAAAAATGTTTATCTAAAAAACTTATAGTTTCTGAAACAAAATAGTCGTTTTTTTAATATTATGTTACTAAATTTTAATTTATTAACTGTTCGTCAAATATGTAATTCTAAATATGTATACCAAATTTGCAGTCCGATGCGTTGTATGGCATACATGCACGAATGATAATACACCTGGACTTCTTCCAAAAATCATTGTAATCAGTTCAGCCCAAAACGTGTATTTCCACCGAAAATTTGTTTTCCATTTATTACAATACTTTCCTTCTATAAGATTTAGTAGGAAAGTAAAAATGGACACCAATCTCTAATAAAACGAAGCTATATTCCAGATCTTGCACACTGGGGCGTCTTAACTACATTGTCTGTAGCTGACTGCTGACCTATTTCCAATAGACATTAAATGAATTTGAACAGAATTTGCTTTTGTGACTACTAGATGGTAGCGTAGCTCCATCTAGTAGTTTTGCTGCGTATCCGGCGCCTTCGCCATTTCTGCTAACACGAAATTTTTATGAAGTATACATCTGATAAGATTATCAAGATGTATACAAAAAACAACAAAAAACTAAAACTTGATTGTAGATCGCCTGCAAAGTTTGTAGATAAGAAAATGTGAAATAAATTCAGCCCGATACGTTGTTCCGATTGAGCGCAATCGTGTTCACAGACATACATTCATACCCATCCACATACAAATATACATACATACATACATTTTTCAGAAATCCTTGCAATTTGGGGACACCAAATTGCATATTTCCGCTGAAACCTCGAATTTTTTTTCCGTCCGTTACAATACTTTCCTCTAGGGTACTAATAATAATAATAACTAGTCGGAATGTAAAAATTTCTAGGGTGACGCTTACCCTTCTTTCCGACTACATCCAACTACATCAAGTTTCTTAAGGCAACATAATAAGTTACGATAAAATCACTAAAGTTAAGACCAAGAGCAGATATATTGTAGTATTAATGTTTAATTATGTGCTCATTTATTATTAATTATAGGTCGGGATTGTGATAAATCTTGCTTATTTCTTAACTTTGCTATATCCATCGGTAGCAAACATATAGCATAACGACTAGGAAGGGATTTCTTTGTGTCAGTCCTGCTCCGCAAGGCCTGATAAATTACGAATTCTGATCACGGGCCTGGCACGACTGGTTTGCTTTGATTAAAACGTGTTTTAGTTTTAGATGGGAGACGTGACCAACACTAACGATGTGTCCCACTACTACTGCATTATACTGTGCAAAACATGTTTAAAATTTGTTTAGAGACGTATTGATATAATGTCAGATGCACAAACATGAATAAATTTTAATCTAACGAGAATTTCATTATAACAATGGTGCTGATGTTGTTTTCTCTTAGTAAATATAATAAATTCTAAAGCTTCAATAGTGTTACGGAGTTGATGTGCAAAAACGTAGTCTGAGTTGTGTTATTATAATGTTTATTTAATCTAATACATACACTTATTTATATTAACCGCTGCCCTTGTATATATGGGGTCCCCTTTTATATATGCCTCATATGTACGTCGCTTAAGTCTGCTGGCTGGGGCGGGCAATTCTCGCATTATCTAATATTCTAGTTCTAGTTACACATCCCCGCAAATCGCCTGACCCATGGTTTGATGACATACCTAATAGTTACCAAAATGCTGATTTCTTCATGTTTCACTTTATGAAAAAATGTAAAATTGTAATAAAATTCTTAAGCATATTCACAATTGACATATTTTACTTCTACAAGGTCCACAATACGTAATATACAGCATTCAATCTTTTGCACATTTAATTTCAATCAATTTCACAAGTCCCACGGGAGAAAACCAATCGAGACATGTTCTCCATGTCAACGGAAATACAAATTCGATTTGCCACAACGGCGGTGGCGATATCTAGCGGCTATTTGGAGAAATACCTGCTCCGCCGGATTCTAACCGATGTAGGTCCTCTGGTCGGCGGCCACTTGATTTATAATGTACGGCGATTACTGGGACCCGATTGAGGTGACTTCTGGTCGAGTTCATTGCGAATTTACACGATGCGGAAAATTTTGTTTTAAAATCAATTTTGGTGTGTCCGCGAGTACGCTTCAACCCCATTTTCTAACCACCCCCGTTCCCATTCTCCATCTCCATTCGACGCCCTTTTTCTCCACCCCACTTTGTCACCTCTTCAGTGGAATTATGGCGATAGTTGTGTCGGCCCGGTGCACACTTGAAATATAGAAATAACGGTCGACCCATTTGTCCATTCTACGGTGGCGGAAAGCGACGCGACGGTCGATATTGTTTTATCATGTTGAGAATAAATGATATTTGATTTTTTTTTGTGGCGAAGCGACGAAGGCTGTAAATTGGGTTTGCTCGGGAAATATTGTTTGTGAAAAGTGGAAGGATCTGACAAAATAGTTCCGAATAGATAGGTTAATTATATTATTTTAATTAAATCGAGTTTAAGGTTTTCTGTTGCTATTTTTACTTCCCGATTAGTACCCTAGAAGAAATGTATTGTAATCGACGGGAAAAAAAATCGAGATTTCAGCGGAAATACCCCTTTTGGGGTTCCCTGAATCAATTGCGATGATTTCTGGAAAATGTTTTTATCTATGTATGTCCGTGAACACAATTGCGCCCGAACGGAGCAAGGGATTGGGTTGAAATTTGGTATACATACTTACAATTACCAGTGGACGAACTGGATTGCTTTTGGCCACAATCTGACAACTGAAAGTGGCAAATGTTAACCAAGCCGACACCATCTGACCATAAAGTGGTTTTAAATATGTACACACATTTACAGATCAATGGGATGAGTTGTTTAGGCGCTATAAGGGTTTATACCGATCGGTTTGGGACGTAATGCAGGACTGACACCCGCACGTTATTATCATGTTTACATTATCACCAGGTAATTGAAGAATCAATAAAAAAAGAAGTAGAGAAATAAACCTCGCAGGAAAACACACCGATACGTGACTGTATATTATACTCATTTGTATAGAAAGGTGCCTTGTAATATTATGGAATATTGGTATAGTTTATTTCACGAGCAGTGGCAGTAAGCCGCTGTCATAATGCCCAAACGTTCCTTCGCCTTGACATGTGTGTTAGAATGAAATAGCAATCTTCTTATATTTCATTCTAACAGCGGCTTACTGCCACTTTTCGTGAATAAGACCATATATGTGTTGGTGTATAATTCGTGTGAAGTTGCAAATGCTTTGAAAAGATCAGTTGAGGGTAAAAGTGCTTCATAAAAGCGGGAGTATAAATAAAAATTTTAATATTTTTTGTCATTTCATGAAATCAGCACAAGAAATGCATCGCTTCTTTCCACTTTACATCATTATTGTATTTCTACCAACAAACTATCTCTAAATAATGTATTTTTCTTTGTTTCAGGTGAACAAAACTCAATACACAATCCACAAGATCCGGACTTTTTGGTGCCCATGGACAATGTGACAGTACCCATAGAAATGATATTTGATAGAAAATAGAAAACAGGCGATACTGTCCTGCATAGTTCATAATTTACGGAGATATAAGGCGAGTATCAAGCGTCATGTAAACCAACTCGTCAGCGTTAAATTTATATTATCTTTCGACGTTTTTTGTTACGCCGACAAACAAGCTGTACGGTTTACACACCCCTACATATTTAACTACCGGCTGTTATGATAAGGGTAATGCCCAAACGACTCTCTTGATGGAGATCTCATCTAAAATTTACAATGCGTACAAGGGCTCGTAAAAGTTTTTAAAAATTCGCACGGCACGCTTTACCTAACTCAACATTATTATGTATCACTGTTTCACATGAGATACAGCAATAGTAATACACCATCCCAACGATAGTTTAGTTATTTTCTTGTTAATAAACTATTTTACCAATCTTATATTTGACGAGTATGTATCTATTCGCGCAGGTAGCTTCGGTACGAGCTGAAGATCAAACGGTCCTCAGCTTGCAAACGAAGGTTGTTACGCATAATTCCCGCGTGTGGCGACAACATGAAGATGTGGCAGTTGCGCATTAAGTACGTGAAGGAATCGGATCGCGGATGCTACATGTGTCAGATAAACACGAACGCGATCAAAATCCAACAGGCTTGCATCGATGTCTACGGTTAAGTTCATGTAAAATGTATAAGAAGCAAATACCATTCGCTCAAAAATGTTTTTTTTTTTGATTGCATGACTTGTATATGGACGTTTCCCGATTACCTACTGCATGTTGATTTAGTAAATGTTCTACGAAGCTATGACTGACCTTAAAAATAATGTTTTTTATATTTCTCTGTAATTCAAAAATAATTTCAATTGTACGTTTACACTGCATACCGACCATATTTATCACCACAAAATCTGTAACACACCTCACTTTCTCATAATAAATCAAAATTACCTCCGAGAATTGAATTAACCCCATCGAAAAAAGCACCAAAAAATCCCGCTACGTACACAAACTCGTGAAAATTGTCACCCTCGACCTACTAAATTGGTATAAATAATCCCTACCGTGATCCACGTGAGGCAACGCTCCGGCCGGCGCAATAATTTTCCCTGTATCTTCTTAATAAACCTACCTTCTACCATAATTCGTCCAAGTGCCTACCCTAAGCATACGTACTAACGTAAACGACATTTCCGAGCATGGAAATTCCGCGAGCTGGGCCCCTAATCTCGAGGCCGTGTGGATTAGTCCGCATATGAAACCACCTATCTCTCTTCTTCTATTGGCCTAAGGGCAAGATTCCGTACACGGATTTTTAGTCACCGATTTGAGAATACTATCCCTGAACATTAAGTGGACCGCTGTTTGTCTTGCTCCGAGCCGAGATAGAGTTCTATGAGTGCTCGAAATTTGATTTCCGCAGCGGAAAACATGCAGGATACCGTTTAGCCGGTTAACTCGTCAGACTATCGATCACGGTGGGCTGTGAACCCCAGAACATATTCTGGACTTCACAGCCTTGATCTCTAACAGTATTAAAGAGTAAGAGGGTCGGAACAACGTATGGATATTAATGGCACTATGTGAATTGTAAAGTCGGGAATTACACGGATGTGCAGGTTAGCAGCGGCTAAGGTTGCTGTGATGATATTAGTTTGTGGGTGTCGTGTTGTGGTGTTAATCTACTTTGTTCTTATATTCAGGAAATTACAGAATATTTTAGCTAAAATATACTTTTTTGTTCATTACAATAGGGTACTACATCATCGAATATACTAATGTTGCAATATGCCTGGGAATGCCTGAATGCCTACTTTTAATGAAACTTACATTAATTTCTCTAGATAGTAATGAACCAGATATGTAAATCTATGCACTAAGCAAATACCTCTTTTAGAAAACGACTATCAAAACAAACACCAACTATGTCCTTTAAACTTAATGCACTAGCGGCAAAAAATCGAGCACGAGACGCAATAATCTTTCGAGGCAGTTTTCAAATTAATCAAGGCGTCCGGTAAACACATTCCCCTTCCGCAAACGAAGACACCGTAGAAGAAGAAGAAGAAGAAAAACAGAAAAACATGGTAAAGACGCAACGCGGTAGGATAAAGTTTTTTAATTTAAATTAACTTAAACGAAGCACCACATCCCTTTGCCGAGGGGCAACTTGGGACTGTGCCTAGCGACCCCTACCGGAATTAGCTACATTTATTCGTCACAGACGTGGCGTGCGCGATATTACGTCGGCCTGCTTGATTTTATGTCGAACGCTTTGATCTAAGGACTTGAATGATTGATTAAGTTGAAGTATCTTCGGTACCGCAAAGGTTATAATAGAGGTGCTCATTAGTGAAAATTAACCAGCTAAATGGTTAATGTTAAAACAATGTTTCAAAATTCAAATTTGTGGTATTCCGGTTAAAAACAGCAGACATGGACTGGAATTATTTGAGATATAACACTACTATTTGCGTTTCGTTTTTTATTTTAAATATTGTTTCTGACTTACTACTAGATGGTGTGCTGTGCACACATACTCCATATAATAGCCACTAGATGGCATGGATAACAGCGCATGCTTCGCAGCGCCACTGCATTATGTGTATGAAACCACACTAGAGTCTAGTCGCCAGATAGGAAGATCGCCCGAAACTTTCCGAAGTAAAACGGGCGTGTTCGTGTTTTGTATTTACGGTACGAATAGACACCAGCGGCTGTCGTGCAGACATACAAAATTGATGTGTTTCTGTCAGTGACGTATTGCATGGGATCACATTTTGATTTGATGCTGCCTTTTTTGCCGTAGTACAGGTCAGTCCACTACAGGTCAGCATACAGCTGTCCCTATATGCACAAAAATTAAGTTATAAAATTTCGTTGCATGCTCGTAGAAAAAGTATAGTATTCCATTCGGAAGTAGTGGCAATTTCTCACTCAAACGTTTTGCAACACTCGCGCCTACGGCTCGTGCTGCAACTTCGTTCTCGCGAGAAATTGCTTACATTACTTGATCATAGAATAATATACTATTTTTAATAATGTCGTTCTCAGGAGTGCTGCAAATTACTCATCGCTTATAAGTGTGTATGAATCAAGATTTAGACGTATCGCGCAGCTTGATTGTTGTGAATATGCAACCGAATACAACACTGTAAATACGTTGCCTACGGAGGCGGATATTATAGAGATTAAATTAATATTACTATTATCTTTACTAATTAAATAACTGTTAGGGCTCTATATGTGCTTTAAAAATCAGAAAATATACTAAAAAAGCTATAAATGCGATCTAAAAACAGGAAACAATTTAACAGCACGTTTAATATTTACGTGCAGTATTAGAGGTTAGAAATGTCATTCTAGGAAAAGACGTTCTTTTTCGCTTGGCGCATTAAATTTATACAGCAGATATATCAAAATCATTCTATTGCATTCTAACACACGGCAATATATAGGAATGAAATGTAGGGTATGCGGAAAATAACACCACAAATCGATGAATAATTTGCAGCACTGCACTGGTGAGATTGACTACCAGAATTTTTGCTTAACTTAGGTACATATTTCAGAAATGATGGAGAGCAACGAAAAGCCAGTTAGCTATGCCTGTAAGATTTGCGGAAAAAGTTTCATAGTGAAAAGTAATCTAAAACGACACATTTCCAATATTCATCGTAATACGACATATCAAGAAAAATATATATGTTACCATTGCTCGAAAGATTATGTTAATAAGTCTAACTTAATTCGGCATGTGTCTAAGTGCAATAATAATAATAATAATAATAATAATAATAATATCATCAGCGAAAATAGAAACAGATGTCCCATAAAACTAGAATGTATCTTGTGCAAAAATTACAACGATTCTAAACCTAATCTTCTGAAACACTATAATCTTGAGCATGATATTGACATATCTAGCGAAAACATGGAGTTTGTGAGTTTTACGGAATTTGAAACATGGAAAGATCAGATAGAGAAAGATTGCGTTTCGAAGTATGTACGGTTTGACTCAATAAAAACCAGTGAGAGGACTATATATTACTATAAGTGTCATAGAGATGGTTTCTATAAAACAGAAGGAAAAAACATTCGCCATCTCAAACTTAAGGGCAGTAATAAAATTGGTGGATATTGTCCATCAAAAATTGATGCGACGGTGTTTAAAACGTCCGGAAAAGTTCATGTACGATTCTTAAGGGCCCATGCCGGTCATACTATGGACTTAGGAAAGATCCCACTTAATAAATCAGACCGAAGTATTCTAGCTTCCAAAATTAGCCAGAAAATTCCATTCGATGAAATAATAAATGGCGTAAGAGATAATTTTGATGAGAATAATTATGGACGTATACACTTGTTGACAAGAAAAGATTTATTCAATATTGAACAGCTGTACAATTTGAATAAAGAGTCTGTCCGCCATTCAAATGACTGTACTAGTGTTGAGTCTTGGATTGCGCAATCGCGTGAAAATGGTACCTATTCCATTGTGAAATATTTTAAACGACAAGGGGGTCTGGATGAAGAGTATAAGGAACTTTTGGTCAATGATTTCCTACTAGTTATCATGAATGATGGTCAATTAGAGTCTTTTAAAAAATACGGCAATGACTGTTTATGCATTGACGGAACGCACGGGCTAAATGCCTACGATTTTCAACTAATTACATTGATGGTGTTGGATGATTTAAGACAAGATTTCCCGTGTATGTTTGCATTCAGTAATAGGACTGATAGTTGTGTCATGAAAGTTATTTTTAAAGTTCTTAAAAACCTCCTAGATAAAGAAATGTCGCCCACAGTTTTTATGTCGGATATGGACGACACCTTTTATAATGCTTGGTGTGAAGTAATGGGGCCAGTTCCACAAAGGTTATTTTGTGCCTGGCATGTGGTAAAGGCATGGAAAAAAACTTAAATGCCAAAATACATAGGACGGAAAAACAAAAGTATACCTATAAAGTTCTTAGGACACTACTCGAAGAACCAGATAAGACGGCCTTTGAGAGAATGTTGCCAGAATGTCTGGCCGATCTTTATACTGATCCAGATCTGCACAATTTTGTTAATTATTTCAAAGAATATTATGTCAAACATAGGAAAACTTGGGCCTACTGCTACAGACAACATGCTGGTTTGAATACAAACATGCATTTGGAGAGAGTGCATAAGACTCTCAAGTACATATATCTAAAGGGCCAAAAGGTACGCCGTCTGGACAAGGCCATTTCCGCTATTATGAAAATGGTGAGGGACAAATTATTTGAGAATCTTATTATATTAAACAAAGGTAAAGTTATTTATTTATTATTCTTGTTAACATGAATTTAGTTTATTCTGTTGTTGTAGGAAAAATTACTAAAAAACTCTCCGAGTTGCGAAGAAGGCATAAAGAAATTGACTCCATGGAAAACGCGTCGAATATTTTCGAAGTCGAGGAGGGAAAAGCGTGGACGGTAAATTCTTCAAAAGGAGACGATTTTTATACAATTCAGATTTTAAATAAATCATGCAATTGTAATCTTAAATGCGTGGACTGTAATGCGTGTATTCATGCCTACATTTGTTCCTGTCCGGACTCTGCAGTACGATGGAACATGTGTAAGCACGTTCATCTTCTATGCACACACTTACAGAAGATGAATCTGCCAACCAATGCCAAAGAAACGGAAAATACAAATTCATTAGTAATTGATGAAGAATGTGAAAATCATCGTACTGAAGAAAAATCTATTTTGAAGGAGCTCTCTTGTTCTATCTCATCATATATCAGACCAGTATCTGATGTTAACCAATATAAGGACAAACTGTCTCTAACGTTTCAGAAAATTTTGAATACGACCAATAATATAGACCAATGCAAAGTAATTGATAAAGCTCTAACATCTCTTCAGCCAACATTGACCGTAATGAATTCTGAAAGTTCACCACAACTCAACTTTGCCACCTCCAGTTTTAGTGCCCAGATAGGTAAGAGAAAAATTGAGCCGCAAAGGAGATTTATATCCACTAAGAACAAAAAACCTAAAGGCGCAACCAATACCAAGAAATGGGAATTACCGTCGTCTCAGGAAAAGAACCAGTTAGCTGTGCAGCTTTTATGTCAGTTTCATGATGATACAGTTTAGTTACTTGTTGTTCAAAACTAAGTGCAATAAAGTGTAATATTTATAATTTTGGTGTATTCTAAAACTCCAATCTTTCCCGTTTTATTAAGTGCATTGCAGGATCCAGGGTCTACACAATGAGGTAATTATGTAGAACGTAGGTGAGTGAGTGAACCGATCTGGCAACGTTGCTGCGCCCATCGGTTACTTCCGATCTTCCTATCTGGCGACTAGACTCTAGTATGAAACCACGTATTCGGCATTCGCAATATAGTCGTTATTGTGAACACATAGTCGTTTTATTAGCCGTAGCAAAATCCAGCGACAGTTGGAACAAAATCAAACAAACTCAACAACATATGGTTCGTCGAGCCGGATTCATTCGTCGCATCGTTATTTCGCAACAACATAGCAACCAAAAGTAAGTCGTTTCCATATATGTATACTTCCCGGCACATTCCTCATAACCTCCATCTTGTCGATCACGTTATTCATACGAAGTCACTCGTGCACGTCGTAATTCACAATGGACTTGAACGTGTTGATAAAAAACGTTCATTAGTATGGTCCAAATTAACGCATTTTGAATCGTTTTTAAATACAAAAGGGGCTAAAAACCGTGATGAGCTAAAAATTAGGGTGGAAAAATTTGCCAACATATTGGACGCGTATGAACGGTTTCAAGGGGATATACAACTTCTTGATTCAAAGCAAGAAGTAGATGGGCTTAATTTAAAAACAATTACTATGAATTGATGACAAAAGCCAATAAAATTATCTCAAAATCCAATAGCTAGAGTAATATAATCGTATACCCTACTTTATCGATAGGTGACACATCCAAACAAACAAATGTAAAATTACCGAAGATTTCTTTGCCGGAATTTAGCGGAAGCTACGAAACGTGGCTACCATTCGCTGACGCATTGCGTTCTTTAATTGACGAAAATGAACAACTGAATAGCATACAAAAATTTTATTATTTAAGATTTTGCTTAAAGGGTGAAGCCGCGCAGGTTATCAACCCATTAGAAGCGTCGAAGCAAAACTACATCGAAGCATGAAATTTATAAAAAAAAAATAGGTACGAGAATAAACGTATTATTGTGTAAGCACATGTGAGGGAGTTATTCGAATGATCTACGGCAAATCAAGAATCTCATACTCATTTGAGAAAATTAGTTGATCATTTTCAAACACATTTAAGGTCTTTGCAGACATTAGGTCAACCAACGGACAGTTGGGATACTCTTTTGATTTATTTAATTGTTTCAAAACTGGACAGCAAAACAAAGAGAGCGTGGGAAGCTTCAATTAAAACAAACACTCAGCCAGATTTAAAACAATTATTAGATTTTATGACAAATCAGTGTATGATAGTTGAATCTTTAGATAAAGGTAAATGCACAAACAAAACAAATGCCATATCTTATGTCATAACAAATAAACAAAATTGTAAAGTTTGCCAAGGAATCATTTACTGTATCATTGCAAAAAAATCTTGGACCTTGGAGTTGTCCCCTAAACAAAGATTTGAAAAGGAAAAGACATTGCGACTTTACATTAACTGTCTGGGATTTGGACACCCAAGTAAAGAGTGTAATGCAAGCAATTGTAAGAAATGCAATATGCCTCACAACACCTTGTTGCACTTTGGGAAACCGACCGATACGGTAAAGCCATCTCCTGAGACTCGGACTCAACCAACAGAGTCAGTAACCGTGCATAGTATGGCTGACAAAAATGATTATATTCTGTTATCGACAGCAGTAATTTTGATGAAAAATTCACAAGGGTTAACCTAATTAAATGTCGTGCATTAATCGATTCATGCTCACAGTCAAATTTTGTCACATCAAAATTAGCAGCTAGATTAAATTTAAAATATTCAAATATTTCAACATCAGTTAGTGGAATAAATCAGGCAACTTTTAAAACGCCAAATCTATGGTGCAAGTTGAAATTTCTTCGACAAATAGACAATACTACAAAAGATTGCCATTTTTGATAATAGATAAAATCCCCGACAAATTACCAAAACATAAAATAAATGTAGCTGACTTGAACATCCCTGAAAATTTAAACTTAGCGGATCCTTCGTTTGATCAACCTGGTGATATCGATTGTTTGTTAGGTGCGTCAATTTTCTTTAATTTACTTAGTATTGGGTAGAAAGAGTTGGGACTTAACAAACTCATATTGCAAAAAACGAAATTAGGTTGGGCCATTTCCGGTCCAAGAGCAGACATGTTTTTTTCATAGCAAACAACACGAATAACAACAAAGAATTACTAAATGTGGTTGAGAAATTTTGGATAATTGAAGAGCCGTAAGCCGCAATAAAATACAAGTCGAGTGAAAAAATCGAGTGTGAAACCCACTTTAAAATACATCACAAAGAGAAATCGCGAGCAAGGGATTGATATCAATGGAGCGAAAATTCGCGAATGATCAAAACTTAATGTAGCAATATTCCAAATTCATGGCAGAATATGAATTATTGGGGCATATGTCACAAATATCAGAACAAACAGACAATGAAGCTTAAGTGGTCAATTATTTGCCTCATCATTGTGACTTTAAATTAGCTAGCAGCACGACTAAACTGAGCGGAGTGGTGTTCGATGCATCATCTAAAATCTAAAACATCATCTGGATTGTCACTAAACGACGTGCAAAGGGTGGGACCTGTAGGTCAAGACGATTTGTTATCGATAATTTTACGCTTTAGGCTTCACGATTTTGTACTAACAGGCGACATAAGAAAGATGTATAGACAAATCAACATCGACCCACTACAGCTCGATTTACACAGAATATTATTGCGTGAAAGTCCTGATATTCCGATGAAGCATTACAAGTTAAATACCGTGACTTACGGAACTGCGTCAGCTTCATTTTTAAGTACTAGATGTTTTGCAAAAATTAGCAGATGACAACAAGGATCAATATCCTAGCGCAGCGCGAGCAATTAGTCATGATTTTTATACAGACGATCTCCTTACAGGGACACCTTTCGCAAGCGATTTGTTAAAATTAAAGGCCGAAATAATAAATATTCTGCAAAAAGCTAAGTTTGAACTAAGAAAATTCAATTGAAACGTTAAAGAAATTAACGAAAACAATGACTTATTGGATTTGAATCTGGTTGAGGCTAAAATTTTAGGTATAGCTTGGGATCCAATTTCGGATAAATTTAAGTTTGTAGTTAATATCAACATAGAAAATAATAAATTCACAAAAACGTTTATACTTGCTACTGTGTCACAGATATTTAACCCTTTGGGGTTGCTTGGTCCAGTATTTTTACGGGGGGAATTATTATTACAGAAATTATGGCAACAAAAGATTAATTGGGATGAAACAATTTCACAAGAATTTTATTTACAAACACTTGTTTTTTTTTATGATTTAAAAGATATAAATGCTATATCCATACCAAGGCCGGTAACACTCAGAAACACGTTATTGCATCAGATCTGCGGATTTTGCGATGCATCTGAAAGTGCGTATGGTGCTTGTATTTACTTGAGGTCAATTGACGGGCATGGACAAGTAGCAACTCGATTATTAACAGCCAATAATGATCTGTTGTGGAATGGTCCATCATGGCTGGTATTAGATGACCATCTTTGGCCTAATATAGAGGTTAACAAACCTGAAAACATTTCAGAAACAAAAACAGTCAGCTTACCGGTCACCGATGCCAGAAAGGACATATTTGATAAATATTCCACTTGGACTAAATCGACCAGAGTCATTAGCTATTGTTTACGTTTTATAAAGAACTGTTCAAGACAATCTGGAGAAAGATTTTTTGGTGAGTTAACTGTTGACGAGTTAAATAATAGTGAAATTAGTAAATTTAGGTCAGACACAGGCGTTTAGAAACGAAATTTTGGCATTAAAAACATACAAAAATGTCAATAAAAATAGCAGCTTGAAATCACTAGATCCATTTTTAGATGAGTATGGCATCATACGACTTGGTGCACGGTTGGAAAATACAGATTTGCATTATTCACAAAAGCATCCTATAATTTTACCACAAAGACACAAGATAACACAACTAATAGTGAGATACAAACATTTAGAAAATTTACACGCCGGTTTAGAAAACTTACTATCCATTATAAGATCAGATTATTGGCCCATTAATGCAAAAAATAAAAAAAAAAACGAGTATTGCGATCTTGCACTATTTGTTTTAGGATCAAACCACGTAATGAAATTCCTAAAATGGGGGACCGATATTAATTAAAGATGGGAAATTAAGAAATAGAAATACATTAAATCATATATTTGTTTGTGTGTCTCGCCACGAAGGCAATACACATTGCATTAGTCACTGATTTATCAGCCGAATCATTCTTAAATGCATTAAAAAGATTCGTAAGTAGACGCGGACTTTGTGAGAATCTGTACTCGGATAATGCTACTAATTTTAAGGGAGCTTACAATCAAATAATTAAGACAGAGTTTAAGGGTCTTGATATAATTCAGAGTTATTTGGGATCTAAACAAATACGTTGGCATTTTATACCACCTTGTAGTCCTTATTTCGGAGGCATCTGGGAGGCGGCCGTGAAAAGCACAAAAAATCATCTTGTACGGGTCATGGGTAACGAGCGATTGATATATGAAGCGCTATCCACTATCCTAATCCAAATTGAACCTATCCTAAACTCCAGACATTTGTTACCCTTATCCTCTGATTCCAACGACTTACAGGTTCTTACACCTGGACACTTTTTAATCGGCGACGCTTTGGTGGCAGTACCAGAAAGGAGTGTTATGGAAATTCCTGTCAACAGATTAAACAACTATAAACAACTTATGAAAATGTACCAAACCTTTTGGAAAACATGGTCAGCACAGTATCTTCACACACTCCAACAGTGATCGAAATGGATGTTTAATAAACCAAACGTGATCAACGTCCCAACGGGCGACCTAGTCTTGATCAAGAAAGACAATCTCCGCCCTCTTCAGTGGTCAAGAGGACGCGTGAAAGTCGCGCAGTGTACACACCATTTGTCCGTTTCCAAAAGACTGATATTCAAAGAAACTGATGTTAATTTACTTTAAAATTAATCATTTATTTGTACTTACCTTGTTCATTTTGTATTACACATTTATTTTTTCGTTGAAATTCGAGCCTTTCAAGGCCGGCGGTATTTTTGCGTTTTGTTTTTCATTTTGGAACTTTGAAGAAGAAAAATTGTTTTCTAAACATAACACAAATATTAACCACGGCGATTCGAATAAAATTTTTTACTTTTGCGATGGTCTGGTTGGCAGCGTACATGGACTAATTTTAGTCACCGACCAGTGGGAGGCGTCTAATTAAATTGCCACCATTAACCGTATATCACCGGAAGCAATTGCCCATGACAGATCAATTGCATTCTTCCGGTGTTGTCGCAATGCTCCGTCCGGTATGGATTTCACGCTTCAAAATTTCCAGCCATTTATTCTTCCTTCCCGTAGCTATCCAGGCTGCAAATCTGCTCATCCTTGGCCCCTCTGTTTCATTCCTTCGGTATCCCCCACCTCTCACACTCTTGCAGAAGGTTTAATGATGGCAAACGCCTCATTGTAATTCGTTGTTCTGCGACAGCCTGCTGACAAAATTCAATATCTCCGCGTTACTTTCGTGATTCGCCAACTGCCAATAGAATTGCATAGTAGATTCTTTGTGTCCTTATTTTTGCTTTCCGACTAGTACCCTAGAAGGAAAGTATTGTAATCGACGGAAAAAATAGAGATGTTTGCAGAAATACGCGTTTTGAGGTCCCCTGAATCCATTGCAACACGATTGCGCCGAAACGGAACAACGGATCGGGCTGAAATTTGGTACGCACATTTGGTAACAATCTGACAACCGGAAGTGGCAAATGTCACATACGCTTTTTTATGGATTCATCCGATTTGGACCAAACTGACACAATCTCACCCTGCAGTGATTTTAAATATGTATACAAATTTACAGATCAATGGGATGAGCGGTTTAGGCGCTATAAGAGTTTATATCTATCGGGCGCCTTCGGTTTGTGTCGTAATGGGGGGCTCACGATATGTGTCAGCAACCACGCGTTATCGGCCTGCGATCCAAGAATAAATAAATACCACGCAGAAAAACACAGATACGTGACAGTGGTTATTTGTATCGAGAGATGCCTTGTGTTATGATCTAATAATATAGTATTATTATTATTATCTTACCGACATTCGTTTAAACTTTAAATTAATGTTTCACCCTCTATACGCTTAGAGAGTTTATAGATGTGTCAAGAATGTAGTCGGAAAGTTGGGTGAGGGCCACCCCAGATATTTTTGTTAGATATTCTCAAATCTTACTCTGAAAGTTTAATCCGAGAAATTAAAAAGTAATATAAACGCTTAAAGCACCTAAACTCCTCATCCCAATGATTTGTAAATTAGTATACATGTTTAGAGTCACTAGACGATAAGTTGGTATGAATTTCGTGAAAATCGGATTAATCCCCAAGAAAACTCATGCAACATTTGCCACTTGGGGTTGTCAGATTATGGCCAATAACAATCCAGTTCGTCCATCTATTACAATACTTTCTTTCTAGGGTACTAGTTGGAATGTAACCACTGACCTACAAATTTGTATACATATTTAAAGTCACTGCAATATGAGTTGGTATGAATTTCATATCAATCGGATGAATCCCTCAGAAGACGTATTTAATATTTGCCACATCCGGTTGTCAGATTGTCATCAAAAACAATCCAGTGTAATAATTGCTATATTTGGAAAGTATACTGTTAATTCTCAGAGAGGCTATGTGTAACTTATCGCATTAGATTTATGCGTGTTATCTGTTTGAATGCCCTTTAAAATTTATTGATTCAAAGTCATTAAATTTAATTAGTGAGATGGAGCATTTCTACGAATATGATTATTATATCACAGTTAATAATGAGTAACAACTGTCAGAGCCTATTAGACTTGATGGCGGTAAAGATTGGTATTTTATGGCCCTCTCGTATAGGGCCAGTGTTTTGTCTTAACCGGATATGATTACGCGCTATTCTATTGATACGATTTAACCACGCGTTGATATCAACGCATACAATACTAAATATAATCAAATTTATTATATTTTTTCAAATGCACACATCATAAATCCTTATTTTTCTTGCTAGCTTATTGGTAAGAGCCCTCCGTGAAATGCTTTATATCTCAATATTTTGTGGGAACAATGAAATAAATTACATTCATAATGAGCCCCTTTAATAAAACTTATTTGTTTAATTATAAGTAATGATATCGTGGACGGAGATAGTTTGTAGAGAAGAGGTATAAATTCAAGACACAAAAATAACGACGACAGAAAGTTTCATCAAAGAGTTAGTCAATAGAAGATACCTCTGAATCTCCAGACTACTCTGTCTCCGCGATCCACTAAGTTATCAGACCTTTGGTAAGAAGTATTTTTGGTAAGAAGTATTTGTAAAAACTGTTCACATTTGAATATTGTGTGTGTGTGTGTGTGTTTATTTCAGGATAATTTACGAGTTTTATTTCGCATTATATGCTATGGGTAGATAATATGATTGTGTGTTGTTTTTCAGTGAGTTTATTTTTTTGTTTGTGTGCATATTTTTGCAGTTATTGTACTTTAATTGATTGTATTCTTGTTGTCTTTTATTGGCTCCAATATACATCTAGATAATACAGAGTGTTGGTATTAATTCCTATCCATCTCCATGTCAAGGACCCAATAGAACTTCAAATTAAACTACCGTCTATGGCATTAATATAATACTTTGAAATAAAGTGTTGCAAGACGGCAATTATAACATATGGTGGCAGCGGCGAGATAACTTCGAATTAATATATTTGTTTATATATATTTCTTTTGACAGGATGCTGTGACATTAAAAAGTTTATTGTCATTTGCATGTGGAGATAGGATTTTTTTCTCTTTTAGTTGTGTTTATTATTAATATAATTCAGACAAAATGACTGACGTAAACGAAAGACATCGTATATTATCAGGGCTACCAACGTTTTCAGGAAATCCCGGAGAAACCGTAAAAGGGTTCTTCTCAAAAATCAAACAGCGAGGGTCATTTGAAAAGAACTAAAGAAGGCATACCATAATAAATATTCTCGAATAATTCCAGGTCAGGGAGGAATAATTCTATCCAGATGCGAGCAAGGACCGAAAGAGAGTGTGGACGATTTTGCATGCCGACTTGCATTAGCAGGAAGGCAACTATTAAACGAGAGCTTGGCATTGACAACCCTTGATAATCAAGTACAAATTGATGCTGTCAAGAAAAGACATGAAATGGACCTTATGCAACAATTTAAACAAGGTTTGAGAAGTGATATTCTGAAAGTAGCTGCCGTAAATATCTGTAGTCCAACAGCAACGTACGAACAAATAGTGGAGTTTGCAAGAAACGCCGAGTTTTCAAACAATTTAATTGCTGAAACAACACAAATTAAAAATTTTCAGATATGCGAGGAATCGATAGAACAACAGGAACCGACATACCAGGAAAATGTCACACAGATGCGGCGGCTACCTGTCCGTAATGCTGACAGAAACGGTATGCGCGCAAGAAATATGTGTTTCAGATGTGGACAATTTGATCATATTATGAGATTCTGTCGAAACCCACCAATAGAATGGAAAAACAAAAGCGATTCATCGTACAGAAGAAACCGCCCACATCCCGGTTCGGAGACAGACGCAATTAAACAGGTTTGAAATACCCTGTTTAAATACAACTCATGGTAGTGAATTGGGGTGCCATCTTTATTTAAATAATAATAATATAATAATAATAATAAACGATTTTATTTAATACACTAAGAAATACAAAAACAAAGAAAATATATGATCAAAGAAAAAACGTCCAGACGTTCTCAACAAGTTGCTCCAACCCAAACTACAACTCTAAGAATATGCAAATCACACATACAGCCAAAATTTATAAAATAAAGAATATAATAACATTCGACCGTTCCCAATACTTCATTATCAACGCACATAATTATTATCAAAACATTAGTATGATATACATGAAACACCTAAGCTCTCTGGTTCATCAAAAGCTTACAAAACATGTTATTTCTGAAGGTACATGGAGCAACGTTTCTCAAGGTATCCGCAGTACCATTATATTCACGGCAAATTTGATACGAAAAAGACCGTTTAAAAAGCGATAATCTGTGCGATGGTGGAGATTCGGCCGCGAAATCTGGTATTCAGATTATGTATGTGTTTATAAGACAGAACCAATTTATGGTAGAACAGGAGACACTGCAATATTCCATATTTGCCATATTCAGCCAACCAATCTCACTCAACTTATAGCTTATCCGGTCATACTTGCGTATTCCAAAAATATATCTTAGGCAGCTATTCTGTAACCCTTTGAATGCGTTTTAAGTCAACGGTATCAATGGCAGGGTGATAAAGAGGAATACAGTAGGCAAAGAACAAGCGAGCTGCACAACAATGCTTTGAGGCAAGAAATGTCTCAGCGGATAGAGAAAACGCAGGCGGGCGTACGCAAGGCGTAAATAGGAGGATACCTGCCCTCTGTATCGAAAGGAATTATCCATCACAACCCCCAGGTTTCTTACCTCCTCCAGCACTGGCAACTGAACACCGTCCATGACCAGGTTTATCCTTGAAGAGATTGGCGCCACCAAGCGAGGGCTCCCGAAAACAATTACCTGAAACTTCGATGGGTTAAGCTTCAAAGAAAGTGCAGAAGCCTGCGTATTTATCGCAGCGAGATCCTCGTTAATGCGACACTCCGCGCTCTCATAATCAGATGGTTTGAATGACAGATATATTTGCGTGTCATCAGCGTAAAAATGTCCTAAACAATACCTTAAATTCCTGAGCAACTGTGACGTATATATGATGAACAGAAGGGGACCAAGTAATGACCCCTGCGGAACACAACTGGTAACCGGAAGCACTTCCGAGTACCTCCCATCGACAATAACCATCTGCTGTCTGCCATAAAGATACTGCGAGAGCAAATCGATTGCCTCTTGCTGTAAGCCAGCACTACGTAGGATCTCACGCAACGTTCGATGACAAACCATATCGAACGCTCTACTAAAGTCGAGCAGGACAAGCACCGTCACCTCACCTCGATCAGTCGCCCCCAGCACATCATCGCTCACCCTCAGCAAAGCAGAGCAACAGCTATGACCACTCCTGAACCCAGACTGATAGATAGGCAACAGACCACACGAATCCAAATAATCAGAAAGTTGTCGGAATAAATATCTTTCGATAAGCTTTGACATCGCTGGCAGAATGCTAATAGGGCAGCAAAATAGCTTCCAATACTTCTAACTAATAATATAAAAATAGTTCAAGATAAAAAAAAATGAAAGCAAACACAAATATGTATATTAAAAACAGTAGTGCTGAACTTATTATACAAAATGAAACTTACAATTATAAGCGTAGGTACTGGAAAAAGGCTCGAACGCACAAATAGAAAAAAAACTGTAATTCAGAAAAGGACAGCAAATGGAACAGCTAATGTGCAAAAAAAGAAACCCTGAGCAATTGACAACCATCGCTGCAAGGCCCCACCCACAAAATAAGATAAAACAAGTGATACATTTTTAAGCATAGACCCAGTAAAACTAGGGGAAAAATTATAGACAAGAACTCTATAGCGAGACAAAAAAGATATGATAAAAGTTCATTATTCAATACTAGTTGGAAGAGCCAAATCCTTATACTTATTAAGTAATTCATTTAGGTCTACCTTACTCTGGACAAAAAACTTTTTCCCGTTTAATTTAACGTTGATATTGCCGTCAAAAATGTACACATTCGAACCACCAAAGTACTTAACCGCACGCAAGAACAAAGAGTGACGATCCCTTGTCAAGTCCTCCACAATTCGAATTCCAGTGTCCTTTAAAAGTCTCCTCTTCTGTAGCACCCCTCTTCGGTAACGATAACGTGTAATAACAATAATGTTTATCTTGCCTTTGTTTACTAGACCAACAGGATGACAGCGGTCAATGTGTGTAGCGTCGATTAGGGCTCCCATTTTAGAGTTAAAAAGCTGAAGTACGGTATCTTCTATCTTCTCACGAGCAACAGATTGAACCCCAATTATTCTGATATTGTTTCGTCGTGAATATAGCTCTAAAGAATCGCACTTTTTTGCTAACGACTCACACTTCTCTCTCAGCAGCGTGTTTTCGGTCTTCAATTGATCAACCTGCTGATTGAGAGTTTGCAGACATTCAGTAAGTCTCTTCTGAACTTCATCAGCTATCGTTTTACTCAAAACGGACAGGAACTCAGTGTCCTTTAGAAGTTCGGCCGTGCACGACTTAATTAAGTCCTTTTTGTCAACGTTTGAGCGTGTATTAGAGCCCATCTTGTATCCCAAATGGTACTAGTATATAATGTAGTCTCAATGAGATCGAGTTATAGTTTTATATCACACTTAACACGACAGAAAACAATTTTTACTGCGGAGCGATTCAGCCACGTGCCTACTCGCGTGCCATGCGGTATTATTTGTGAAGAAAAATACTGACAAATAAATGGGTTTTCAAAGCGAAAGATGATGGAACATACAAAGCTAGACTAGTAGTGAGAGGATTTGAACAACATCTGAACGAACTAATAAATGAAATATTTAGCCCAGTGATAAGCACTAGCGCTACACAAAAACTATTAGCAATTGCAGCGGCAACATCCAGACATATATCAATTCGACATAAAAACAGCATTTTTGTATGAGGAATTAGAGAGATCGTATATATATGCAGATACCTGACGGATATAGAAAGGGAGAAGAAAAAAATTTCAAATTGAGATAGGCATACGGTTTAGGACAAGCTCCCATAAAATGACATCAAAAATTTACTGAAATAATAAAGGACATCGGTCTAAATCAGCTAAAAACAGCTATATTAAAAAACAACGACGGATTAGTTATCTTAGCAATCTACGTTGATGATGGCTTAATATCAGATTCAAAAAATAAAATAAAAGAAATAACACACAACTAATAACTTTCTGTTAAAAACGTGGGAAAATCCAGACAGTTTTCTTGGTCAGAACATACAAATCACGGATACTGAATTAAAAATTTATCAAAATAAAATAGTCGACAACTTAACAGCAGACTTTAATATGACTGATTCAAAAACGACCTATATACCTTTGAGTTTGAGTGATTTTAACACAAGTGCCAAGACAATTAATAAGCTTGCTATACATAACTAATAAAACGCGACCAGATATAAGTTTCGCGGTAAACTTTTTAAGCAGATACGTAAACAATACCACAATACGCGGACTACGCAAATTGTGTCGAAACAAGAAACAGTACCACGCGGTACATTATTTTACTGAATCAGGGACCTATAAGTTAGAAGAATCGAAGCAACATTGAAATGTTATAGTTTGTAACAAGAGTTAATTTGATTTAATATACTTCGTTATTTACGGAAAGAAGTGTTTCATATTCCTGGACCCGCCACTCGCAACAGTTACTTTTAAATGCAGTCTGTCTGACTTTTAATGGCACAACCTTTGTATGTTACATAGAGAGATGCTACGATTGCGTAACAAACAAGGGGCGGCCTTTACCTTCCTGCTTAGTTAGAATAGACATTGCACACATTATGAAAATGGTGTCTAGATGAAAATGTCTAATTGGTAAAACATACAGAATAAAAGATTTTTATAAAAGAATTATAGGGATAAGGACCAATTGCACAAATATAGACGATTTTGTGAATATTCTTTATTCTGTGTGCGTGGTTGCTCTCAGTGAATGCTATGACGACCAAGACAACAACCACACAGCATGCCATAATCGACAGCAAGAACTTATGTCCAGGATAAAGCCATTTAAGTGGGGCGAGTGGCTCTAGCGGTAGAGCGCTGCTCTCCTGCTAGGAAGTCTTGGGTTCAAATCCAGGATCAGCCGAAGATCCTCGTCCCATCGCCCTTCGCAAGAGGCGTTAAACCGTGGGTGCCGGCAACCAGTTGAACACCTCTGGTTGTCGTTATCAAACAGTATGAAATGGGTAAGCGCAAAGGGCCAAGACTGGCCTAGGTGCAGCGGAATAAACCGCACCCAACTATTACATACAAAGCCATTTAAGACATTTAATGAACCCGATCCCATTGAATGTGACGATTCAGATAAAGAGGAAGTTAATGCTGGCATCGATGAAAGTTTATTAAGGAAGAAAATTCAAGAAATAAAAGTAACCGCCGAGAAAACAGCTTTAAAGTCAAAATAGGAATCTTTAATTAATTCATACTATCTACCTGAAATAGTCAGCAATTTAGTACGCATATCTTGTAATTTTCCAGCCTGGACCAGAATAGCTTGCAACTGATTTGAATCGCCAAACCAAGTAGCAGCTTCTACTGCAGTGGAGATTTCAATGACCTAAAAACTTACACATTTAACAAAGATCATCCGGTAAGGTTAGACAAGATTTTTATGAAGCATTTTAGATCGATTCAAGGTTCATTGAAGATAGGCTGCGCTGCAGTTCAACAGTAAGTATCTGCAGAACAGGAGCACCAAAATGATACGCAATTTGATGGCAGCAGCCTTGAAGGCAGTGACAATGACTCTGGTATGGTCGCTGGCTTAAAGAAGAATTGGAATGGATTGGTTAATAAACGCATTTTTGCAAAGAGCAAAAATATAAGCACTAAGCAAAAGAGAGGAAGGTATCTTCAACCCTGCCCGGACATCGAAATCATTCACAAAAAGTCGTCATTAAAAAGGAAGAAAGTTATTAACCAAAATGGAAATTTACTGTCTGGAGTAAACATACAGGGAAAGAAAATTTTATCATTGAATACGTGTCCATTTGACAGTCACTTAGAAATAATTTGTGCCGCATATGTTGACTCGCCTACCTATAAGACTTATTTGAATGAGGATGTAGATGTACCATTTATTAACTGTGCTGTGTGTAGATTATGCAAAGAATGGTTTCTGCACAGATATATATAGACAGAGAACAATAATACTTTTAAATATATTCTCGCTAAACAGTAGCAATGTTCTGGATTGTGCTGGGAATATTGGCAATGTTGCTAAAATGCTCCAGTGTTAGTGTTTTTCATATGTATTATTTATATATTTATTATTTTGCGTATAGGCATACATATATAACAGGCAGAGAGCATGTAATTAATATTATTTGTATTAAAGTACTTCCACGTTTTAAAAAGCAAGTTATTTATTACCATTGTCCACATGCGTATGTATGAATGTTTCAAATTTATATACAATTAAATCGCCAAAGTTTTATACGAACTACATCCACAAAAAGTGTTACTTACAACTGTATGAGTAAACTTACAGTTAGTTATAACCATTCAAAGTGTTTTGAAAGGTTTGATTTTCAAACCACGGGATTACATAGATGTACATAGATGACACCATTACAGTATTCAAGCATAACTGTAATAATTTTTATTCTCTAAATTTTTCATTCTTTACTACTCCGGTCTATACGTCTTACAAAACGAGTGCCACATTTATCGATTATAAATTTAGAAAATGTGGCAGCTATATTGGTTGGTGGATTCCATTGTTACCAAAGTCAGTAGTAAACACTCAGAACTGAGTCTATTGATATAGAAATAGACATTTTTATTGATTAAACTTACATAATAAATATATAGTATATACAATACATATGTGGGCGCACGTGGCGCACGTTGATGCGACACTCACTAGCAATGATAGTCGAGTAGCGTTGGAAACGAAGATGAATAAATAAATAATATAAAAAGTCAACACATCGCGTCAGCATCCCTATCACAATTTTGTCCTGTAATTTGTTATTACTCTTATTCGTTTGTATGTAATAAAGCATATTATATTATATTGTAAACCACATAATTGGTGACCCCGAACTTACCGCGCACATGGATAGACTACAGCAAGATCTTGCTTCCCTTGTGCAGCAGATGTCGACTCGACAGGAGCAGTCTGTCAATAAGGTCTCAGTCAAAATGCCACCATTCTGGCGCGATCGTCCAACACTATGGTTCGCCCAGCTCGAGGCGCAATTTAAGCTCGCGAACATCAGAGAAGAAAGTACCAAATTTTCATATGTGGTCGCAAATTTGGAAGAGCGCTATGCCTTCGAGGTTGAGGACATTATCAGCACGCCTCCCGCAGCAAACTCGTATACATACATTAAGACAGAGCTAATTAAACGTATGTCGCTGTCCGAGGAAAAGCGAGTTCGGCAGTTGATTTTGGAGGAGGAGCTCGGCGATCGAAAGCCTTCGCAATTTTTAAGGCACCTGCGGGCATTAGCTGGAGGTGCTGTTCAAGAGTCGCTGTTGAAAACTCTTTGGGTGCAACGCCTACCTGTCCACGTTCAAGCGATACTACAGACCCAAGCTGAGCTCACCACGGACCAACTAGCAACAACGGCTGATAAGATTCTTGAGGTTCAGCCGTCAACGTTTGCGGCATCAAACGTCAACGCCATGTCAGATCATGCAATGACCAGTCTGCAAGGTCAGTTAGAAGCAATCACTGAACAGTTGAAGAGATTACAGAGCGAGGTAACTAACTTAAAGCACCGAAGATTACGTAGTACGTCAAAACGCTTCAGTAGTCGCAGCCGCGACCGCAGTGTAGGTGATTCTTCGTGGTGTTGGTTCCATCAACGTTTTGGTGCCGATGCAAGAAAATGTAACGCACCATGCGCTTTCAAGTCTTCGACAAACTCGAACGGCAGCTTGTAGAGACGGCTACGAGTTGTCCACGAACACCAAGCGGTCTTTTTGCTACAGACAAGCATTCAAACACAAGATTCCTCATCGACACTGGATCGGATATATGCTGCTACCCACGCCGCAACATGCACGCAAATCTGAATTGTTCAAATTTCTTTCTTCAAGCAGCCAACAAGAGCAGTATCCAGACGTACGGCAGCACAACCATCCCGCTCAACCTAGGGCTCCGCAGAAGTTTTGTTTGGAATTTCGTTGTTGCTGACGTAAGTTGTGCCATAATTGGCTCCGATTTCTTGGCGCACTATGGTCTTCTTCCTGACTGCAAAAATGGACGTCTTGTAGACAACACCACCAAAGTGTCAGTACAGTGTCAGCGATATAACCATTCACAAGTCAGTGTGAAATGTGTCACGTCTGATTTACCCATTCTGAATGAATTTCCGTCAATCACCCGACCAGCAGGTACGTTACGCGTTACAAAACACAAAACGATGCACTTCATCAAAACCACTGACGGACCACCAGTCTTCTGTAGACCTCGTCGGTTGGCCCCAGATCGATTACGAATCGCCAAGGCTGAATTTGAGACAATGGTGAGCGAAGGCGTTGCTCGTCGGTCTGATGGACCTTGGGCATCGCCACTTCATATGGTGCCCAAAAAAGGTAACGGCTGGCGTCCATGCGGTGACTACCGAGCCCTGAATGCACGAACCATCCCCGATAGATACCCAGTAAGGCATATCCATGATTTTTCTTACCGGCTCCGAGGTTCCAAATTCTTCTCGACCATCGACTTGATAAAAGCTTATACCCAAATACCAGTGAATCCAGCCGACGTAGAGAAGACTGCTATTACTACACCATTCGGTCTCTTCGAATTTCCGTACATGGGTTTTGGTTTTAAAAACGCCGGTCAGACATTTCAGCGATTCATCGATGAAGGTCTGGCAAGTTATGATTTCTGCTACGCGTACATCGACGACATCTTGGTATTCTCTAAGACGCAGGAGGAACACAACATACACTTACATAAGTTGTTTAGTCGTTTAGAAGACTACGGGATACTTGTAAACACTCAAAAAACTGTCCTAGGCAAAGAGTGTGTCAGCTTCTTGGGCTACGAGGTCTCCGCTGCCGGCACCCGACCGCTTCCAGATCGTGCCGCGGCACTTCTCGACTATCCACGCCCAGCAAATGCAAAGCAGCTGCGTCGTTTTCTTGGTGTCTTAAACTTCTACCGTCGATTCATACCGCATGCTGCCGAAAGTCAAGCTCGCCTTCACTGCATGCTTCCCGGTCTTCAAGGAAACCAGACTTTGAGTTGGACCTCTGAAGATGAAAAGGCGTTTGTTGCATGTAAGAACAGTCTATCCGAAGCATCACTACTTGCTCATCCTGACGAAGCTGCAGAACTAGCGCTGTTCACAGATGCGTCCAACACAGCCATTGGCGCATGCCTTCAACAACTTGCTAATGAAAATTGGGAACCAGTTGCCTTTTTCTCTCGAAAATTAACACCCCGTCAAGCACAATGGCCAGCGTTCTACAGAGAACTTTTTGCAGTATACGCCGCAGTACAGTATTTCCGCCACATTTTAGAAGCTCAACACTGTATAATATACACCGACCACAAACCACTTACGTATGCCTTCACCCAGAACCGTGAGAAGCTTCCTCCCGTACAGCTCAACCAGCTTTCCTTCATATCACAGTACACCACCGACATCAGACATGTTAAAGGAGACGCAAACATCGTAGCAGACGCATTTTCTAGAATTTCGACAATCGATGCCACATTTTTAGACTACCGCACTCTCGCCGATTTACAGAATGCCAGTAAAGAACTCACAGAAATTTTGCAGCAAGAAACTTCATTGAAGCTTAAAGAAGTCCCCATTCCTGGCACCAACATCAAGATTTTTTGCGACACCTCTTCACCTCAAATACGGCCATATATTCCTCACCAACTTCGTCGAGCGGTATTTGACATGGTCCATAATTTAAGCCATCCAGGTGCAAGAGCGACTATCAAAGCAACCACGCAACGCTTTGTTTGGCCGAGTATTCGTAAAGATTGCCGTGCTTGGACGAAATCCTGCATCAAATGCCAGAGATCTAAGGTAAATCGTCACGTAAGAACACCTCTTGGAATTTTCCCAGCATCTTCAAGATTCGAACATATACACATCGATCTAGTCGGTCCTCTACCTGAAGTCAAAACGTATCGTTATTGTTTAACCATCATAGACCGATTTACACGTTGGCCAGAAGTTGTACCTCTTGTTGGAATTACTGCTGAAGAAGTTGCGGAAAGTTTGATAAGCTGTTGGTTTTCTCGATTTGGCATTCCTCTCAGGATCACGACGGATCAATGGAGACAATTCGAATCAAACTAATCAAATTAAACATCAAAGAACCACTAGTTACCACCCTGCCAGTAATGGAATCATAGAGAGATTCCATCGACAACTGAAAGCTGCCCTCATGTGTCATCAAAGCTCATGGCTCCAAGCACTCCCAATAGTTCTTCTTGGAATACGCGCGTCATATAAACAAGATTTGAATACCTCTTCTGCCGAGTTAGTGCACGGTGAACCGTTGCGTTTACCAGGTGAATTCCTTCTGCCATCAGCATCAGAAAACAAGTATCAAGACGTCAACAGTATTCTGACCCGTCTCCGTAGAATTATGTCGTCATTAAGGCCAGTTCCAACTTCTTGTCACAATACATCAAAAGTAATATTTGTCTATCAAGACTTAAAAAATTGTAAACAAGTTTTTTTGAGGGATGATACAGTAAGAAAACCTCTCCAACCTCCTTACAGTGGCCCTCACGACATCATTGGCAGAGACGAAAAAACGGCCATTATCCTGTTTAAAGGCAAGCAGATGAAAGTTACCTTAGACAGACTTAAGCCTGCTTACGTCCTACTCACCACTGAATCTCCGTCGGAAGACATCGGTGAAAAACCCAAAACTGTGTGTCAACATTCTCGACGTGTTGCATTTCGCCTTCCTTGACCTCCGTTCTCCGTGGGGGGCTACTGTGGGCGCACGTGGCGCACGTTGATGCGACACTCACTAGCAATGATAGTCGAGTAGCGTTGGAAACGAAGATGAATAAATAAATAATATAAAAAGTCAACACATCGCGTCAGCATCCCTATCACAATTTTGTCCTGTAATTTGTTATTACTCTTATTCGTTTGTATGTAATAAAGCATATTATATTATATTGTAAACCACACATATATATCACGCTAGTCGGTGTGGTTTCTCCCTCGTTCCTCACCTCGGGATTAGGACAGGTCCGTTCTCGGGCTAACGGTATTGAGGGTTCTGCTAGCTATTTGTGTTCGTCTGGTTATCAGTCTGCTTTTTCTTTTCTTTTATTATGTTAGTTTTTCTGTTTGAGCAATAATTTAACTCCAGTTTTGAAGCTGTTGTAAGAGAGGGACTTTGGCTGCTCAGCAAAGAGTTCCAGAATGCAATGTCCGTGCATTTCAAAATTGGAGCAGTTCTCTTCGTTCGATGCTTTTGTGTTCGTATGTGCGTTATTGTTCGCGTTCTGTAGCCGTGTACGTCTGCTGATTTTGTTAGTTGTAATTTTGTTTTTATACTTTTGTGTTGTAGTCTGTATATTAATAAGACTTTATTTAGTATTACTCTCTGCATCAATGTTAATTCTTTTGTTTTTATATGTACGTCAGCTGTTGGGGTATTTCGATCAATATTATGCAGTATTTTTAATAATTTATTTTGTTGTTCTAATTTGTTTATATTGGTTTGGGTTGTATTGCTCCATATATTCATCAAGTAGTTGATGTTGGCCGTGTAGAGGCTATTATAAATTGCTGCTTCTAGGCAATTTGGTATTAATGCTCTCATTTAATGGAAGGCGGCTACGGTTCTTGCATTGTTCTTTATTAATGATTTAACGTGTGCATTCCATGTTAGGTTTTCTTGAATAGTGAGTCCCAGATTTTATTTCTTTTTTTTTTTGTTGGATGGTCGTTCCATTCACGTTGACATTCAGGTGTACTGTCTCTTTTTTATTTGAAAACACTATCTTTTTCGAAACTTCTCCAACCTCCTTATATATTTCGTTCAGAGTCAGCAGATTGTTTTTAAACCATTCTTCTAATTTTGGCATATCTTCGTCGATGTTATGTTGCAGTTGGGCTTTGGTTTTTGATGAGTACAAGATACACGTATCGTCAGCATACATGTATATTGTTCCTTTTAGTGGTAATTTGAGGAGATCGTTTGTGTATGCAATAAACATAGTAGGTGGTAGAATTCCTCCCTGGGGTATGCCGAAGTTTGAGAATTGAATGCCGCTGTGTTGTTTTTCTACTCTTGTTATTTGTGGGCGATCTTCCAGGTACGTTTGGAGTAATTTTTTGAATTTATTTCTTACGCCTTTTTTTGTAGTTTTTTTATTAGTAACTTTTTGGAAATTGTATCAAATGCCTTTTTTAAGTCTAAGAATATGCAGATCACGATCTCTCGGTTGTCGATTCTACATTTGATGTCGTTGATAAGGTCCAGGACTGCTCCAAAAGAAATCCGGTACTTCTTTTGGAATGCATATTGTTGTTTGTGCATTATTTTATTACTTTCGATGTGATCGCTTAGTCTTTTGTGGATTACTTTTTCTAATATCTTGCTGATACTTGACGTTAGTGCTATCGGTCTGTAATTTTCGACTCGGTCTTTTTCGCCTCCCTTGTGTATCGGTCTGATGATTGTTTTCTTCATGTATTCTGTTCATGTACTCCTGCTTGTAGTACTGCATTTGTCAGTTTACCTATGATTGGCGTTAGGATCTGTTTATTTTCTTTAATAATATTTGTTGTAATGTTGTCGAATCCGGGTGCCTTGTGTAGTTTCATGTTGTTGATTATGACGTTTATTTCGCTTTCATTTGTTTCGCTCAAAACTTGCATCTGGGTATGTCCTGTTCGTTTGTATTTTTTGTTGTCTTGGTTGTGACGTCGATATTAGTTTTCCCGCTAGCTCTCCTCCTATTTTGGCAAAGTAATTGTTAATAGCATTTGCTATAGCTTCTTTATTTTGTAGTACTTTTTGCCCTGTTGTAATTTTGTGTATGTTGGTATTTTTTTGTTTTGTTCATAATTCTTTTGTTTATAACTTCCCATAGTTTAATCTGATTGTGCTTGTTCATGTCGAATAACTTTTGGTAGTGGATTATTTTGGCGTTTTTTATTAGTTTGTTTGTGGTATGTTTTTCGTTAAGATATTTTTGTTTCAAGAAATTGTTGTTTGGGTTTTTTATATAGCGATTGTGAAACCAAATTAGAAAAATTAAAAATTCTTACTGCAATAATTTCAAATTGTAAATATTGTTCCAACTGTAAAGCACCGGCCTTCGATTAGTATATATTAATAATGTCCTGGTGATATTTCTAATGCTTGACAACACTTTCTGGTGATTTTTTCAACTACTGGCAAAATTACGCCTTCAGGAGCAAGGTAGATGATACGGACTGAGTTTTTTTAGAAAGAGATAGTCGTGTTCTTGGCCCACCATGTAAAACTACTTACACTATGATGGTGGGCCAAGAACTCTCCACTTTTCCGGCAATTCGTACATAAAGGCTAATTGATGCCAACACAGTCTGTATGGAACAAAAATAGACAGTAATATTTTGCCCTTCAGTTGCATGAGTGCGTGCACATGCGAGATATTGATTCCTATTTAAAAAATTAAACCATACTGTTGTCTTTCAACTATTCCAAATACTCCACATTGAATAACTTTGTTCAAGCCAAGGTTCAAAAAAGGTCCAAATCAATACTTTATTCCTCCTACAGTTATAAATTGGATATTGAGTACAAGGCATTGGATTTGAATTTCTGGTAACCAGAAACTTAAATCAGAATCCCTCAGAAAATGTCTTTGGAAGCATACGAATGCATGGATGTAGAAATGTAAACCCAACATGTGCAACCTTTAGGCATAGCTTTAAAACGATCATCATTCATCTTTGCATTCGCCGCGCCGGGGGGAACTGCCAAATGGATTATTGTGAACCGTTTTTGAACAGCCTGGAATGTCTATTGGCACCAGTACATGGTGAGGAAGCCATTGAAGCAGATTTAAATACTGATGAAAGATGAAACGACCACATATGTTTTCCCAACTCGGCCAACTCCAATTGCAATGGCAGTACGACAGCATGCATACATTGCGGGTTACATTACACATTAGACACAACACTTTGCCTAATGTTGCGCACCACAACGGCGTGAAACAAGTGCTGGTCGATCACCTGAATGTCCATATGTGGATGAAAAATATTAATGCAAAACATTGTGAAAAATAGTATTTCAGACGTTTAGAAGGACTATCTGAATTAAGTAATGATTGCATTAAGCGCAAAGCTATAATAAAATATAGGAAAATTAGGGCTGCTAGGCATAAAATAAAAAGTTTGAAAATATTATCATAAGTAATTCAAATAGGTACCCTTGGCAGTAATATTCTTTATTTATGATAATTTGTTCAAATTGTCTACTTTATAATATGTGATACATTTTGTTCATTTTATATGGTATTTGATCTTAATATTCTTTTGTGTTCACTTCTTTGTTGTATCATATTATTCACTTGTTATTTGTGATTTCACATTTATATAGTGGTTTTCTGTAATTTTGTAATTTAATAGTTTTATATGTAATGATTGCTTATTATTGTGCATTCTAATGTTTACACCATTTTAGGCCGACTTTATACTGGTTGTACTGTATATATATATATATATATATATATATATATATATATATATATATATATATATATATATATATATATATATATATATATATATATATATATATATATATATATATATATATATATATATTTTCTCTACTTTTGTTATATGCTAATCCTTTTTATTATAGTGTTTCATTTCAATGAAATCCAATTTTTATCTTTTCATTAAACAATAAATTAATACAGATTTAAATATTTGAAAAGAAACGGGAATGCGGTTACAAGCACACTAGCGCCATGTGAGTGGAGAATTGTCACATGAATAGCAAGGAAATCGGCCGCAGTTTCACATCTATATTAGTACATAGGTCCTTTATCTATGAACTGATCGTTGCGTGGGGAGTCAACTGTACAGTTCTCAGCTCAATTTGTAAACCGTGAGCGGCAAAATAGTCCTGCTTTCTCGAATATATTGTAAAAACTGAAGGATTGAACTGTAAGTGAGTGTGCTTCACAGTGTACAGTTTCAACCATAGTGTAACTATTTTTACATGGTGGGCCAAGAACGCAACGATTTCTTTCTAAAAAACTCAGTCCGTCTCTATCTACCTTGTTTAAGAAAGCCCAATTTTGCCAATTGTTGGAAAAACACCAGAAAGTGTTGTCAAGTATTGGAAATATCACCAGAACATTATTAATATATAGTAATCGAAGGTCGGTGCTTTACAATTAGAACAATATTTACCATTTGAAATTTTCGCAATAAGAATTTCGAATTTTTCTACTTTGGTTCCACAGTAGACTCAGTTCTCAGTGTTTACTTCTGACTTTGGTAACAATGAAATCCACCAACCGATGTAGCTGTCACATTTTCTAAATTTATAAACGATAAATGTAGCACTCGTTTTGTAAGACGTATTGACCATAGTAGTACAGAAAGAAAAATGTAAAGCCATAGATGGCCATAGTAGCAACGACAACTTTTGTAAACTACCATGCATTGCGTTTTGAACAAAGTTATTCAATGTGGAGTATTTGGAATAGTTGAAAGACAAGATTATGGTTTAATTTTTTTAATAGGAATCAAAATCTCGCATTCGCACGCACGCATGCGACTGAAGGGCAAAATATTACTGTCCTATGTTTGTTCCTTACAGAGTATGTTGGCAACACTTCTCTTTCCTCTGCGAATTGCCGGAAAACTGGGGAGTTCTTGGCCCACCATGTAAAAATAGTTACACTATGGTTTCAACTGAACAGTTCAAACTGTCAGTTGAACCTAAACGTGTGTTAGCGATTATTATTTATATGCATTTTGTATGTCTGCGTACTCGACCGAAAGTGCACGAAGCGGTCCGATCTTGGCAATGACCGTTGTGACAGCGGAGAGTAGGAGAGGGAAGAGGGAAGCAGTCGACTGGGTGAAGCGACGAGGTACGGTTGTGTGTTGTATTCGGGCGTATATGTATAGTATCGAGTATTGTGTTGTATTTATATACTTTAGACTAATTAAACATATCAAAAGGCTGCTGAGTGTTTACCTGACAACCCAACGTTAGTGATAAAAAAAAGGAGAAAGAGAACACGTGTGTGGCGGCTTAAGGCAGTTGAAACTGTGAAGCACATTCACTAATGCCGGCCGCACTCGTTCAATTTTAACTGACAGTTTGAACTGTTCAGTTCAACGATACAGTTTAACCTCTACTGTGAAATTCTATAGTATGTTCACTAAAAATTGTGCCATGATTTAATCTTTTTTTTTTATTTGAGATGGGTATCAGTTACAAGATGGCGGAGGGAGAAGACGCAAGTCCTGAAGCTCCTAATAAAACCGAGACAAAAGACGGAAAAATGCGGTGCTGCGTTCACAAGGATAGTTCAATATCAGTGTGTGTGAACTGCCATGGCATCTACCACAACAGCTGCATGAAAAGGCTACCTAACATCACCAGCCTAGGAGGAAACAAGATCACATGCTGCAAATACGACGAAAAAAAAACAACAAACCGAACACCACTGAAATTCACTACCTGAAGTTGCTACTACAGGAAGTCCAAGGCAATAACAGGGTATTACAACAAAATAACGACTTACTACAAGAAAAAGTAAACCATCTTGAAGAGAAAATTAAAGGTATGGAAAGTATAACAGGAAATCCAAAACCAGAACTGAAAAAGAAGCATCCAGATGTAAACATAACCTACGCATCGATAGTCGACTCTGAACACGCCACATCAATAAATAATCCGAAAGAGGTCGCCACCCGTCAGATAACCTCTTCGAACTATAATTATAAACAACAACATAACCTGTGAGAACGCAGGTTAGCAACTGATGGAAAAAACAACAAAACACAAAACCTAATCACCGAACAACAGCTAAATCACGCATTGCATGAACAGCAAACAAAAGCAGTAGCCCACAACATGATCTACCTTGCGCAAGATGATATAAAACAAGGCGCAAACCGCGCTCCAAAAAACAATCACAAACCGAGAAGACTTGGAACTGCGGAAACAACAGCAGACGGCTTCATTGGAGTAGATAGAAAAGAGTGGCTGTACCTATACCGAATAAAACAAAACGCAACAGAAGCCATGGTGTCCAATTACATCAAAGGCAAGTCAGGATTTAGTAATATACCAATCACTGTAAAAGAACTACCAGGGGAATCTAGTCAGCTGAAACGATTTGTGGTGAGCGCTCCATATAACAAAAAAGATGACCTCTACGAGCCCAGCTTCTGGCCAACCAACGTAGGTATCCGAAGATTCGATTTTGCAAAGCATAAAGAATTTATGCGATCTCAGGCGGCTGATTTTTTATAGGGAGGCCACCACCAATCTCAAAACAGAAGTCCAAACAGCAATGCCAAAACAAAGACCACTTAACACTAATGACAACGAATGTGCAATGCATCACCAACAAGACGTTTATTGCCCCAATGAAAGCGCAGAGTACCGATCAGGATCTTCTGCTTTCCATTGACGCTCAGTTAAAGTTGCTTAACTCTAAATATGATCAACTAATGGCTAAACATGACGTAATTCTACAGAAATACGAGAGTCTGTGTCGTTTTGCTCCAACAAGGTTACAGACTTTGAGAAATTATTGACCACTTTATCCGGAAAATTTAAAAATTTTGAGGCTATTAAGGCTGAGAATGTTGAGCTCAAGGATACAGTGACCCGTTTGCAGAGGGAAATTGATGACCAGGCATAGCACAGTCGCTCCTTCAACGTTGAGATACAGGGTGTTCCTCACAGGGAGAACGAAAATGTTTACAACATACTTGCATCTGTTGGGGAGGCACTGCAGTGTCCGATGGACGAGCTGCAGATCGAGTCGGCCCATCGTGTTCCATCCAGAAATCCTAACAATAAGGACGGGAATATCATTGCACGCTTCTACTCCAGACGAGTGAGGGACACGGTCCTAGCTGCCGCCGTGAGGGCCAAGCGCTCTCGCCGCAGCTCATCCTCTAATAACACATCCGTTCGTGGGATCTTGGTAGCAGGCATCTCCGATAGTATGTTTATCTGTCTCTTTAGACAGACACGTGAAGTTTCCAGAAGAATAAATTATAAATTTGCATGGACGCGAAACGGAACCATCTACACAAGAAAGGACGAGACTTCCCGCGTTCTTGTAATCAGAGACGAGGGCGATCTCTCTAAAATACAGTAAACCGACTAAATAAGTCAACCTTCATGCATAATACTTACGCCATTACTTTATGCAGTTACAAGTATTCTATCAAAATGTAAACGGACTACGAACAAAACTAGAAGAATTTATGATAGAAATCATCAGTATAAATGCCAATGTGATTTGCTTGACTGAGACGAATTTAACGTCGGACTACTATGATGCCGAACTCTTTCCACAAAATTATGTAGTGCATCGCAGAGATCGAATTTTAACTGGCTCAGATAAGTGCAGCGGTGGTGGTGTTATCATTGCGATTGACAACAGTGTATCGGCATCTCTGTGGTCCGAGTGGATGGGTGATATCGAAGATTTGTGGGTGCGGGTCGAGTGCGGAGATAATGTGCGTACAAGGTTCTTCATATGTTGTGTGTATCTTCCACCGGGTGATGATGTGGCTCTGCTTGCCTTTCTAACGAAATTGTGTACCATTGTAAATGACAATCCGGATGATACGTTCTTGATAGTAGGTGATTTCAATGTTCCTGGCGCTGATTGGCGAGCTGGTACCGATGGGGTTATGACTCCGATAAATATTTGCAACAATCGTCGTAGTAGGAAACTTTGTGACACGCTTGCATTATGTTCGTTTAGCCAATATAATTCCATCATGAACGCTAACGGAAGATTATTAGATTTGGTTCTTTCCAACCGCCTATATGTTGAAAATGTTGTCTGCAGTTTGCCACTCGTTACGGCCGATAGTCACCACCCGGCCGTCGAGTTTACAATTAATGTAAAAGTACCTAGGTCATTAGCTTTTAAGAATCAAAAAGTGTTTAATTTTAAGAAAGCAAACTTTATCGATATCAAGCGTTCGCTAGCGTTGGTCGACTGGGTATCGGAGATGGCAGACGTGGGGGTGGACGGTGCTGTGGGTAAGTTCTATGAAATACTTTACTCATTATTTGATAAGTTCGTGCCAGAGAGAACAATTAAACCCGGGCGTTTTCCTTTTTGGTATTCACCTGCAACTATAAATGTGATTCGTGAAAAGAATAAACGACATAAGGTCTGGAAAAATTATAGAAACGATCTTGATTACATTACTTACACTATTCTTAGGGGTAGAGCTAAGTTCTTGATTGGTAAAGATTACGCGTCGTACATTGAAACAATTGAGAACGATCTCATAGATCGGCCGCGTTCACTGTTTTCATACATGTCTAGGCGCCGTGGTGCGGGAGGTATGCCAAACTCCTTTCGCTTAGGCGATCGCGTTGCGTCCGGTGGTCACGAGGTAAGCCAGATGTTCAACGAGTATTTTGCGTCTGTTTTTGAGGATGGCGGTCTGCGGGAGAGTCCTGTAGATGGGAGTTTTACCAACAGTTCCTTTCAGATACCGTATTCGCGAATTTTGGCTGAGCTAAATAAACTCGACGTGAAAAAAGGTGCAGGCTGTGATGGTCTCCCAGCACTTGTATTACGAGAATGCTCACAATACTTAGCTGAGCCATTGCATATTATATTTAATAGGTTTTATCCGCGGGCTACTTTTCCTCTAACTGGAAGCGTGCGTACGTAATGCCAGTTTTTAAATCTGGGAATAAAGAATTAGTTAACAATTACAGACCTATCTCCATTCTCTGCTCATGTGCAAAGTTATTCGAATCCATTGTATATGACTACATTTTCTCCGAGGTTAAAACAAGCATACCAACGCAACAACATGGATTTTATCCTGGCAGATCAGTTAATACTAATCTCAAATTTAAACATTTATCAGGTAAGAAGTCTTATTTTTAGTTGCGCTTATAAATGTAAAAAGTATATTGTGTAGTTCTATTTTTACTTTTATTCATTGTCCATTGATATTTTATTGTATTATACACATAACCTATCAATTTGACGTTTGTTGATCAAACGCAAATACATATTTTTACTGTCAAAGGAAATCTTTGTTGGGTGGTACACAATGGAACACAGACGTGTAGTACACAATGGAACATGTTCCACCTAGTCCTTTTTCTATTCATACTAGCATAATGTTACAAATTGATAGGTTATGTTATACGCATGCGTCACTGCGGGCCACACATTTTGGATAATTTAAAAATGTGACATATTACTTAATTTTAGGGCGCTTTAGCATGGTTCCATGGGGCGAAATAATTTATGGGCAGTACGTAGTCAAGTACCCAAATTCAAGGGACTGATCTGTGGTGGCGCCACCAGTTATATTTTAGCGATATCTACCTACTATTTTTGTACCATGATAGTAACAGCACCCGATAGGTGGCGCAATCCTTGACATTACTTGCTGTCGAATATAAGAGTAATTTGAGTCATTTGAATGATTAGCAGTAATTTTGGGTAATGGTTAAAAAGAAGTGTTGTGTGCCGTTGTGCAAAATGTCGTCGGCAATTAGTTTCCGGACCCTATCAAAAAGATGGGATTGTTTCATAGTTGGGTGAGTGCACATCTTATCTGATTGTCTCGGCCTAGAAGACCAGAGGGTAAGTGCTTTTGATGATCCCTGGCCATCTATGGACACAATACGTAATGCTCCCCGTATCATAAGTTGGCTGCTCGTAACGGGAATATAATATCGGGTGGATGTGGAGGCTGGCACAAAGGTCCCATTGGGGCCTAAGCGCCGTGTATGCCTGGCATACTGCCTCCCAACCCGACATACATTCCTCCAGGAACATACAAGGTTGACTACACTACACTACCCAACGTTTCGATGAATTCAGACGAACTAAGATTAGGTCAGCCGAGATGAACTTAGACTCACACAAAATGAAAGTAGCTTACATCATTATACGAATATAAAATAGGTATTTTAGTATTCTTGCATGTAAAAATGTTACCCTGTTTTAAAGGATGTAATAAATACTTCTTATAACATTTTTGTTGTTTATTATTTTATATCTAATTGTTTTTATATTGTGTCATCTAAAACATATAATAAAATAGTAATTATAAAAAAAAATGTCCTGTCTTATGCTACTGCGGATAGTTTAACTGTTCTATCTACATTGCATAACAGGTACTTTACACTGCAAACTTCTCTCAAAGGAGAAGTAGAAAGAATTTCTTCAACAATAAAACAGATTTGTAAACCACACTGAACAGAATTTTTGTTTGATACTACACAGTTTTATTGTTCAAGTAAATTGTTCAATAAATAATAATAATATAATTATGAAGTCTGCATTTCATATTTCCCGCCGCGGTGATTATAATTCAGGAACTGATTTTTGGGGGCGCTAAGATCGCTATTTGGCGAAAATTTTAACCCGTGAGATGGCGTTCTATTAAGTATTGTGTTCTATGCATGGTTCGACAGAAGACACAAAGAACAAGGGCAACATTCACGCCTGAAGATATGAAAGCTGCCGTGGGCCACGTTAATAAGCATGGTACATCCTGTCGGAAAGCAGTTGAAATGTTCGGTGTAAAATATAATACACTAAGTCGGTATGTCTTAAAACAACGGGAACAACCTGATGCTAAAATGGAACCGAATTATGCAGTACGGTTAATTTTTACCAAAGAACAAGAACAGTCGTTGGGTATCTATATAAAAACTTGTAGCAAAATGTCTTACGGATTGAATACTATAAAAGTGAGAGAATTGGCTTACGAAATGGCAATTCGCAATAACATTAATATACCAGAATGTTGGAAAACTAATAAATCTGCCACTAAAGATTGGTTGCGAGCATTTATTAAACGATCTGGTGATCTTAGCATTAGAAAACCGGAAGCATGCTCACTTTCACGTCTTCTTCTTTTAATAAGTATAACGTCAACCTATTTTTTGACAACTTGGAAAAAGTTTATGACCAATATGCTTCAGCAGTAGAAGATCTACGAGTCTATAATCTAGATGAAACTGCAACATCTACAGTCCAACAACCAAAAAAAATCCTTGCGCAAAAGGGAGTTAAGCAACTCAATCAATGTACAAGTGCTGAAAGAGGTCTATTGGCAACTACAGTTGCAATTGTTTGCCCTGATGGAACATACTTACCACCGGCAATAATATTTCCCAGGAAGAAGTTTAAACCTATTATGCTGCAAGGCGCCCCTCCAGGTACTTTAGGCCTAGCCACTCCAAGTGGCTGGATGAATTCAGAGTTATTTCTTCACGTCTTAAGACACCTTATTAAACGTTCCAATACAAGTATTGATAGACCATCCACATTAATATATGACAATCATGAGTCTCATATCTCATTAGAAATTGCGGAAATTGCTAAGGATTCGGGTTTAATAATCGTGACAATACCTCCACACACTAGCAATAAGTTGCAACCTCTAGATAAGTCAGTTTTCTCATCATTTAAAGCCTTTTACAATGGCGCAATAGATGCATGGCTTCAACATAACCCTGGAATACCTATGACTATATATCAAATAGCAGCATGTGTTGGTGTTGCACATAATAAAGCAATGAATCCTGAAAATATTATGTCCGGATTCAAATCTACAGGGATATATCCGTTCAATAGAAATGTATTCACGGAGACCGATTTTCTTTCATCGTCAGTGAGTGATAGACCTGCACACCAACAAAGAGATCCACATTGTGAAAAAATGGGAAATATTTGTTTTGACGATGGTACCGGGGCACAATCCTTAATAGATAGTGTTCATTCCCATGAAACTATTGGGGAATGCTCTAGCTCTAGCACACATCAAAAAAATCAAACAGATTTACATCATCGTTTAGGGCACCCTGACGATCAAATAATACCAGGTTTACAAAGATGTTCCACAGCTGAACGATTTCCATTGACCGAGATGACGCCACCTCCACAGTGTAGTTCCTTCAGCAGTGAAGCTAAGTTTATTTCGCCGGAAGAATTTATCGGTTATCCTAAAGCTCTTCCCAGAAAACACCGCGAAATAAAAAGGAGAGTTAAAAAGAGTATCATCCTCACTAATTCTCAAGAAATGAAGGAATTATCTTATAAAGAGAGATTTATATGTCAGTAAAAGATACAGATTTTGACATTATGATTAACTCATTTATTCTTGTTAAGTTTCCAAAAAATGTTTATTACATTGGAAAAGTGTTGAAGATTTTTGAACAGGAAAAGCTGTATGAGATATCATACCTTCGGAGGAGCAATAAACTTGTTCAAGGTTTTCGATTCCCAGATATTCCTGACATCAATATTGTTTCCAGTTTGGATGTAGTCATGGTTTTGCCCCAACCAAAATATATTTCGAATAAAAGAAATTCTTCATATTTTAAATTTGAAATACAATTTGAAAATATGGATTTACGATAGAGCAATGTAAAATATTTAATGTTATCTATTGTCAATTTACCGAATTTTGTTTTTTTTTATCAATAAATATTTACTTTGTGTTTAAATGACATAGTTTCATTATGTACTAGTACCTGTTCCATTCTGTACCACGAGTGGTACACAATGGAACAAATGACATGTTACTATATATTCGATATTATTATCCAAGACTTTTTTCAGATCAGCTAATTGTACAATTACGGTGTCCTATATCATCGCAATTACAGATAAGTTATCCTTTTGTTTCTAATAGTTACAATATAAAATATATCTACAAAATAACAAAAACTGTTCCATTGTGTACCACTGTCCCCTACTCACTTTTTCTGCTGTATGAGGATGATCTCAAGTTTTATTGTCCAATCCAGTCTCTTGACGACTGTGATAAGCTTCAATCTGATTTGGACAGACTTGTGATTTACTGCAATAACAATAAGCTGACAGTCAACCCCCAGAAATGCCTATATATTCATTTCACACGAAACGTCAATGTCATTAACCATCCTTACACTATGAATGGTGCTGTCTTGCAATGTAAAACAACGGCTAAGGATCTAGGAGTGCTTATGGACTCAAAACTACTGTTTAAAGAGCATATCGTAACCACAGTCAGGAAATGCAATAGGCTCTTAGGGTTTATTATTCGCGGTGCTAAGGGCTTTACGGGTGTGAGGTGTGTTCTGTCCCTGTATTACGCATTTGTTGCTAGTGTAGCAAGTTATGCTTCGCCGGTTTGGTCCCCGCGCTGTGCGTGTTATACCGACAGAATCGAGTCCATACAGCGTAAGTTATTAAGGCATTTGCATCGTAATGATGGTACATTGTACGTTGACTACGAAAGCTCGTGTGAGAATTATGGTGTCGTGTCGTTGGAAATTCGACGAAAGCTTACTGACCTTGAACTTCTGAGAAAGGTGGTTAGAAGTGAAGTGGATTGTCCCGCTCTGTTGCAACTGGTTACCTTTAATGTACCTCTCCGCCGTACCCGTAACGCGGATCTGTTTTATCCGGAACTGTGTCGCACGGACTCCTTCAAAAACTCTTTCCTTAATAGAGCCATGCGCACATACAACAACTCTTGTGGCGACGTCGACATCTTCTTTTTAAATCGGCAAACTTTTAAAAGATCGTTGCTACCAATTTTGGGAAACCTGAGCTGAGGGATTTGTGGGGATGTTGTTCTCTCTGGAGTTTAGTTTTACTTTCATTTGATTGGTCTGATTTTGATTGATTTGATTTAATTTCGTTTAATTTAAATTGATTTAACTCGTGGTTGGTCTCCGATGCCCCGATGTCATTTTCATTTTAAAAATATTAGTGACATTCTTCGCTACCTTTAAGTTTATTTTGTTTATATAACAGTGTTTACTTTAAGTTTATTATTGTGTACCCAAGGAAACAGTGTTTTAGGCTTGTCCCGTTCTGTTTGTCTTTTGTAAAATAAAATAAATAAAATAAGACAGCCATCGTGAAGATAACATCAGATGCCCAAAAAGCTGACATTGTGTGCGTCTCCGAGCACTGGATGAACAATGACAACAAAGACCTATACCAACTAAGAGGATATAAAAATGTAAGCTGCTTCTGTAGGAAGCAGTCGACGCATGGCACCTGCATCTATGTTCGCGATGAAATAATAGCAACCAGGTTAGAATATGTTGAAAACACCTCAACCGAGAAGCAGTGCGAACTGGCGGCCGTGCAACTCCCTGCAAACAATATTACTATTGTAAGCATCTACAGACCTCCAACATCAAACATTCTGGACTTTATCTCAACTCTCGAATCTACGTTGATCCAGGTACTGAGTCGGAGCTCACGAGAAGGTAGCATAGTACTCACTGGCGACTTCAACATAGATCTCAACAAAAAAACACTAAACAGAAACATGTTAATCAATCTAGCAACGTCATTCGGATTACAACAAGCAGTCCATCAACCAACTAGAGTCACCAATCTGTCAGCATCATGCATCGACAACATCTTCACCGACCTAATCGACGCAACGGCAACGGTAATTGAACCAAATTACAGCGACCACAAGGCAATTATTTTAAAGATTAACAGTGAACAAAGGCAAACTCAACCAACACGATTAAAAAGAAGATACACCACGCAAAACAAAATTACCTTCCGAGAGCGCCTGGAACAGGAAGACTGGAACCTAATAAAAGACGAGGATGACCCGAACAAGATGATGGACAAGTTCACACTAATCCTATGCAACCACCACAACACATCATTCCCACTGGTTCAGCCAAAGAAAACAAGAACGACAGCCAAAATATCCGACAATCTAAGGCAAATACGAGAAACACTCAACCTACTACTTCGAATGAATGACGGCGCTCCAGAACAAGTCAACCAAAACCTTATCAGGACATACAAAGAAGCCTACAGAAACGTAGCCGAGGAGGAACATAAGGACCACAACAAGAAGCTCATCACACTCGCCGAAAACAAACCAAGAGCCATATGGCAAATTATCAATAAAGAAGCTGGACGGAAGAAAAAAGAACAAGACCACGCAACCCCGACACCTGAAGAGCTAAACGAATTCTACACCAGACTGCCACCCGTAACCACAACTGAGCCCACAAGAATCAAACACAAAATCCCGAATCCCCACTGCATGTTTCTCCAGCCGACAAACCACTCTGAAATCGAGGAAATTATAAGAGATCTCAAATCAAAGAAGACCGAAGACATATACGGAATAAGCACAGAAACACTCAAACCGGTACGTGCACAAATATCTCACCCGCTTACTGAAATCTTCAACAGGTGCCTAGCACAGGGATAAATTGAAGATCGCAAAAGTCATTCCGATCTACAAGAAAGGAAACAAACAGGAATGCCAAAACTATAGACCAATTGCAATACTGCCTGCCATCTCCAAGGTACTAGAAGAAATCATCCTAAGAAGACTGACAAATTATTTCAACAAGAACAAACTGCTGACTCCAAACCAGTTTGCCTTCCAACCTGGCAGGGGAACAATCGACGCAATGAAACAACTGATATCGACAATACATGACGCACTAGAACGACGACAAAAATGCGCAGCCCAACTGTGCGACCTAAGTCGAGCATACGACTCGATGCCTCACGATCTCCTCTTAAAGAAACTCGAGCAATACGGAGTGAGAGGAACAGCAAACGCTCTCATCGGATCCTATCTAGCAAATAGGCTTCAATGTGTTGACGACAACGGCACCACAAGTTCACTACGCGAATCAAAGATTGGAGTACCGCAAGGAAGCCTTCTGAGAGGCCTACTTTTCATCATTTACATAAATGACCTACCATCATGCCTAGAATACCCAGCAATATTATATGCAGACAACACAACCATCGTCACCACAGGAGACAACAACACTGCACTAAACACAAACACAAAGATCCAACTACAAAAGGCAAAGAACTGGTTTGCCAGCAATAGCTTAACACTAAACGAAGACAAAACCGAAAAAATCGAATTCCACATGGACAGGTGGGAACGGAAAGACCCAACAGTCAGATTCCTAGGCCTCCAAATCGACTCGAGATTAACATGGTATGACCATATAGAACACCTGGGGAAAATCCTATCTAAAGCCATCTACGCAGTCAGACGAATCGAGAAAACGGCAGGACCTCGAGCGGCAAAGACAGCATACTTAGCCCTCTTTCACTCCAGGATGACGTATGCAGTGGAAATATGGGGACACACCAACCACACGAAAACCATCCTCACCCACCAAAAAAAGGCAATCAGGGCCCTATACGGCGTCAGCAACAACACCACCTGTAAGCCACTATTTCGAAGCCACAACATCCTAGCCATCCACGCGGAATACCTGCTGCGCTCACTTACCAGGCTGCATAAGTCAAGTGACACCCACACACAACAGGGCGACCACCACGACCACGGCACCAGATCCCGACAACACCTCAGAGGCAACCGGAGGAGACTTGCCACCACGGCAGGCCAGAACACACTGGTGCACATCTACAACAACCTCCCAGACGTTTGGAAAGAAGCCAACAACAGAGTATTCAAGAGGAAAGTCAAGCTGCATCTCTTTGTGGTTGCTCCGTACTCAACAAGCGACTTCACATCTACCATACCCAGGCATGCGTAGCAATTCACCAACTCAAAGGAGCATATACTTATATTGTATTGTAATTTATGACATAACTTTGTACAAAGTGATTTAAATATATGAATATGAATAAGTATATGCCTTAGGAATTGTTATATAAAACGTCTGAGAGAAACGTCAAAAACTTTAAGCAACAAAACAAAACTGGTAAACTCCAACTTCAAACATCTTGTCGAATGATAAATGAAAATGGCACTTAAAATTTATTTGTCAAATTTCATGGTTGCCAACCTACAATATTTCCTAGGTTTTTTTTTTTTTATTGAAGATATTGTATATTTTGAATAATAAATTCATAGACACTAATGTGGTATAAGGAGAAATGCTATTTGATTTGTGATGCTCTAAATACTAAAACTCCTTTAAAATAATGTACTGATTTAGTACACAACCTGCATAGACAAAATCTAAGGCGGAATTATAACTTTCCTTTCCTCTGATGTTTCTTCATATGTCCTCTAAGATTACTCCTATCAGCTCCAGCATAGCTACAAAATCCACACTTATAACGCCACTCCCCTCTATGCCTGATCATATGTGTCTTCAGATCACCCGGTTGTTTAGCTGCATACTCACAAATACTGCACTTGAACTTTCTCTCATCCGAATGGCACTTCATATGGCTATTAATACTACCCTGCCTTCTGGCAGTATAACTACATAAAGAGCACTTGAATATTTTCTCCCTGTTATGTACAACCATGTGCCCCCTTAAATTCGAGGGATGTCCTGTCGCGTAATTGCATATCGTACACTTTAGGGTCTTCTCCCCGGTATGCCTCCGCATGTGGACTTTAAGGTTATATTTCTCTGAGTGCGCAAAATCGCATAGCATGCATTTATATGGTTTGTCATTGGTATGTCTTGCCGAGAGCCGTTTCAAAAGTAGCGCTGTTGTCCTGGCGTAATCGGACAAGGTACATTTAAATGGTCGTTCGCCAGTATGAGTTCGCATGTGGTATTTAAAACGTGTAGAGTCAACAGTAGAATAATCGCACATCGTGCACTTATGCGGTTTATCTCCCAAATGTCTCCTCATATGTAGTCTAAGGTGCCCTTTGTTTGTTGCTGCGTAGTCGCACAAATTGCATTTGTATGGCCGCTCGCCGGTGTGCGTTCAAATAATCACAGTAAGTACAATGAAACGTTTTCTCCGTTTGCTTTGTGTCGGATTCGACACAATCTGATTTTGATTCAATCGTCTGATCTTCTAAAACTTCCTCAATATCTGTTTTACCGATTTTCTCGTATTGGACATCAATTTCATCAAAATGATTTGTTGCAGAATCCAGTGCCTCTTGTTTCACGTAAGATTCGAGTAATTCTTCTGATTTGACTGATATTTTTCCGATATCGGTTTTATGTTCGACGTTCGGATAACTCTTACAATAAAAAATATCGATTTTTTTCATATTTTATGTCAATTTCCTCATGAAGATCGGTAGTATCCATCACATCAACTGTTAAGTTTATCTTATTTATGTTTTGATGTTTTAACGTCAAAAATTCTAACCTACAGGCTACAGGTTTAAAGAGGCGAAATAGATGGCGCTACATTCGTTAATATTTGTCAATGTTGCAAACGTTAGAACTAGATATAGTGGAATAGTAAAACGTAAATGAAAACGAATAACAATCAAGACTTTTTTGGCCTGGAAAAGCACCGAAAAACTTCACACATATATAAAGGTTCGAAAATGTATGCACGATGCGTACAGATTCGCCGCTGTTAGCGCCATCTATATTCGATCCGCGCTCGCTCGAGCGAATTCAAACTAAGCACATTTGCGATTGTGCTTATTTTGGTATAATTTCATACGTCAATTTAATTAAATAGTTACGTCTATAACCGCAAAAAGGCTTTGTTACCACCAGGTTTGTAATTACTCTTAGTACGGGTTTATTCCACAAATCATAGTGATGTTATATCACATAAAATCGAACTTTCTATGATTTATAGGTTAGGTTAAAAAACGTGTTAACCACAACAATGGCCCGTGCGGTCAGGAAGAACGACGCTATGCGTCCCAAGCACATATTTCCGGACACGGTCACATTCTCTATGTTCACCTCTGATGAAATCAAGCAATTATCCGTATTAAAAATCGTCAGTCCCTTGTCGTTTGATGCTCTGGGACATCCGTTACCCACTGGCTTATACGATAAGACGTTGGGTCCGTTATCGGAGAAAAGCGAACCATGCGGGACTTGTTTCATGAATATTTACACGTGCCCTGGACATTTTGGACACATTGAATTACCGTTACCCGTTATTAATCCATTATTTGATAAGACAATAATTACCATACTTAAGATGAGCTGCTTGACATGCTTTTTTACACAAATACCAGGTATTTAATCTATTTTTCTAGTCTAGTTTTTGTTTTTAGCTGTTTTTTTTTTAATTTTAGGTCATGTTAAACATTCCCTAACCGTGCAAATGAAATTATTGGATAAAGGGCTGATGACGGAAGCCGTTGAAATTGAAGATCGAATGATGCAGCTTATATCGCAATACGAATCTTTTGATAATATTCCGGAGGAAGAATTTTTGATTATTAAGAAGTACGAGCTTTTAGCAGACGAAGCGGAGGGTAAGTTTTTTAAAGTGGTGTTTGTATAGATGTTTCAAACCAAGGAGAGCACAGTTGTGTATGCAACCAAATATTTGCGGGTCAATTATAAACCATACACTGGGTATAATTAGGTGCATATGTCACTGTGCTCTACTTAGTTTAAAACTACTCTATGACTTTGATAAATTTTTGATGGAAAGATTATTATTATTCATTGTGAGAGAGACGTTTGAATACATAAATTTACAATTATTTATCCTATTGTTGCAATGTATTAATTTAAGGCCCATATTTGACGTTAATGGACTATTAAATTACAAAAGAAAAGTATAGATGTTTCAAAGCAAGAAGAGCACAGTTTTGTATGCAACCAAATATACGCGGGCCAATTATAAACCATACACTGGTTATAATTGGTTGCATATGTCACTGTGCTCTACTTAGTTTAAAACTACTCTATGACTTTGATAAATTTTTGATGGAAAGATTATTATTATTAATTGTGAGAGAGACTTTTGAATACATAAATTTACGATTATTTATCCTATTGTTGCAATGTATTAATTTAAGGTCCATATCTGACTTTAATGGACTATTAAATTACAAAAGAAAAGTATAGACGTTTCAAAGCAAGACGAGCACAGTTGTATATGCAACCAAATATACGCGAGTCAATTATAAACCATACACTGGGTATAATTGGTTGCATATGTTACTGTGCTCTACTTAGTTTAAAACTACTCTATGACTTTGAAAAACTTTTGAATGGAAAGATTATTATTATTAATTGTGAGAGAGACTTTTAAATACATAAATTTACGATTATTTATCCTATTGTTGCAATGTATTAATTTAAGGCCCATATCTGACTTTAATGGACTATTAAATTACAAAAGAAAAGTATAGATGTTTCAAACCAAGGAGAGCACAGTTGTGTATGCAACCAAATATACGCGGGTCAATTATAAACCATACACTGGTTATAATTGGTTGCATATGTCTCTGTGCTCTACTTAGTTTAAAACTACTCTATGACTTTGATAAATTTTTGATGGAAAGATTATTATTATTAATTGTGAGAGAGACTTTTAAATACATAAATTTACGATTATTTATCCTATTGTTGCAATGTATTAATTTAAGGCCCATATCTGACTTTAATGGACTATTAAATTACAAAAGAAAAGTATAGATGTTTCAAACCAAGGAGAGCACAGTTGTGTATGCAACCAAATATACGCGGGTCAATTATAAACCATACACTGGTTATAATTGGTTGCATATGTCTCTGTGCTCTACTTAGTTTAAAACTACTCTATGACTTTGATAAATTTTTGATGGAAAGATTATTATTATTAATTTTGAGAGAGACTTTTGAATACATAAATTTACGATTATTTATCCTATTGTTGCAATGTATTAATTTAAGGCCCATATCTGACTTTAATGGACTATTAAATTACAAAAGAAAAGTATAGACGTTTCAAAGCAAGACGAGCACAGTTGTATATGCAACCAAATATACGCGAGTCAATTATAAACCATACACTGGGTATAATTAGTTGCATATGTCACTGTGCTCTACTTAGTTTAAAACTACTCTATGACTTTGATAAACTTTTGAATGGAAAGATTATTATTATTAATTGTGAGAGAGACTTTTAAATACATAAATTTACGATTATCCTATTGTTGCAATGTATTAATTTAAGGCACGTATTTGACTTTAATAGACTATTAAATTACAAAAGAAAAGTATAGATGTTTCAAACCAAGGATAGCACAGTTGTGTATGCAAACCAATATACGCGGGTCAATTATAAACCATACACTGGGTATAATTGATTGCATATGTCACTGTGCTCTACTTACTTTAAAACTACTCTAATGTGCGCGGTGATTATTTTTGTAACGTTTTTAGGATGTCTTTCGATCAATAAAAATACGGAAGGACTTAAAAATCAGGTCATCGGACTATTGTTGAGGGGCTTAAAACCGAGAAAGACGTGCATGCACTGCAAGAAGCATTTGAGAAAAGTGCAGAAAATAAAGAATAGTTATTTCATTGTTGAGAAGATAATGTCTTCGAAGTAAGTGTGAAAGGCCCAAAAAATATCTTGATTGTTTATTTTCTCCCAATTTATTTTTAGATCTGGAGTGGTTGAAACTGGAACAAAGGCAATGAATCGTGAGGAAATCAGGTAATTTTCTTCAATTTTCCCATTTGAAAGAAACAGAAAACATCAAATAAATTATATTTTAGGCGTTGCCTTCGATCGATATGGAGTAACGAGCAGGAGTTGATTCTACAGTTGGTTCCGATGTTGTCCGATGTGAAATGCGACCCCCCTACGGATGTCTTCTTTTTTGAGGTTATCCCAGTACCCCCGCCCAATGTGCGGCCTGTAAGTTAAATCATATTTACGTTGCGTTACAATTTGTTTTCATATAGTACGGTGAGGGTTCTTTATTATTGTCCATTTTTTTTTAGGTTAATTTTGTTAATGGAAGGATAACCGAGAGCGCTCAGTCCAATTTGTACAAGTCGATACTTCACGACGCTGCCTTACTAAGAACCGTCATACATGTCTTGAAAAATCGTGGTGATAGCAGCATTTTGCAAGATTCTGCGAAGGTATGTGCTTTGTTTATGTTTTTCTTGGTTTCTTTCATGATGATCAGTTTGACAGAATGGACAGCCTGCATCGCTGTGTTGTAAATCAGATTTTGACAAACATCAGTACCACTGATGTGATATTACATTAAATGTGACAAATGTCATAGAAACTGACGTTAGGTAGGGTCCAGAGTGGCTGTGGCTTCACAAAATTGAATAATTGCAAAAGTGTTTAGACACTTTATTGTGCCAACGATGTAGTCAGAGAGTTGGGTGAGGGATACCCAGATATTTATTGGATATACAGGATGTTTCTTAATAACATGCTAATTTTTAAGGATGTTATTCTTGAGTCCATTTGGAGAAAAAAAAAACGTATGCACATTATGTCCTAAAGGTCTTAACTTTTGAATTACAGGGTGCCAGAGTTTTAAGAAAAAAATCTTTTTTGTGATAACTTTGGTATGACCCTACATATTTTTGTGAAACGTACACTTTCAACGCACACAGTGAAGCAGAGCAGAATGCACTAGCCAGTGCCGTTGCTACCATATACAGTACAACTTCGATAGATCGGACACTCTCTAGTACGGACACTCCAGTAATCCGAACGCTCTTGTCAACCGGACATTTTAGAAATTTTACCTCCCTAGTTCGGACACAAAATATAATTTGCAGTTAAAACCAGGTAGAAAATACCAAAGTATTGTTTAACATTTATGTCTTACTGTAAAGCAACCGGATCACATAAATTGCCACTTAATATTAGCAATAGCGGCAAATCTAGATGCTTTTAAATGCAGAATGAGCTCAATACCAGTTGTGTACAAGGCGTCTGATAAAGGACGGATGAGTAGAACATTGCTTACTGAATGTTTCGAAAAATATTTTAAGCCTGAGGTTAAGACATTTTTAACAGGGGTTAACAGGCCCCAAAAAGCTCTAATGTCGATGCTGCCAACGCGTTTTCTTTGGGCATCAGGTGGTGTGCAGAAAACAATTTTCCCATGGAAATTCTGCTTCTCAAAAGGCCCAGAGAAAAATTTACTAATGTAGCTGTATCCAAAAGAATATAAACAAAGATTGATATATTTTTAAAAAATAACTGAAATCTTTTGCTTATTTTATCCATTTATGTTCAGAATTTAGTTTTTAATTTTATGTTTTGGTTATATGTGACCTCGGATGCGAAAAGGGACCTATCGTGCGAAAATAACGAGCAACATAACGGTACATATCGGAAGAGACCTTACGTGCGAAAATATTGTGCAAGATAACGTTACAACAGGTCCCTTTTTGCGTCCGGGCATATATATAAATATTCACACATATATTCAAATATTCCCAGTTGTTTTCATCTTCATCATAAAAAATGACCCTTCCCAACAAAAGAAAAAAACCTCCCGTGATCCGGATACCTCAATAGTCCGGACATGGTCAGGAACGATATATGTCCGGATTAGCTGTACTTGTTCAAGTCATGGGGAACACACATTATATCCTATTATGCCACCCAGGAAGATAGCTAGCTATTTCTGCTCAAGGGGGATCATCTTAACCCCATTACAAACCCATCCCAAGTAATTTCCATCCTCGACAAGGGGGTATCGCTTGTATGACTAATAGTGGTGTAAAGTTTAGTTATTTTCGAGTACCCGTTACTTTCTTATGATCGTTAACCCTTTTCGCTAGGCAACCAAACATACCCCGTCGCGTGTTGGTTTATAGGCAATACCAGGCAATACCTAGTACTCAAACTTTAAAGTAAACTCAAAGTACCTAAGCTCTACATCACTAATGACTAGCCCATGTCAATACCATTCTACAACAACAACAACAATACATTCTTCACAACTTCACCCCCAGAGCCACCCTATGATACTGCCTAGCCTCTTCTCCTCGAGCCTCTACGTTGCTTTCCCTAGTGTTTACATTAACCTTCTGCCACGCCTTATCTGTCGTACCAAACAAACCCTGGCTAGCAAAACCCGCATTGGTAAAATATCTGTGCAGCACAACATATGTATTATTTGTTTCATAACAACGTGCAAATGAATGAATTTTATTTATTTTTTATGAGAAAACCTTACGTCAAACGAAAAAATCAAGACAGCAGATTTGCTCAGAAAGGAATGAGGATCTCAAAGATAATTTTTACTTTGACAAAAAGCACTGGCGTATCACTTTTCTCTTTAAAATGATTCAGTTCAAATCACGTATGAACGCCACTGACAAGAATACAAAAAATATGTTGTACAGCAGAAAATGCCTTTTGATGCATGGAAGATGTGTACTATATTTCAACAAAATATTTAGGGTCATACCAATGTTATAAAAAAAATATTTTTTCTTAAAACTTTACCACCCTGTAGTTCAAAAATTAGGACCTTCAGAACATACATACATATGTTCTTTACATATGATCTTTCACCGGCAAAGAAATACTTCATGATTCCTAATCATTGCAGTTAGGCATGTAGCAGGTTCTTTTCTCACCACCTCACGAACTAATAAACATTTATTTCCCATGTTTAAATTAAAAAAAATAGCCCCGTTTGTTGGTCTTGCGAAACTTCAGAAACAACAAAATTTGTGGAGGGAAGAAAGTGACCTCTGCCTGATTCCAGTTCTGTGATATTACATATAATATTTTTGTTGTTATTCATTTGTTTAGTACCACAATAACATAACATGATAAACAATGTAAAATTACACTGTAACTTTGTATCTTAAAGATGTATAATTACCCCATTTTATAATAATTTAGCATCAATGGTATTTTATTATTTTCAGAACATGTATAACCTGGCTAAGGGTACATCTGCCATCGAAAAAGTCCACAATGCATGGGATTCTCTTCAGTATAACGTTAACGGCGTTCTGGACAGGGATGGTGCGTTAGCACAGGGAGAGATGGGCTTAAAACAGGTAAGAAACATTACTTATTAGCTTTTTTGTAACAACACATTCCGATATAATATTTAATATTTTAGATTATTGAGAAGAAGGCTGGCATCATTCGCATGCACATGATGGGCAAGAGAGTAAACTTTGCCTCGAGATCCGTAATCACGCCTGATCCTAATCTCAATATAGACGAGATAGGTATTCCTGAAGAGTTTGCAAGAACCCTCACTTATCCTGTTCCTGTGACGATGTGGAACGTTGAAGAGTTGCGCAAGATGATCATGAACGGACCTAATAAATACCCCGGGTATCAACTTTCTTAAATATTTTTGTATATGCAAGTTGGATACTCCACTTTATCCATGTTAGCTATATTTTGTAATTGTGTAATAATGTTATTTGAAAAGCAATCTGCCAAATTTACAATTAGAGAGTATGGAGTAGTTCACTTTCAGGAATATTTTCATTATTACCTTGCCATTTATGAAAATAACAGTTTGTGTTGTAGTTGACAAATTAAATTATACAGTATGTTTAATAGAGAAAAAACCGCTAGTGTGGCAACTTGGAAACTTGACATACTTTAGCGTCTTTTTGCTTTGCCATTGCGCAATTTTTTGTTAATTTTAGATACTTGACCAGTTTTGTTGTTTTTGCTTCTGACATGTTATATTGTTGTAAGTTTGATTATAATCTACTTTCACTGGTAGCATAGCATATCGAACGATCTATTTTCTTTCTCTTAAACCTTGAGGGTTTAGTTTTGCTAGATTTTTAGAAACCAACAATAATTGTAATACAAATATCAGTCAAACTCTAACCAAAACATATATATTTACACAAATGAATAATTAAAGACAGTGGTACAAAAATCATTGAGACTCTTGATATAATGAAAATTGCTGGAGAGATAATGGATGACAGAGACATAATTAATTAATAAAAATTACCTGAGTTGTTTTTGGCAAATTTATGCCCAAACAAATTGAACTACATCGTTTGACTACAAAATTAAAGCTATGCTTCATTTTCAAATATGTATTCAAAACCAGGAAGACTCATCCCATCCACATACACAACAAAAATTTCGTTATTCAAGCAAAACCACTCCCCATCTGTTTTTAGACCACACGGAAAGTTAGGAAGTGTCTCAGTAACTCCGGCCCATCTCAAACCGACCCAAAGATTTTGTTAACCAAATTTCTCTGTGATACCCTTTGGCCGTCTATTACAACTATTCAATCCATCGGTGTATGCGAACTCAAAAAAGACAAAAGTTATCACAATATGGCACACTACAGTTTTTTTTTTTTATTGAACATAAAATCATATGATAGCAAAATAAATATAATAATGTGGATAAAAATAATTATTTTCAGGGCTGTACTTGTTGAATTTGAAGATGGCTCTGTGAATCGCATTAATCCAAATAATCCAACTCATCAGGAGTCTCTTCTGAAGCGACTGCTAACACCTGATGATGGGAATGAGGGATTTAGAGGTGTAAAAATGGTGAGTTCTTCATTCTGAACATTCAAAAATTTTGGGGTCCACTGAATCGATTGCAATGATTTCTGAAAAATGTATGTGGGTATGTCTGTGAACACAATAGTGTCCAATGGTACAATGGATCGGGCTGTAATTTGGTATACGTATTTTGAATTGCCAGGGGGTGTACTGGATTGGTTTTTCATCAATCTGACAACCGGAAGTGGCAAATCTTACATACACTTTCTTAGGGATTTATCCGATCTTGACCAAACTGATACCAGCTCATCATCCAGTGACTTTAAATATGTATACAAATTTGCAGATTAGTGGGATTAACGGTTTAGTTGGTATAAGAGTTTATAGAAACAGTTTGACAGAATCCACAATTTGCTGTGTTGCAAATTGTCAGATTTTGTCAAACGTCAGTGCCATTGACATGACATTAAATGTCATGATGACAAATGTCATTATCTCATAGAAACTGACATTACATAGGGTCCAGAGTGGCTATGGCTTCGAAAAATTGAATAATAAATTGCAAAAGTGTTTAGACACTTCATTGTACAAAAAATGTAATCGGAAAGTTGGGTGAGGGCCACCCCAGATATTTTGTATTAATTTCATAATTTATCTTAGAACTAGATCTGCAATGAAATATATTATAATATTGAGTAATTTTTGAGAGATTTGATTTTATGTATTTACCTAAGCTGAGATTTTAATAAAAATTGAGATACAGTAGGGCCCCGATTATCCGCGCACTTAGGTGGTAAGGGCACCACGGATAATGAAAATTGCGGATAATCCGAAAAAAATTATTTTCACATTTTTCTTATCCGAATATAACATTATATCAAAAAAATATTTTACGGCACTTGCGAATAATCCGCACCGCATATAATACGCTCACGGATAATCGGGGCTCTACTGTATTTCCTTTTGTTCTATATTGTAGTACATAGATCTACATAGGTAGGTATATTATTAATATATCATAAACACAGTTTGCCTTTTCACTAAAAGTTTGTTTTATACTTTGACAGAATTTATTTTCCGTAAATGTACCATACAATTGTACATGAACGTGTCTGGGATGAAAAGTCGTTATCCTCTCACCTCAACGCAGACAAAAATATGTATTGGCATATTCAAACTAACTTTCCCCCCTTATCACACATCTGAAGTGCATTACTGGTGCATGTCCGGGACATGTTTCTCATGAAGTGAAATCATAAAGTGTTATCTTTTTGTGCCCTATTGCAGGGGGTAGACTTGTACCTTATAATATAAATTAAAAAAATTAAAAAAATCTTCTGATAAAATCACAAAGACTACATATAGTTTTTAGGATAGGATTAATTAACAATTCTACCTGTAAACCAGACATATGTGGGCTTATCTACAATAAGTCGCTGGATATACTGTCAGATTGGTGTTGTCGCTTCTTTCAACCATACTTGTTCTGAAAGATGAAAGATTTGGACCACATGTGGTCAGTAGCAGAAAGGTCCACAAACTTCAACGTATGATTAAACCTTAATAGCTAATTTTCGACCAAGCAGAATGCAGAAACTGTTTGTTGTTAATAAGATAATTAGCCAGCAAAAGTATACAAGCCTTTCTGCAGGCCACAAATTGACAAACTCTGTTCACTAGTTGTGAACTTAGCTATTATTCAACCAACGTTGCGAACTTACTCAATTTAAGTCAGTACTTTTTTCCTACAGGTACACAGACATTTGCAAAATGGAGACGTTCTGCTATTGAACCGGCAGCCGACTTTGCACAAGCCATCAATAATGGCGCACACCGCTAGAATCCTAAAAGGCGAGAGAACTTTGCGTCTCCACTACGCCAACTGCAAAGCTTACAACGCAGATTTCGACGGTGACGAAATGAACGCCCATTTTCCGCAGAACGAGGTCGCTCGCAGCGAAGCCTACAATCTAGCCAACGTTGCCAACCAATATCTTGTCCCAAAGGATGGAACGCCTCTTCTTGGTTTGATTCAGGATCACATGATCGCTGGGGTAAAATTATCGGTACGTAATATTATTTTGTTTTTTATTATTTAGGCTGGATTTATTCACCTACCCATAAAGTCCTGGATAGCTATTTGCCAGATAAACTGATTTTGTTGCCCCATTTTTATAGTTAATAGATAAGATGTTGTAGCTTTGTTCGAGCAGCAGTAAGTTATTAATATCGAAGTAACTGCAAATTCTTCAAGGCGCATGCGCAACTAAGGACTAATTCGAAACTTGTCCGGTATTTATCACTGCTCGAACGCATTTAATCATCACCAACTGTACTCTTGACAATGTTGCCAACCATACTGCGGTTGTAATAGATTTAATACACTGATACAAAATCTACTACTTTATTACTTATTACCTTTTACCCAAATTAGTCAATAATGAGATTTGATGTTTATCATTTTTTTTTTTTATTCAGTTGTGATTATTTATTGAACACCGCTATTATGCTGGGAAAAACAAATTTATTAAGTTTTGCAGTGGCAATGACAACACTGTGCCTGATACTAAACATTATCATAAATCATGGTCAACAAACCGTAGTGTCAAATGGAACTTGACACTACGCTCAACTGATATGTCGCGATTCTTATCACCAAACCATACCCCTATTTACTACACTAGTAATTTCAATAATGCCAACATACAAAAAGATTTGTTTGCCGCCATTTTTGAGATAAATAGACATTAAATATCGCTACCTGAGCAATTGTCTGACCTCTGAAATAAGTTGTCATGTGGATTAAAATACATTACTATTGTTAAAATGCATCCAATTGTACCTAAAGTAACAAGTAATCAATCTAAAGCACTGCTCAAACAGCCGACTGACTGTACAATTAGTAACTTATTTTTCCTCAACTCCAAATTTACACTGTGCATGTGAAGTAGACTACATTACTTTTTGGACTGCTGCTCGAACAAAGCTAGTGATGGCAGAGACCAGAACATGAAGAGTAAGAGTTGCCTTTGTGTATACTTCCATCCAGTGTACACAATGAATATTGTTAATGCTATTTTTTTTATTTTGCTGTTATATTAAATAAATTAAATACATACTTAATTGGTAATATGTCCATAGCACATAGATATATTCAAAAAATTATATGCAAAAAACAGCAAACATATTCTTGCCTTTCTCAACTCTTTACTTATAATAATTTGCAATAATTTACGTTTAGCACCAAAAATTACGAAAACAACAAATATTTTGATAAAATCACCAGAAAAATATATATAATAAAATAAATGATGCCAAATCGACTTCATTCATAAGTGTAACTTTGCTATGTGACCTTTGCAATCGAAATAAGCATAAACCACTTACCTAAGCCTAAGATTTATTGCTCAATTATGATTGCTCAATTACCCAAATAAAAATACAACCCACCCCTTGATTGTATAGTATGTTCAATAAAAAAAAAACATATAGTCTCCCATGATTTAATATTTCTCTAAAATTTGTGGTTGCAATACGCTCTAGGAAGTGATATATAAAACATTTGACATAACCTCAACATTTTGTTTGAGATACCTTTGGTTGTCAAAAAATCCACTTTTACCTTGAACAAGAAGAAAAAGAAGGTTGTCAAGAAAAATTTAAACAAAAGCTTTGTTGGGTTTTCTAGACGTTACAGCAGGATGACGTAACGATTTGCTTAGAGTAAAATGTGTCGGGTTGCTTGGGACAGAACTTGCAGATTCCAAAATACAAACTTTTGAGTGACCGTGCAAGAAACATCAGTTTACTATTAATTAACATTAATGAATAACTTTAACCGCCAACTGTTTGGCAGGGGGGAACGTAAACATTACTATACGAAAGATAGCAACTTGAACAACCTTACCATTTAGTAACCTTGCCTAAAAACTACAACAAAACTATAACCTCTAAAACTGTGGAATGACATAAAGCAATATGGCGCTTAAAGTTTAATTGTCAAAATTCATTTGGGACCTTCTAGACATTACTTTTCTAGATGCAGAAAGATTCTAATAAAAACAGGGCACTGTGATTCTAATAAACTGACAACAATAACTTTTTCCTATTAGTGTTATATATGTACTTATTATGGCGAATAGTTAGTAGTGGTTTTATTTCTTAAATACCCAATTTTTTTGGTTATGCCAAATGAGCTAATGTTGTATTGCTAATACAGGTTCGAGGACGATTCTTCACGAAGCACGACTACCAACAGCTAGTCTTCTTAGCGCTCGGCCACAAGCAATCAAAAATCACCACGTTACCCCCTGCGATAATAAAACCGGAACCCCTCTGGTCCGGAAAACAGATCATATCCACTGTTATACTGAACACAATCCCCCAAAATGCCAAACCGATAAACCTGAATTCAACAGCAAAAATCGATGCAAAATCCTGGCAGCGGGAACCCCCGAGAAGCTGGAAGTCTCCATTCCGAAAGGACAACGACATGTCAGAAGCTGAAGTTGTCATCCGCCAGGGGGAGCTGCTTGTCGGGGTTTTGGATAAAGTGCATTACGGCGCCACGCCTTACGGGTTGATACATTGCATTTACGAGTTATACGGGGGAACCCCCGCTATCAGACTGCTGAGTTCTTTCGCGAAATTGTTTACGGGTTTCCTGCAAATGGAGGGTTTTACTTTGGGGGTTAGGGATATCTTAGTAACGGAAGATTCCGACAGAAAACGCAGAAAGATTACCAAGAAGTCGCGTAAAATCGGTCGGAATTTAATAGCGAAGGTCGTGGATGCGTCCGAGGATTCCCCCATGGAGAAGATCTTGGAGAAGTTGGAGTTTTCGTTTGCCTCGAATCCGAACTTCAGAAATATCATCGATCAGCAGTACAGCAGTGCCCTAAAAACCTTTACCAATGACATAAATCGCGTTTGTCTGTCGGAAGGTTTGATTTCAAAATTTCCGGAGAATAATCTTCAGTTGATGGTGCAGTCGGGTGCAAAAGGTTCAACAGTGAATACTCTGCAGATCTCGTGTTTGCTGGGGCAGATTGAGTTGGAGGGAAAGAGACCACCAGTTATGATTTCCGGAAAATCCTTACCTTGTTTCCCAAATTTTGAGTTCTCACCACGTGCCGGTGGGTTCATTGACGGAAGGTTTATGACCGGGATCAAGTGCCAAGAGTTCTTCTTCCATTGTATGGCAGGCAGAGAGGTACAGTTTTCTTTTTTTTTTTCTTAATTACAGTCAAAAAGTATTAATAACTGATTACTTTTTTTTTTTTTCATAATATTGATTATGTCAATGCAGGGGTCGCTGATTGTCAGTTAGGTGGCGACGTTTGTATTGCAACATAACCTCACTATTTTTAAATTGGAGTTGTTTGTGAACAAGCTTTTGCGGGATTTTTGTGCGTGTTATTTTATTTTTTGTGCTGTAACGATTTCTTTTCCAGGAGCCTTATTCTACGATTATAGCGACTGTCGCTATCGCAATACTGTTTCGATTCGACATGACGACATATTTTGATATCGCTATAGGTTTAAGATTCTCGATATCATAATTTATTGCGATGTCGATACATCGTAAGAATACTACATCACCGGCGGTGGTGTAAGTGTCAATTCAAGTTTAGAATTGTCCGATCTAAAAGACCGATCTAAAAAAATAATTTTAGGTAAATTGCAAAAAAAATGTTTAGACAAATGGAATTTATATTTAAGATAAATTAAGATATATCAAACATGTAATTTATAAGTCAATTTCACAAAGAAAAGCTTTTTCTACCATAATTACAAAAAAGGTGAAAATGAATAATAGTTTGTTATTTAAGCAATAGGAAGAGATTGTTTAATGAATAATGTCACTCTAAGATAATGAACTGCCATTTTGAACTCAGAAAACAGAATTCATACAGATTTTCGATAAAAACTATTTATTTAAACAAATAGAATTTCTTTAAACAAATGGAAATTAATTGACAAATTTTTATAAATACTACACTTATAGTATGTAATGATTTCTATGAGAAAAATGATAATGAAATAATTAGAAGGGTAAATTTTATGAAGATCTTTTTTATTTAAGGGTAGTTTTCACTATAGGTACTCAATACGCTTACTAATGTACTACTTCACTATACGAAAGAAACCACGATACAACAGAACTACAACTAATAACAACTAAATTGTTCATAAAAACTATAAAAAGTGAGGTTATGTACGCGTATCGACATCGAATCAACTTAGCGACACCTCCGAAGCACTCGCTAAATATATCGACATGTCGAGAAGTGATGACGTCAGTCGATATCGACTAAAACCGTAGAATACCGCTATCGATGTCGCTAACTGTTCGATATGACGTATTGCGATATCACTAAATGCTGCAGAATAAGGCTCCAGATCGTATTTATTCTTTATTTATAATTAATGTCTTTATAAGCAGCTGTTTGTTGTACTGCCTCAACTTGAATATGAATGCCAATTTGCGCCCTGGCGGCTGTCTGGCAAACTAATCTTGTGTCTTCTATAGCTTTGGATACTGATTCTTTATGAATATTTCAGGGTTTGATTGACACAGCCGTAAAGACAAGTAGGAGTGGTTACTTACAGAGATGTCTCATTAAGGGCTTGGAAGGAGTTACGATCCAATACGACTTAACTGTACGAGACAGCGACAATTCCGTCATACAGGTAGAAAATTTTAGCGTGAAACAATCCGTTTTAATTTTAGAGTGCAATAAATATAAACCATCATATCTTCATCAAATAAAGTTGAAAATTGTTAATTATTGAAAATTTTGAAATTTGTCCTTTATGGTTTTTACTTTCTGACGAGTACCATAGAAGGAAAGTATTGTAATCGACAGTGACAACATTAAATGTCCATATGACAAATGTCATTATGTCATAGAAACTGACGTTAGCTAGGGTCCAGAATGGCTATGGCCATGCTATGGCTTCACAAAATTGAATAATTGCGAAAGTGTTCAGACACTTCATTGTGCGAATGATGTAGTCGCAAAGTTGGCAGAGGGCCACCCCAGATATTTAACTGTGCATCAAATTCAATTAGAGATAATATTTATTTTGTTATTATAAAAAAAATATTATTTGAAAATAACTGATGGTGGAATATCAATTTTGCTTAGAAATTTGTATTTTGAATAAAAATTAACATGTCAAACTTTACATTAAACAAGGTATTTCATGCAAGGTATTTCATGGCACATGGAAAATGTTTTTTATAGAAAACACGTTATTCCTATGTATTACAGTACATCCAACCGTAAATAGAAAACTATTAAAATCACAGCCTATTCAAGCTATAAATTTATGAACAAATGTCTGTCATATGTGTCAAGTGTATTTCATGCAACTGGATTGTAAGAATTTTTTATGTTTGTAGTACTTCTATGTCTTTGAAATTAACAATGTAGCAGTTTTTCATCGCTGGCAAGTTAAATATTGGTACAGTCATTCTTCAGAAATTATCAGATGGATAATTTATCTGTCTATCCTTAACCGGTTGAGTACACAAACATTGGTGGGATAATAGATTTTGAGCTAATGATCATAAAATTTAATTAAAATGTAATAAATTATTCAGTTCTATATAATAACTGATATATCAAAAGTTAAAGTTATGGACAACATTTTTAGTCAACTTCATCTTATATAAGAGCTGACGTTTCTTTAAATGTTACATAGCTAGAAAATAAATAGATAGAGTGATAACATATGAAGTGTATTTCATAAAGATTTTATAGTTTTTTTTTTATCAACATAGTCAGCATTCCCCCTTATGCAATACAAGCAATGTTTTCTTTCTACTAATCTGCTAGTTCATAGGTATGCAGGTTATCACTAACTGACCCAAAAACCTTTTCAAACATTAATTGCTACAGGTATTAACCACATGCAGTCCTCTAACAATATTGTCCTTAACTTTAAGCTGCAATATTTCAATTATTAAATAGGAAATAGGAAAAATAGAATAATTTGATATCAAAACTTTGTTATCAGCTAGCCAGAACCTATCATCTTACAAAATTTGTACAGTCAAACCTGTTACACCCTGCACATATGTTTATTTGTCAAGAATAACAAAAACAATGATAAAACTAGCCAACTCTAACCAGAATGACATAAAGCAAAAAGGCACTTACGTCTAATTGTCAAATTTCAGATTTGCTAATCTACAATATTTTCCATGGCACATGGAAAATGTTTTTTATAGAAAACACGTTATTCCTATGTATTACAGTACATCCAACCGTAAATAGAAAACTATTAAAATCACAACCTATTCAAGCTATAAATTTATGAAAAAGTTTATGAAAACACTTTCTTTTGGCAGTTTTATTACGGGGAAGACGGCATGGACGTGTGCAAGAGTCAGTTCCTGAACAAGAAACAAATGCAATTCTTAGCGGATAACGCGAAGACGATTGTAGACAAGGATGTCGTCGCACAGTTGAAGGCTGTCGATAGGTACGATGATTTAGTCGCTTACAACGAGAAGGTAAATTTTTTGCTATTTTCTGTTTTTTTTTGTTTGTTTATTTTTAAATATTATTGTTCAGTTGAAAACGTGGAAAGACACGTTTGGCGATCCCACAAAGAAGGGAATGCACTCTGCATTTACGGTCTTCTCTGAGATCGTCGGCAAAAAGGCAGACATCAAGGGCGCGCAAAAGATGCTCGAAGATTGCGGAAGAACCAGGAAGTCGAAATACATTGCCCAGTTGTGGGCCGACGCTGACAAACAGCTGAAGGAAAAGTGCGTATATTTATAAGGCCCATTAATACCGGTACTTTCTTTCTCCAAAACAGAAAAAAACTCAGCAAAGTTCATGTTTGTGTTGAGCAGCCTAAAAAAATTTTCGGAAGGTTTATATTTTTGCGCCATAATTTAATCGTTTTCTTGAATTTTTCTTTGCTATATGCTTCAGGAATTGATATATAAAATGTCAGAGATATCCAAGTAACAAAAGGTGCTTTCGATTTGGGTGCGTTTACGCGCTGGAGCGCTCCCCACGGCTCCCTACGGAGTGTCTAGAGTGCCCTTCATACTTTTATGGTGGGGCATTATGCACTTGAGACGTCAGGGGCCCTTTTAAGCAGGCCTACTATAATCTCTAAAACTTGCAGAATGTTTGATTGTCAAATTTTAGAGTTGCCAACCTACAATATTTTTGTGTCATGGAACTAAAGTTTTTTTTTTTTTTAATATATTCACATGTGCAATTTTTCACTGAGTGATAAGGAAAGATTGGGTAAAGTTAACGGCCTGGGATACTAATTTTTTTTTGGTGTAGTGTGTTTTAATTGAAAGTAGGGGTTGTGAAAATGTTAAAACAGGGAGGAATCGTTCCGGAAACTGATATTATTGATAGAAAAGTGTGTTGAAAGTTGTCGATTTTTAGACCCGAGATGCGTTGTTTTTTTAGGGTGACTTGAGGTCGGTTAAGGGGTCTTATTGGTTTGGAACACTTTAAATGTTATTATAGAGCTATGTAATGTAAACTACTGTGTATATTCAACCGAATGCACACTGCAAATATGGTTTGAGGTTAAGATTTCACTGAAGAAAAATAGTCACTTTCCCAGTCGAATTTTCTTCAAAAATTGCCGTTTTTTTATACTTTCAAGGTCATTCCAAAAAAAATGCAAAAAATTAGAGTATCCCAGGCCCTTAACTACAGAGGTTTTCTGTAGCATAGCAATTAGCCTAACACCAAAACTTCCATCGCTATATAATTATCAAAGCCGGGCGGAACTTGGGCAACTGGTGACACCTGAGGCATGGAGCAGCGCTTGTCCAGCAAAAACACCTTCGTATATAACACCGTACTTCAAAGAATTCCGCTTACCTCAAAACTGTATTAGCATTGGCCCATGTAATAATTTGATATACCGCCGCGAGAAAGAATACCTGTATACATCTGGTCGATTTTACGATAGAATGCTCAGGCACTTGACCACAGCGGCATACGCTCTGTTACTCGACGGACGGATAGTGCGTAAATAACTGATCCCTATAATCAAATGATTTTTAGCAATAATTTTGTATTAATATTAATTATTTATTTAACAAGATATTACTGTTAACATTTGCTACTTCTACTTTCTCCAAATTTCCGATAGTCAATGATGTTCTTTCAGAAGTTAAAGTATCTTTAAAAGTCGAGAATCTTCTCTCAACGTCACAGCTTGTTAGTGGGGCATAAGTACGGTGACCATTATTTTCTGACAAAAAAAAACAGGACAAAAGGACACGGTTTTTCTATATCAATATCAATCCTATATCGCAATTTCTTCAAATGCAGTATTCCACTGATTTATATAACCAATGCATGTCTTATAAAAATTAGCGACTGCAGATTTAAATTCAGACATATTAACCTGCCCAGTATCCATTTCACTAATACATATTTTTTTACATTTAAAGGTAAAAATACCTCACCATTTCGTGTCATTAATTTACATTTTAGATTTTTAATAATCAAAGATACTTCTTGGGATTCAATAGGAGAAATATTATAATGAAAAGTAGCAACTTGACTGTACAAAGAAGCCAAACTTCTGAGCATTGATCATTAAAAAATTGTTTCAAAATTATAGGGCATTTCTCTTGGTTTAATAAATATTCCTTTAAAGGTTTAAATAGCTTTAAGATCTTTTCTAATGCTGGCTTAAGTGTTAACTATCGGTCTTACTTTATCCCAACAACTTATGGTACTCTAAATCAACGTTGTCACATATTTCCTTGAAATTTTCACTACGCACAGTATATATCTAAAAAAAGAATAAATTTTAACGACTACATTTTCTATATCAATGGGAAGACATTCTGCTGCTGTTTGAATACAATTATTTAAAATATGAGCAGCACAATTTATACAAATTAATTTGTTTTTATTGCATTCCATTTTTACGAAAACATTATTCTTACCTACCACTTCTAGCTGCACCACCAATCTTACAGTTTGTATTATCAGCACAAAGGGCAACCACTTTATCTTTTATATTAACAGCTCATAGTATCTTTAGTGTAGTTTGAAATTATATCAGAAAATTCCCCTTGCAGTTGCTTAGTTTCTAAAACTTTTACATGAATTCTTTGTAAACTCTTATGGTAGATCTGAATTAAATACACTTTTTCTGCTTTTTGAAAAGGCTAAATAAATATAATAAAAAATCAGAAATCAGGAAACTTTACAAAAGAAGTAAAAAATTCGAAAATCTAGACAAGGTCGAGCAGAATAACGTCACTCGGTCATTTAACCAATGGCAGCTTAGCAAGTTGGTGGTATAATATGGGCGATCACACTATTCAAAATTGGTGGGGGTAGAGAAAATTAATGGCGCTATAGGTCGTATTTTATACTTACATATTCTCAAACTCAATGTACACATTAAAAAACAGTACAAAACAGTACAAAAAAATAAAAACCAGTACATTTATACTTAAAGGGAAAAAAGCAGTACAGCGTCTTAAAAACAGTACTGTACTGCCAAAAACAGTACGAATGGTCACCGTAGGCATAAGTAAAGCAATGCACATGTAGTTGATATTTTTCGCGAGTTGTAAAATTATTTAGATAATCTGTATGCCGCGTTGATTACAAGGTGGAATTCGAAATAAAATAAAATACTGGGTATATGTTCTTCCTTGTATATTTGAATATTTGAAAATAAAATAAAAATATACAAGGAAGAACATATACCTAGTATTTTATTTTATTTGTAAAATTATTTGTCATACAAAATTCTTGAACTATTCTTAAGCAGGGATTTCTACCCAATATAGCGTCAACTTTATTAGTTAAATCACACATTTCTCCTGGTACGGATTTTAATGTATTAACTATTTCGGTCAAGTTTGCTATTGATTCTCTCACTTTGAGGCTAAACGTACAATAACCAACATCGTAAAGAAAGAAAACAGCGCAATAGGACCGCTATGGTTGCGTGCGTAACCCTTGGTCATTTCTCGGTCTACCCGCCACTGAAATAATCTCGTAAAAACTGGAATTGCCTGATCTCTGGTCAGCTCTGATAATTATACAAGTCTTATGGTATTTGCTATGCTACAGAAATGCTCCTCCATCTCTCTTATCAGTCTGTGCAAAATTGCATGACTTGTGAATGATATAGCACACAAAATATAGCACTTTATTATTTCGATTCATGGGAAAGAAGAACATGCATTAACACAATATTTTTACTAATGCATATATGGGAGAATGTTTTTTCAAGTATGTAATTAATTAGTTTTTTTTTTTTTGCTACAAATAAATACGTTTAACATTGGCTATATTTGAGACATTTTGCACGTCTATAGGTTTGACTGATATTGGGGTGAGGGGCGAAAAATGATGTTGAGCCCTAGTCACATTCATATACAGGATGTAACAAGTTTGAGTGCACGAATTTTGAGAGATGATAGGTTCTGGCTAGCTGATAACAAAGTTTCTATATAAAATTTTTCTATTCGCCTGAATAAGCGAATGTAGATGGCAGACTATTTATCCCGAATTGTTTAATTCAAATTTCTAGCACCAGAGTGGGACTCTTTCGCTCGTTGAGGCGAATAGCCAATGAAATGCGCCATTTGCCTGAACAAGCGAATGTAGATGGCGCTATTTATCCCGAACTGTTTAATTAAAATTTCTACCACCAGAGCGGAGACTCTTTTGCTCGTTGGGGCGAATTATCCTTAATAACTGAAATATTGAAGATCAAATTGAAGGACAATATTGTTTGAGTATCGCATCTGGTTAATAACTATAGCGATTAAAATGGATTGAAAATGCGTTTGGAACAATTAGTGATATCTGACAGCCAGTACTAGAAAGAGACGCTTTATTTTTGTATTTTCTAGGTACGTATCGTTTAATGACACTTCAGTTCATTTATATGACACGAAGTTGACCAAGGTTATCTGTAACTCCATAACTAAATTCAAAGGACTCGAATAATTTTCTATAAGAATTTTATGATCAGTAGCCAAAAATCTATACCTCAATGTTTATGCACTCCAGCCTGTTACAAGCTGTATAATCGCGTGGTACTCAATATTTACACGAAATAAATTCTGTCAGAGCACATAAGTAATTTAGTGATGCCATATTTTACGAAAAATGTTCAGAACAATTGTTATATGATATCCTGGTATCTTGTGGTGGAACTATTACGATACTGCGGATTACCTACTCTGAACCTGATGTCAATAATGAACGCATCATATAAATATAAATTTTCCTAAATACACGAAAAAATGTTGCATTACAGTAGGCGCTCGCTAATCCGAATACGGTCTCATCCGTACTAGGCGGTAGTTCAAACCCCCTCCCAACCCAACTTATATGTAATTTCCCCACTCTTTAGCGCACGTACTGCACTCTATCTGTATCAAGCTGTATGCACCCATATCGTCCCTCGAAACACGTACTGACGTATCTCTATTTCCCATTTTGCTGAGATACACCACTACGTGTTTCGAGCGATAATATTTTATTTAGTTTGGTGATCCAAACTACGCGGTAATCCGAACGCATTGGCTGTGACCACCTCGTACTCCGAAGAATTCAATAGTCCGCAAAGGGGTGTGCAAAATCGTTTTCGGATTAGCGAACGCTTACTGTGTTTAGTATTTGAATGTGTTAAATATTTACTTAAAACTCATACGATATTATGGTTTTAGTTTGAATAAACAAGATTTTATTTTGTGACATCACAGCTCACCACCAGTACTGGGACTCTGTGCATTGTAGAAATCTACATATCGCTTTCTATTATAGAAAGCGATATGTCGATAGTGATATATGTCGATAGTGTCTCAGTTCAAAGTGACACATGTCAAATTCTCACTCCAGTAATCCGAACGCTCTTGTCAACCGGACATTTTAGAAATTTTACCTCCCTAGTTCGGACACAAAATATAATTTGCTGTTAAAACCAGGTAGAAAATATCACTGGATTGTTTAACATTCATGCCTTACTGTAAAGTAACCGGATCACATAAATTGCCACTTAATATTAGCAAAAGCGGCAAATCTAGAAGCTTTTAAATACAGAATGAGCTCCATATCAGTTGTGTACAAGGCGTCTGATAAAGGACGGATGAGTAGAACATTGCTTACTGAATGTTTGTAAAAATATTTTAAGCCTGAAGTTAAGACATTTGTAACAGGAGTTAACAGGCCCCAGAAAGCTCTAATGTCGATGCTGCCAACGCGTTTTCTTTGGGCATCAGGTGGTCTGCAGAAAACAATTTTCCCATGGAAAATATCCTGCTTCTCAAAAGACCCAGAGAAAAATTTACTAATGTGGGTGTATCCAAAAGAATATAAACAAAAATTGATACATCTTTAAAAAATAACTGAAATCGTTTGCTTATTTTATCCATTTCTGTTCAGAATTTAGTTTTTAATTTTATATTTTTGGTTATATGTGACCTCGGATGTGAAAAGGGACGTATCGTGCGAAAATAACGTGCACCATAACGGTACCTATCGGAAGAGACCTTACGTGCGAAAATAGTGTACAAGATAACGTTACAACAGGTCCCTTTTCGCGTCCGGGGTCACATATATTCAAATATCCCGAGTTGTTTTCATGTTCATAATAAAAAAATCACCCTTCCTAACAAAAAACCTCCAGTAATCCGGATACCTCTATAGTCCGGACATGGTCAGGAACGATATATGTCCGGATTATCGAAGTTATACTGTAGTAATGCGCACAGAGTACCAAAAATGTACAAAGCAAGTTATCGCCTCATTACTATAATGCACAGAGTCCCACTACAGGAGGTATTAATCAACGGTGGAGTACCATGTTAATATTGTTTCAATTGTGGTTTTAGTTGTGTTGTAAAATGCGCTCATGCTCCTGATCCCGTGACCTCCGTGTACCAAGCTGATTGTTTCTTCGGATCGATGAACGAAAGGCTGCAGGTTTTAATGGAAGATGAGACAAAAGTGATCTCGAAAAAGAAACATAAACGGCAGTTTGAAGAAATGTTAAAACTGAAGGCAATGAGATGTGTTTGCCCGCCAGGGGAACCAGTCGGATTGCTAGCAGCTCAGGTATATATATTGTATATTACTGTAGAACGTTTTCATTAAAGCTGAAACCACAATAAAATTGGAATTACCTTTTATTTAGTCTATTGGAGAGCCCTCTACGCAGATGACACTGAACACTTTCCACTTTGCCGGACGAGGTGAAATGAACGTAACGTTGGGTATTCCGCGTCTCAGAGAAATTCTGATGACCGCTTCGAAAACATTGAAGACGCCCAGAATGGAAATTCCATTTTTAGAGGTACCCGATCTGGAGGCAAAAGTGGCCAAGCTTATTAAGACTTTAACTAGAGTGGTTGTAGCCGATGTCCTAGAAAAAGTTGACGTTACTTCTACACTAGAGATAACAGGAACTAGGTAAACACTTAATAATGTTTTTTTTTGTTCTTTTCATTACATATGTTTTTTTTTTTAATATTTAAAGACAAAGAAAGTATGTACTGAGGTTCCAATTCCTACCATACGATCTCTATAAGGCGGACTACGCAGTGAAACCTAGGAAAATTCTAAAACACATGTCGAAGAAATTCTTTGGACAAATGTTCACCGCCATCAGGAAGTATTTGAAGATGAACTCTGAGCTGTAAGTACTTTTTTACGCAGTTTTTGTTACAATGAGTTCTGTATTACATATGAAAAATCAACAATACATCTTGACTAGTTAAGAAGTTTTTAAAGACCCAAAAACAGTAGAATTGATAACAATAGAATTTGAAAAACAATAGAATTGATAACAGCGACATTTGTTGGTAAAATTAAATATCTCCCGAAATAATTTAGATACAAAACTCCTGATATTGAACTTATAATGTAAATTGATTTTGCATAATAATGAAAAATCGACAATGCATCTTGACTAGTAAAGAAGTTATTAAGTAGTAAAACAGTAGAATTGATAACGAAATTTGTCGGCAAAATTAAATGTTTTCCCAAATAATTTAGATACACAGCTGCTGATTTTATATCAAAAGTACATTCAGTTTTAAAACAGTTTGAAATTATTTTTGCACTCCATGCATATTTATTTACCTCATGAAAAAATATACAGGCTGTACAGCAAGGATGAGAGAAAGCAAAGAGTGTCGAAGAAGAAAGGTGACGATGACGATGAAGATGACAATGGCACAACTGAAAGAGCCCCTAAGAAAACAAGCCTCGACGAAGACAGCTCTGACGAGGAAGTCGAAGACCCTGAAGATGCAAAGACCAACTTCAAGTACAATCAGGTCCACGACGGACAGGAACCGGAACTTGAGGAGACATTGCAGGACAAACTTTCTGACGACGGTAAAGAAACGCTCATCAAGTACATAATGCAGTATGTTCAATAAAAAAGTATAGTGTGTCGTGACTTATGGTGGCTATACGCTTTAGGAATTGAGATTTAAAACGTCAGATGGAAACATCAGAAAATTTAAGTTGAAAAAACAACAACAAAACTGGTCCACTCTAACCTCTACAACTTATTAAATTAAATTATTGATATAAAACTTAACTATAATTGTCAAATTGCAGAGTGCTAACCTAGAATATTTTCCATAGCACACTATACCTTTTTTATGGAACATGCGATACATTAAGGTAACAATTATGTTACTATGAAATAACTATGAATAAGATAATACTCTAAAATTGCCTGAAAATTATCTTTTACCTAGACGAGAATACCAATCTGATTGTTGTAGGTTAGCATGGAACAGAGCGGTCAAAATGTAATTTATTTTAAATCAAATTCAAAGCGGAGATCTTTCTTTTAATCCTTGAGGGTTTGGTATTGCTAGATTTTTATAAGCTAACAATAATCGTAAATTAAAAGTGATTAAAAGTCAAATTCTAACCAAAAAAAATGTATTTACAAAATGAATAATAAAAAAACTGCGGTACAAAAATCATTGAAACTCTTGACATAATGAATAGTTGGAGAGAAAACGGATGACAGAGACGTAATTAAACCATAAAAATTACTTAAATTGTTATTGGCAAATTACCTCAACACAGAGACGGCATCACCGGCACAAATAGAAACAAAGCACAGGATAAGGGCCTATCGCCCTAAACGCGTCACATCTACATCGTTCGACTTCGAAATTAAGACTTCAACTGATATTTCAAATACTTTAAGCCAAGAAGGCATTTTCCCTCCACATACAGAACCGGAAGTTCGTTACACAGCCACAGGCAAAAATTTACATCCGCCCTCCAGACCACACAGAAAGTTCCACAAACTTCTAGAAGAAATCTCTATTCATACTACATTCTTGCGAACTGTAGACATCCAGCAGGTTAAAACGTTTCTTGAACAAATAACTTTGTGCTACCCTTGAGCCATCTGTTTATTATATACAACCATTTATTCAACACGAACTCAAAAGACAACGTTACGACTTATCACATGATTACAATAAACAATTGCAATGTACAACCCATGTATGACGTTTTGTTCAATATATTTTTTTTATATGCAGAAAATGAAGATGCTGTTGGGGATACGGCAGCTCAACAAGACCTCGAGAAAGAATCCGTCGTGGATTCTCATAGTTTGGCTCAAGATTATAAGTATGATACTGTAGAACACCTGTGGTGTGAGTTGACTTTTGCGGTAAGTACACATTTCTCTCTGCATGTAACAAGTGTTCCCATATGTCTGTTTATCTATGTGGAGTGCGGATTCTAAGTATTTTGATTGGGCGGTATTGTTCTGAGCAGCTTAAATTGCATAAGAATCTTTCATTTACTAAATCATTTTTGCCAGTTGTTGTGCTTTTTTTAATAATTTGTACGTTTTTATACTTTCTTCACAATATTCTCGTTTTTAATGCTATTTTTTCAACTTGTGGTGTGTCTTCTACGTCTCGTTTATAGGTTGAGTATAGAAACAAGTGGTGCAGTTTGGATTGATTACTGGCCAATTAGTCGAAACAAAATAAAACAAGATTTATCAAAGGTTTGTTAAATAAAGTATGATGTTTTTTGTTGATTGTACTATTTATTTTCAAATATTGTTTATAATAGAAAAAACTGCGCTATACTTATTATTGCTGTAATGAATAGATCTAGATCCTAGATTACAGACTGAGTTATTTGAGTCATGATGGTCAATATTTAAATTAGTTATAGTTATACAAGGTATTTCATAAGTGGCGTGGCACATCAAATGTGTTTTTTAAGTGGAACGTATATTGTTATATATTTTGAATTCCTTATTAAATTCCAAGGCCAAATTCTAAGTACTAAGATAGTAGTACCCTAAAACCAATTGTGTTGGGGTAATTGCTTCTTTTGTTTAAAACAGCACTTGTCCGATAATTTGTTTTATGAGAAATTCTAAACGCGCTTGATTTGATATGATAAAATTCAATTAAACACAGTCTTCTAACAATTTCACAACGTAGATCATCAACTTTATATAGGATGACATAGAACAAACTACAATGCATAGCACCACGCGATAGGGAGCCAACAAATAATAAAAAAAGTTCCTATACGCTAATGTACGATTGCTTTTTATTTTCAAGTTACGGGCTGTTGAAGTTATTTAATTTTTCTTCTCTCAAACGCCTATGCACGTCAACAAATATTCTAACAATAGTGTATTGTCATAGTGGATATAACTCTTGATAGATATGTTGCGCTTCTTACAAAAGTCAGGTCCCTGACTTTTGTATTGAGTGCATGTTCTTTTTACCAGTGATTTTTATACTCTGACCATTTGGGCTGATGATGTCAATCGACGAAACTAGTTCCCATTAAAATATTTTTCAACAAAGGAAAAGAGGTTTTTTTTATATACTACCCCAATATACAGATATTTTTGTTACACTGCGTCTTTACAAAAGAATGCCGGTAGCCTAGACGATTTTGGTATAATTGTTAATATGTTGGTTAATATGTTAATATATTGTTTTAGTTGCCTTTAAATTATAAGAGAGTGGATATGGTAGAAATTCTACGTGATCTTGCCTCTAAGTCTGTCCTATGGGAAACCCCAAACATCAAGAGGGCGATAACTGACACAAAGAATGGGAAATTGACTCTAATAACAGATGGTATTAATATGAACGTGAGTAGTAATCATCAATTTTTACTGTAGCATCCTGTCCAAGGCTACAATTTGAAACTAACATAGGTGAAATATGTTTTGTAGGAAATGTTTAAATATAGTTCGATATTGGACCTCAACAAATTATATTCCAACGACATTCACAAAATAGCGGAGACTTACGGAATTGAAGCAGCCTTTCGGGTTATAGTAAAAGTAAGAATTACTGCCTTTCTCTTCCTCTTCTTCCTCTTATTCCGTAGTTTCATATTTATCTTTATTTTAGGAAATTCAAGATGTATTCAATGTGTACCATATTACGGTCGATCCTAGACACTTAAAATTGGTTGCTGATTATATGACATCAAGTGGGACTTTTGAGCCGTTTAACCGTAAGGGCATGGAGTGTAGCGCTTCTCCATTGCAGCAGATGACGTTTGAGTCGTCGTTGACGTTCTTGAAACAGGCTGTTTTAAGAGGTATGCTATTTAGAGATGTTTTCTTGAAACAAAAAAAAAACACAAAATTTTAATTTTGTTGTAGCAAAACGAGATCAACTTCAGAATCCGTCCAGTTGTTTGATGGTAGGAAAAAATTGCGGAACCGGAACTGGTAGTTTTGCTCTAATGCATAAATTGTTTGCTAAGTAATGGGATTTTTGTATTTTATTTGTACCATTAGTACCTAATAAATAATATTTTATAGTTCTTTTTTTATTCTATAATTTATTGAAGAATTGCTTGCAATAAAAAGAGACTATTTCTTATTCAATACCTCTGATTTTATAGGTTCATGCAAATTGTGCAAAATGTTTCTGGTGGTAGCATATGCAACCAAATTAGTACTGCATTGCCCGTAATGTTGTACCGCAGTTTATGGGTATGGCCAGAAAATCAACTTTTGTGGTATGACAGTGGTGACGCCAAAAATGAAGTTTTAAATGCAAGCACACAGTGTCTGTGCAGACAAGAGTGATCTGTTGCTCATGTTAGTAGTGAAAGGGTTTATTCCATATAGTCTATCAGTTCTTGTTCCTCGTCGTACAATGTTATTAAGTGAGTATTCTTATAAAGTATCTTCAAAGTGTTGATCATGCTTCTGGGCATAATTATTTAAAGCCTAACAAATTTCTTGTTAAGATTTTGTTAGATTTATAGACAATTCTTCATTTGTCAATATACCATAGACACATTATGCCATTCTTCTAGCTCTGCTAAATTTACAATTAATAGACAGTTTTTTAATACCATCGATTTGGCTTGGATATGGCCTAATGTTATTGGATAATGCAAAGACATAGCATGTATGTACCAGTTATATCATTTCTAAACTCTAATTGACGTGTACTAATCCAATATATGTACAGTATAACTTCGATAATCCGGACATATATCGTTCCGGACCATGTTCGGACTATCGAGGTATCCGGATTACTGGAGGTTTGATTTTGCTTTTGTTGGAAAGGGTGATTTTTACTTTCCGACTCGTATCCTAGAAGGATAGTATTGTAATCGGCGGAAAAATTCGGGATTTCAGCGGAAATACCCGTTTTGGGGTCGGCTGAATCCACTGCAATGATTAAGTACTACTGGAAAATGTATGTAATATGTATGTGTGTATGTTCGTGAAAACGATTGCGCCCAAACGGAACAACGGATCAAGGTGAAATTTGTTATACATACTTAGAATTACCGGGGGACGAACTGGATTATTTTTGGTGACAATCTGACAACCGGAAGTGGCAGGTGATAAATGAGTCTTCTGAGAAATTCATCCGATTTTGACCTAACTGATACCTGTTCATTCTACAGTGACTTTAAACATGAACACCAATTTACAGATCAGGGAGATGGATGGTTTAGGCGCAATAAGCGTTTATAGAAGCAGTTTGACAGAATTCACTGCATTCGTCGCTGTTATTAAAAGGAAGCTAAAATTAAAACTAAATTCTGACTATAAATGAACAAAATAAGCAAAACATTTTAGTTATTTTTTAAAATGTATCAATGTTTGTTTATATTCCTTTGGATACATCTACATTAGTAGATTTTTCTCTGAGCCATTTGAGAATCTTCCATGGGAAAATTATATCCTTCAGACCTGATACCCAAAGAAAACGCATTGGCACCATCTACACTAGAGCTTTCTAGGGCCTGTTAACCCCAGTTAAAAATGTCTTAACCTCAGGCTTAAAACATTTCTTCGAACATTCAGTACATAATGGTGTACTCATCCATCCTTTATCATACGCTTTGGATACAACTAGTATTGACCTCATTCCACATTTAAAAGCTTGCGGATTTGGCGCTTTTACTAATATTAAAAGTGCCAATTTATGTGATCCGGTTGCTTTACAGCAATGCATGAAAGTTAAGTAGCCCTTTGATATTTTTCGACTGGTTTTAACTGCGAAATATATTTTGTATCCGAACTACGGAGGTAAAATTTCAAAAATGTTCGGTTGACAACAGCGTTCGGATTGCTGGAGTGTCCGTAATAGAGAGTGTCCGATCTATCGAAGTTGTACTGTAATGGAATAGAAGTTCTTGTAGTTAATAAAATTGGATGCTGAGTGAGCTGGGTTCACTAGGTTGATAATGCAAATATACGTTTTTCACCGATCGGGATGATACGATTCAGAAAATATTATTTCTTTCCACCATCTTCCCGTAATTTTCTGTTTTCTTTAGCATGAAGCGAGTTCCATATTGCTTTCATATAAATGTTTGACTATGTAGCTTAGAATCGATTTCCCCAAAAAGAATAATGCACTAATATTGTTCAAAACCTTTAAAAGAAAAGAGAGAGCATTAGAATCTTGTTATATATATATTTATATGTGTACATATAACCACCATTTATGGACTTAACTCGCTAAGTCCATAAATGGTGGAAGTTGCTGTGGTAATGTATTCTGTTGTCGATGAGGTTAGCGATTATAGTAGGCCTGCATTTAGGCCTCAGCAGACCCCTTGTACAAACAAAACCTTCGAGTATTATATTGGAACAGATCAACGAGTGCGCTACATGGTCCTGGGCGGATAGGATATATCTACCTCAGAAAATGATATTTTTCACGTATATTTTACATACATATACAAATACCCTTCGTAGTAACCCCGCGGTAGCGTCTAGGTAACTGCTGTCTGTTGTAGAATGATAATGAGCACAACACGTGAGGTATTGATACTGATTTATTGAATAATTGGTTGGATTTATACTATTTACAAATATAACAGTGGTTGTAAAACAATTAATTATTTTGCCTATCAAGCGGAATTTGCTGAATTGCACAGGAAGCCAGTGTGTTACAATGGAATTGTCGCTAAATTATTACACAATATTTACCATGTTTTAATATGCTAAAAATTTATTACCTATAATATGAACTTTGGTATTCCCCCCCCCCCCCCCCCCCCCGGTAGCGGCGTAGGGACATTTCGTGTTGGCTGTAGGGATATTTCCCATATTTCCTATAGAACATCTGGCCACACTGAATTTCTGCAGGTCTTGACTCAGTTTGTGTTCATTCATCTTCAGTGTAGTTAGTGCGTCTGATGCTTTTAAAACCAGTTCTTCTTGTGAACTCATGGAATGGATGTTTCAGAGTTAGCTGGAATCCCGGCGATACAGGTTTGTTGTAGCTTCTTAGTATTGAATAGTTCTTCTCTTATTGGGGTTAGAACATTCTGTGCTGTCCTAATAATAAATTCTAGGGATATTTGAATTATTTCCGTTTTGTTGACGTGTATGTCTTCCCTATTTCCATTACATGTGATAGCGATTCTGATACGTTTGTTGGCGATGAACATACATATGTTTGGCATGTATAATTTTTTTCAGATGGTTGAATGAAGTTTATTACGAATGACGGGACATGTTGTATTTTATGTTCGTTGATATATATCATCGATCACACAATTTGGACTTGTTTGCAAATCTTTCACTGGTGCTTGGGAGCAGTATGTATGTACAGTATGCAACATATATACTGTGCCATGATTTAAACGTTTTTTATCTTTATGGTGGCTATACGCTTTATATATGAATTGGAAGCATATCTGATCAACTCAAACCTCTAAAACTTGGATAATGACATAAAGCTGGTTTAAAGTTTAATAGTCAATTTTCAGAGTAGTCAACCTACAATATTTTTCATGGTACATTAGACTTTAAAACGTCAGTGAAAGCATCTGACATTTTATAATCACAATCTGCATAATCGCTGTGGGTATAAATAAGTTATCAGGTAGCCATGATTGGTTGCTAAGATGCAAATAGACTTTATTAATGCAACTCACGCGTTATGTTTAATTACCACAATATTATAAAGCAAAACACGTACAAGCATTTATAGGTGATATAGATAATACGTGGTAAGTTAAAAGATTGGTTTATATGCACAACGCTTTATGTCATAATCCAAAATTTAATTGAGAAATGTTCCGACAGAATGTCTTCGATTGATCGACATTTGTTCTTGAAGTGTGAAGTATCCGATGCAAAGGACGGCGGGCCCGATATCAAGGAATTACGTTGTACTTTATGCGGATTTAAGTTTAGCAAAGAAAAGTATCTAAGAAATCATTTGATGTTATGTAAAGACGTCGGGGATCCTGTAGATAGGTTGGGTTCACTGACAGGTACGTTTTCTTGTGACTGCATTGTGCGTTCATTGTTTCAAGTAAAATCGTTTTCCTAGGGATCCTTAAACCAGAAGCGAACAAAGACAATGTGAAGAGCATAGAAGAGTCTGAGAGCAACTCAACCGTGAGGTCTAAGTAAGTGTCTTTTTTCGATTAAAGAAATTCTTACATTGAAACAGTAGCAAAATAATGGACAGGCAGATAAAGGTTTTGTACAGGAAATTTTGGAAACATTTTAAATTGTACAGTATATACTTTTTGAAGAAATAAATTGCTTTTTATGTCTTAAATAAAATTTTACGCGGCATTTACATAGACAAGTTGGTGTACGTCCGTTTACACTAAAGGTGGATTTTGTGGAACCATTTTCCGTCCTTCACTGCGTCCCGCTGGCCGCTGGGTCGTGCAAGTCAAGAGCAAACTGCGTTCTTAGCATAGGTGCCATAGACGACTGTTAGTGCATGTCGAGGGATACAATATACATACCCCAACACCTGAGGCACACTACAAGGTTAAATCATTATTTAACCAAAATTGAAATTTAGTTCGGTAGTGTCACGTCGAAATTTCGTTCATCCTACTGTAAAACCAAACTAAACTTAACCTCAGACTTGCGCAAAAGTTTACTCAGCACCCTTATCAACATTGCGTTCAATGCGAGTAATGCCAGTGTCCACTAATGTTTATCAAAATCTGCCAGTTCAAAACCACATCGACGAACGGCTGTGAATTTTGTTAGGATGCAAACCGCTTGTCTTATTGATCTGAAAATTTATATAGATATTTAATTGATCATCACTGGAAGATGAGCTGGTATCAGTTTGGTAAAAATCGGTTAAATCGATAAGAAAATGCATGTACATCTGCGACTTTCCCTGATCAGATTGTCACCAAATTCAATCCAATTCTAGATGTGTATACACACAGAGATATGGACATACTTATTCACATCCATACATACACACTGCATATACAGAGTGATGATAAAGTTTGGAACAAAATTAATAATTTTCTTATTTAACGTTTTAAAGAAAAGCGCATTTAAATACTTATGACTTTCATCTATTTCGTAGTTTTAGTTAGATATGAATTTCAGAATTGACATCAAGAATGAGATGGAATTCACCGACACCACAATCGTATTATCAGGACAACCACTCAAATGGCTGTTCACCAATACACCGGTGGAACATTTAAAATGTCACCTGTGCGACTATACCACAACACAGGACAGATCCTTAAAGGCACACAAGCGGACACACTCTACAAAGAAATCGAGCAAGAAAATCCCTGCTGGGAAGAAGCAATACAAATGCTCCATATGCCAGTATGCTACTTCAGACCGTGCATACCTGAAAATACACAATCGCACTCACACAGGAGTCAGGCCGTTCAAGTGCACAAAATGCAACTTTTCGTCAGCACAAGCTGGCGACCTTACGACCCACACCAAAAGGAGACACACCAAAGAAAAGCCATTCAAGTGCACCGTATGCGACTATTCTTGTGCTACCAGATACAGCCTCAAGTCCCACATGAGGGTACATTCGAAAGAGAAACCCTTTCGGTGCAACATATGTGATTTTATTTGCTCGCATAGGTCTTCGCTAACGATGCATGTAAGGACTCATACGGGCGAAAAACGCTTAAAATGTACTAAGTGTGATTATGCTTGTATACAGCATATTACCATGATAAGGCATATAAGACGCCATCTTGGAGTTAGGCCGTTTAAGTGTACTGTTTGTTCTTACGCTTCCGTTGAAAGATCTGCTCTTACTCATCATATGCGGACCCACACGAAGGAAAAGCCGTTCAAATGCGACGTTTGTGATTATGCCTGTTCTGTAAAGTCTGCTCTTACGCAGCATACTAGGGTACATACAGGCCAGAAGCCGTACAAATGCTTGGTGTGCGAATTTGCATGTACTGGACGTTCTTCTCTCAAAGGTAAGTTAATCGTTCTGCTACAGGGGAGGAATATTATATCCAGCAGATCCACGTTTATAAATACAATTAGTTTTCTTTACAAGGATTGCTCTACAATGATCATTTATGCCCGTTTGCACTGTATTTATTAAGAATAACTTAACTTTAAGACCAACTTATCTTTATTCCTAACTTATTTTAGGCATCATTTGCACAGTGCATGTGAGCGTTTCCTAACTTATAAGCCTTAATGAAGGGTTTCTGGCGTTGGAACCACAGAATAGTAAACAAGCAGAAGGATATCTTGTGTTGGCGGGAAACTTTGCACAGATCTTCTCGTGTTTCGTGCGGCCATATTGAAAATAGGCCAAAAAATACACACACATACATGTGTGTTATACATACATGCAAAAATGATTGCAATCGATTCAGGGGACTCCAAAACGCGTATTTCCACCGAAATTAAAAAAAAAACCGTCGATTACAATAATTTCCTTCTAGGGTACTAGTCGGAAAGTAAAAGTACATGTCGGCCCTGAGTTAAGTACGAAACAACATAGCCCGAGTCCTGCAGAGATTTATCCTTCTGGTTGTTTACTATTTTGTGTTGGAACACTGCATATACATGGTGCATACCAGCGACGTGCGAATAGGGATTTCCAATGTGTTAGACAAGGTTAGACAAGTCATAGGGACGGGACCAGACTGAGCAAACATTGTTCAGCAACACAGTTGGTCAACAGTTGGACAACTGTTTGCCAACAGTTGATCTACTGTTGCTCAACAATTATGCATTTATATAACAATTGGGCAACTGTTAGCGAACAGTTGCGCAACTGTTGACCAACTGTGTTGCCCAACTGTTGCTCGATTAAGGAGGTACAATCGGCCCGCTCCCAATCTCTCCCCTGTTAACTAATATGAGCCGTATAGCCGTTATTTTCTCACTCACGGTAAACAGATCGCACGTCGCTATACGCTAGGAACACACTTACAATTTTCAGTTGCGCAATATGTTTGTGTTATATGAAGTGCTATGGACCCGGGCACACATGCAACTACAACCGATTAACGAGTTGCAGCAACCAAACAGTTTGTGGTCCGGCCATAGTGCAAGTACTTTTACATGGTGGGCCAAGAACTCCCCACTTTTCCGGCAATTCGTAGCGAGATGTGAAGTGATGCCAACATAGTCTGTATGGAACAAAAATAGAACAGTAATATTTTGCCCGTCAGTTGCATGCGTGCGTGCGAATGCGAGATTTTGATTCCTATTTAAAAAATTAAACCATACTGTTGTCTTTCAACTATTCCAAATACTCCACATTGAATAACTTTGTTCAAGCCGCAATGCATGTTAGTTTACAAAAGAGTTGTCGTTGCTACTATGGCCATCTATGGCTGCTACTCGAAGCTACATAGATGACACCATTACAGTATTCTAGCATAACTGTAATAATTTTTATTCTTTAAATTTTTCTTTCTCTACTACTATGGCCAATACGTCTTACAAAACGAGTGCCACATTTATCGTTTATAAATTTAGAAAATGTGGTAGCTATACTGGTTGGTGGATTCCATTGTTACCAAAGTCAGTAGTAAACACTGAGAACTGAGTCTATTGTGAAACCAAAGTAGAAAAATTAAAAATTCTTATTGCGAACATTTCTAATTGTAAATATTGTTCTAATTGTAAAGCACCGACCTTCGATTAGTATATATTAATAATGTTCTGGTGATATTTCTAATGCTTGATAACACTTTCTGGTGATTTTTTCAACTATTGGCAAAATTGCAAATTTCGGAGCAAGGTAGATAGAGACGGACTGAGTTTTTTAGAAAGAGATAGTCGCGTTCTTGACCCACCATGTAAAAGTACTTGCACTATCAGTCCGGCCCATACTTTTTAGTTGCGCAATCGCCTTGTGACGCGTTGGCCTGTATGGTAGTGGGCACACTTGCAATCAAACAGTTGCAGGTTGTACATGATAGAGTTCACAACATTTGCGAATATTATTTCGGTAAAAAGTTTATTTCATAATTAATTATTAATAATTAAGTTTATTCCTCTTCTTAAATCTGCATACAATTCATGGAATTACTTCTTCTCGCTACGCTACACCATGAAAAATTTAGGCCATTTGCTGATCAAAAATCCATAACTTTTTTGTTCTGATGACTCAAACCTTTGAAATTTTGCATGAATATTCCACATTACATGAAATCTATAGTTTTTAGTTAGAATATAAAATGAATCCAATTTAGTAGTTTCGGTATATCCAAAAATTTTTTGACATTTTGTACATAAAGATATTTCTGAAAATTGTTTAATAAAGAAACGTTTCCACTTTGAACTCATTTCGAGGACACACTGTATATACACTAACCACTGTCACTATTATTATTATACATCTTTTTAATTAATTCATAACTTCATTATTTAACTGATATAATATTCGATAAGGGCGTGACATACAAAACATATTTATTTAACAAAACAACCTATATTTGGTACATTTTTGTATTCCTCTGGGGGCTACTTGAATCTCTATCTCTATATGTTTCATTAAGAAATTCGAACAAAAAAGTTATGGATATCTTTTATGGCTATATTATATTCTCCCTGGTCTCTATTTAACTTAATATTTAGCAGTATCATTTAACCATTTTATCAAAATAACAATAGTCTCCATGTTATAGGTCACATGAGAATCCATACAGGTGAAAAGCCGTTCAAATGTACCGTTTGCAATTACACTTGCTCTTGTTCATCATCCCTGAAGAAACACATGCGCACGCATTCTGGAGAAAGACCGTTCAAGTGCCCGACGTGTGACTATGCTAGTGCGCGCAGACACGTCCTCACTATGCACATGAAAACACACACCGGTGAGAAGGAATACAAATGTACAACCTGTGACTATGCCACTAGAACCAGTGCCAACCTCGTAGCCCACATCAGAAAGCACACAGGCGAGAAACCATTTAAATGTTCTATATGTGATTATGCTTATGCTACGAAACCCGGCCTTGCCATACATTTGAAAACGCATGCTAGCGACAGGCCATTTAAGTGTACCTTCTGTGACTATGCTTCTACGGTGCGATATTCTCTGACCGCGCATATGAGACAACACACGGGTGAGAAGCCGTATAAGTGCAGCATGTGTGACTATGCTAGTGGACAGAGTTCTTGCTTAAAAATCCACATGGCAAAGCATACGGGCAAGAAGCGATTTAAATGTTCGATTTGCGATTATGCCAGTGCGGTGAGTTCAAGTCTTAAATGTCATATTATATCGCATACTGGCGAGAAGCCGTACACTTGTAGTAAATGTGACTATGCTTGTGCGTCACTCAGAACGCTTAAGAATCATTTGAGGAAGCATTTATGATAAAAACTGTTTTGTTTCTGAATTCTTTAAGAAAGTTGTAACAATTACTTCTTGCATGTTTGCCAAATTATGTTTTAGATATATATGTAACAAATAAAGTTATAGAATTACTCTTATAAATTGTTTTATTTATTTATTAGTTGTTACATATTATTGCTCATTCCCTATTGGACAAAATTTAACAAATATGTTTAAATTGTTCTCTCCAGAATCTACAGCAAACAATTGGCGCTGAATTGTAGCAAATTAATCTTGACAGTTTGGAACGCACTACACACAAAGTCTTTAGGCTCGCATCGGTCAATGCTAAATTGTTGGTGGAGAACAATTTAAACATTTGCGCTGAATTTTGTGTTTTTTTTTTGGGTTCAATAATATTTTTTTCCATTAAAATTAAGTTGTTATTTGTTAACTAAATGTACTATTTTTCAAAAAAAGGTTATGTAAGGTACCAATTATTTTACATCGTCATTGAAGCAATAACGAGTTCTACTGAAAAAACAGCAAAAAAATGGGGTTGCAATTTAAAAAGATTATGAATGACGTCATCGCTCCGAAGTATGTGACGTCAATTTTTACGCCATAAGGTGGCTATTTGAGAGTTAAAATTGACGTGTCCGAGCATTTTTCTTGAAAACATTAAATAAAGATATGAATTTTGTACCGAATTTTATCACCACTCTGAATACTATATAAACAATGATGATACCATACTGTAACTATTTTTACATGGTGGGCCAAGAACGCAACGATCTCTTTCTAAAAAACTCAGTCCGTCTCTATCTACCTTGTTTAAGAAAGCCCAATTTTGCCAATTGTTGGAAAAACACCAGAAAGTGTTGTCAAGTATTGGAAATATCACCAGAACATTATTAATATATAGTAATCGAAGGTCGGTGCTTTACAATTAGAACAATATTTACCATTTCAAATTTTCGCAATAAGAATTTCGAATTTTTCTACTTTGGTTCCACAGTAGACTCCGTTCTCAGTGTTTACTTCTGACTTTGGTAACAATGGAAACCACCAACCAATATAGTTGTCACATTTACTAAATTTATAAACGATAAATGTAGCACTCGTTTTGTAAGACGTATTGACCATAGTAGTACAGAAAGAAAAAATTAAAGAATATAAATTATTACAGTTATTATAGAATACTGTAATGGTGTCACCTATGGAGCTTCGAGTAGCAACCATAGATGGCCATAGTAGCAACGACAACTTTTGTAAACTATCATGCATTGCGGTTTGAACAAAGTTATTCAATGTAGAGTATTTGGAATAGTTGGTTTTATTTTTTAAATAGGAATCAAAATCTCGCATTCGCACGCACGCATGCAACTGAAGGGCAAAATATTACTGTCCTATGTTTGTTCTTTACAGAGTATGTTGGCAACACTTCCCTTTCCTCTGCGAATTGCCGGAAAAGTGGGGAGTTCTTGGCCCACCATGTAAAAATAGTTACACTATGGATGATACCAGTAACATAGCTTACGTAGCGCCATCTACATTCGCTCGTTCAAGCGGATGGGCTTTAGATGACATTAAACAAATAGGTTAGATTGTGCTCAAAATATATACAGCCATTTAGGAAAGCTGGTAAAACATTAATGTGATGGATTCGCAGGAAAAGCAGCCCACCGACTTAATAGTTGAAGAAAATAAGAGGGTTGGGTTATCCAACAATATATATGGTGATAAATGGAATGGAGAAATAAAAACTGAACCGTTTGAACAAATTGATGTCAAAGGTGAAAATTTTGATCATTCCGATTGTACTTCCGACAGGCTTTCTTCTACTGAACAGATTGAGCCTGAAGCAAAAGTACACTGTGAAGAAACCGTAGTGAAGACAGAAAATATTAATGAGTCCCATGATGCTACTCCTACAGAAGATATGGAAACGCATGACCTAGATTGTACTCTTCCGTGGTCCGGCCATTGTATTAAATCCGATAAAAGAAAGAAGACATTTAAGTGCAGTATGTGTGAATATGCTGCTAGATGTGTGAGCGATCTTAATAGACATATGCTAAAACATAGAGGCAAAAAACCTTTCAACTGCAATTTATGCGATTATGCTGCCATGGACGCATCGGATGTTAGACGACACATGCAAAGACATACAGGGCTGATGTCATATATTTGTGATATATGTGGGTACGGTGCCAAATATGCATCTGACTTACTCAGACATAAACAAAAGCATACAAGGGAAAGTGAATATAAATGTAACACATGCGACTATACTACATCAAAGGTACATGATCTTAGAGAGCATCTCAAAACTCATGAGGAGAAGAAACCATATCAGTGCAATATATGTGAGTTTTCCGGTTCAGTATACTGGGACCTTAAACAGCATATGAAATCACATGGAAGGAAGCGACACAGATGTAACATCTGTAACTTTACTAGTGCAACACTAACAGATCTTAAGAAACATATGAGAACACAACACGTGTGACAAGATACTGGGGGTAATATTATTTGAATGCATATTTTAAGAACATACATATGACATTATTCAATAAATTACATAAGAAAACGTTCGTATTATTTTTATTTACATTTTTATTGGAAATAATACAGTTATTACTAATACAAAAGAAGGAGCAGTTGGTTAATGTGATTAGGATCACTTCCACCATTGTTTGATTAATCTGACAGCAAACAATAAAATCTTATGTACCTATGTGTTTATACTAAATATTAAATATGTGTGACTCGGGCATAAGAGTAAACTATCTTTCAATTTTAAGAAATATTTGAAAACGTTGCTTATAATTAGCGTAATTGTTATGTTCAGATTGGAAATCACAGTCACCTATCAAAAAAAATCTGCTTTTGCTTTTTAAATGTGCACTATTTAAACAAAATTTTGGTTTAGTGGCAGCTAGTGATGGAATTTCACGGGATTTAGTGAAAATTGGCTACTAGATGGCAGCCCCTACCCTATATCTCAATTTAGCCCATGCATAAACAGTGGGCCAAAAACAACTATAATTTTTTAATTACCTACTTAAATTTCCAGTAATTTTTGGTAAATTCATATATTTGAATGTAGTTTTGTATTGTCGTGTCAGCATTGCTTTATTTTACATGTACTTGCTGTAATTATTTTAATTCGTGATTTCACGTTATGGTTATACGTTATATAAACTGTTACCAAAACTGCTTGATCAAGTTTAAAAATGAAATCGAGCACAAAAGATTAAAAGTGTTTCATATCAATCTTTATTAAATTCCAATAAAATAACGGATTTAATGTGATAAAATTTTAATAAATAATTATTTTAATTTTTTGTATAATTTAGAAAATTTAAAATGTATCAATAATCAAGATTCAAGAACTTAATAATAATTGCAACGAGTTAGAAAAGTACTTTAAAGGTGAAGAATCGAAGGACATTAGTTCTAGGGAGCTGTATGACTTTCATTTAGGGTTTCATTTAGGAACAAAATTTTACAACAACTTCACTAAATACTCTTAATTATATTTACAAACATAATTTAGAGTCTTTGTTTATATATTGTATAACAATATACAATGTCTCCGGATGCTGTTACAAGAGCGGAGCGATCATTTTTGCTGCTGAAGCTCATTAAATCGTATTTGAGGTCGACCATGGCACAAGAACGTTTGCAAAATAATAAACGATTTTGCTACAATGAAAGCCCGAAAGGTTTTTATTTGTATAGGGGTGCAATTCTAGACGTTTGCTTAAGAGCGCCGTGGTACCCAACGCCGGCCCTGCGTACAACAGCGGAATAAACTATGTTTGTGGAAAACTCACAGGGCACCAGCCACCAGCTACCAGCACCAGTCACCACTCATTAGCTACCAATCCATCGGACTATTTGAGCAGACGCTCAATACCAGATCACGATCAAAACGAGTGCAACAAAACGAAAATTATGTGAAGTCCATTATTATCACAGAAAGATGCCCAGGAAACTAACTATCGTTGAAGTAAGAGAAGCAACCCACCAGGATTAAACACTTAAAGTTATCACCAGAGCCCTGGCAGAAAAAGGAAACCAGCTACTGAAACCGTACCAAAACATAGAGGGAGAACTGACCCTGTCAAACGGCATCCTTTTGAGGGGTCATCGAATTGTAATCCCAAAACCCCTGCAGCAAGAAACAATAAAATTAACACCAGAACAACAAATAGCAAAGCAAAACACAGGTGAAGAAATCTGTCGGGAATCTGTTGGGAATGCAAACATCGCTGAGGGAACTGGATCAACGGATGTGCTATACACCAGAAGGATTGACCCACCAAACATTCAGAACAACAAAAACTTATCAACCGACAAAACTACAATAACACCTAACGGCGAAGTTCCGAAAGAAGTTGCAGCCGATGATACTGTGAAGTCTTCTTGGAGACCAGGACAAATGAGAACCACAGAGGAAGAAACGGATAACAGCCAGAACAACAAGATCGACGAACGAAGTAGAAAATATAAAGAATACGCCAAAAAGCGAAGAAATACAAAACCCAACAATCTACAAGTAGGAGACGTAGTATTATGTCAACAGAGAAAAACAAACATGCTAACACCACGGTACGACCCACATCCATATACGGTCATAAAGATAGAAGGCACAAAAGTAACGGCAAGAAGAAGAGAAGATACCAGAAACGCATCCTTCTCTAAAAAAGAGACAGTGACCAGAAACGCATCCTTGTTTAAAAACATTCCTAATCCTATTATTCATCCTATCTCCAAAAGAGATTGTAGAATATCAGAACAGGACACAGAGATAGCAGCACCAGCGCCTCCACCCATCTGGGCAAGTCAAATGCGTTATGCAGGTGGTTACTGTATATAAGTATATATAGTGTGTCCTCGAATTGAGTTACAAAGTGGAAAAGGTTCTTATATTAATCAATTTTCAGAAATATCTCTATGTAGAGTCCGTTCAAACTAAGAAGGTCACCCTGAAGTTGCAGCGGATTAGGATGCGCAGAGACTAATTTATCATTCAAGGGCGTAGAGTGTTTGGGAGCTTGGAACGCATACATAAAATGTGTCGTGAGTTCGAAACCAAATATTGCGAAATTCTACGTTCATAGTCGTTAATAGTCGAAAACAAAATCATTGAAACATTATTTGATGCTAATGCTAATAAACAATAATTAAATAAATGGAATCTGCAATATCTGCATGTGTGACTATCTTCTCGATGGTGTTTGAGGTTATGTCACATTGTGTCACATGTTGTATGTTGTTTACATTATGGTTTACATGAGACGGTCGAATTATATGCAAAACAGTTCTGATAAAGTTTCAACAAGTCTAGAACAGGTGTGTAAAGTTAGGTATATACACAGCCATGAAGAAAGAGGATAAAAGTACAATTCATAGTGAGAAAGCGAGGTAAGAAAATTTCACAATATTCATTTTTCTTACATTAATTTTGTATTCTATATATTTTAGGAAATAACGAATTTATTAATTGCCATGGTGAACACTTATGGAGAACATGGCCAATTGTGTACGCCCAAACTAGGGAATTCATATATAACATGGAAATTATTTAGGTGTTGACGAATGATTGCAACTCCTCCGTCATCGATTTATCCAACTTTTGGTTTAGTCGCATGACAACTTCTTCCGGGGGGCTCACACAAGGATCCAAGAACAGATGTTTCCGCTACATCAACTACATTCTTTGCTTTGTTGCAGATGCAATAATAGGTCAAAATTTAACCGCTTTGTATATCATTTCAGTATTTTATTTTGCTTTTTTTAGTTAATTAGTATCTGTATATGGAATTATTTAATAACAACTTTGTAAGTTGTACTTTTATGTTATTGACATAAATATTATTACAAAGCCTGTTATCACTTTATTTTATAAGAAATAAATGTATACATTGCCACATTCTTGTATTATTTTATTACATTTTAACTACTGATGGGCATAATGAAATGATTTCAAGAATCGAGTTAGTGGTATTCGAACGAATGTTCTGAAAATATTTTGTAAACGTTCTCGTTAATTTACCGATTCTCAAAATCGATTAGAAATCAAAAAATCTACAAAATGTCACAAATATCACTCTTTACAATGGGTACCTGATATTTTGAATTAATAAGAAATATGCATTTGACTCATATTTTTTATCAAAGCTCTTTCTAATATTGGATAGAGGTTTGAAGCGATTGTAATAGTCGATGCAAAGATTTTTTTATGAAACTTGTATGCAACATCGAGAATAGATTATTTTAAGAATCTAATTATCTCCTTTATTATTTCAGGAATCGATTCATGATAATGCCCTCATCAGTAATCTTAACATTCTTTACTTAATATGCATTTTAAAGTTAGATAAAAATCTTCGTTGATTGAATACATTAAATTTAACGATCAATCTTCAATTGTGTTTTCACGAATCATACTTAACACGTACAGGAATTTCTAATTAAAGTTCCTGGAATGTATATTTCATAAATACTGAGACGACTGTTCTTAAAAATTTTACTAGAGAAAATCTAACCTCAAACATGATTACAAAATTCACTTGAACTGCAATTTATTGTCACTAGTAACACTGGGACATTATATTTTACAGTTTCCAATAGGAGAAATACAAGAATACAATACAAGAAAACATGACTTTTGTTGCTTTTCCGTTTTTAAACCCCTTAGGAACGAGCCGCCTCATTTTAGGACGAATCAAGGGCAACAGCTGATTTCTCGCGCATATTTTATTGTCGTTGTTGTGGTATTGAGTGCTCTTCTAAGTTTGAACGGACTCTACAAAATGTCTTAAAAATCTTGGATAGCTACATCAAAACCGCTAAATTGGATTCGTTTTATGTTCTAACTAAAAACCGTAGATTTGCTGTTATTTTTTTTTTCTAAAAGATAATTAGGTACCCTTATTTCCATATTCATACAAAATTTCAAAGGTTTGAGTCACCAAAACAAAAATGTTATGGATTTTTTATCAGCAAATGGCCCGCATTTGTCATAGTGCGGCCCCAGATAACAATCGTGATAAAAAGGCGAAGGTCACGTCCCTGCTGTTACTAACGTTGAAGAGCATAAGCACAGTACATGTGATCAAACTCCCACCTTATGTTATGATCATAGCATGGTCACTACGACCGCATCACGCTACGCGACAAACCATTTTTGTGCTTATGTACTTATTATAACAATTAAATCTCAAACTGAGCGTATAACATTACATTCACCTACTTTTGTCAATAAAAGATCCATATTTTAGGCAATTGAAGTGCTCTAGTAAAATATAAGAGTAGTGTAACAGGGATAGTTCTAGACCATCTGCGCTTCTAGACCTTTAGAGCAATATGTCAAAAAGGGGAAGACTAGACCAACCCAACCTAATGTTAAAAATTCCAGAGATACTTCTAGACCTTTGGCACTTCGAGCAATATGTCAAAAATGGGAAGACTAGACCAACCCAACCTAATGTAAAAAATTCGAGAGATACTTCTAGACCATGTACGCTTCTAGACCATCATGGCTTTAGAGCAAAATGTCAAAAATGGGAAGTCTAGACCAACCCAAAAATGTCAGTACTAGACCACATGAGATACCTAATATACCAAAAAAAAAATTTAAAAATAATTGAAAAGAGCCGCCCCTGTTGCAAGTCCGTACCTGCAAGCAGATTTATAAATAGCGCGTTAACCTTGGGAACCTCTACCTGACCGGCCATCGCTTCGAAATGCAAATTTTATTGCAATGCGATTAGTGTATTGCGTAAACCGATAGGCAACTCTAATATCCTGTCTATTTTTTCTTAAAATAATTGGTACGTAGATTGCACGTGCATTCTAATTAGAAAATACGTGAGAACTTTGTATCTAATAGCATTCCTTGTCTGTTGTAAACGATTTCTTGTACATCAGCATATTTTTAACAAGATTCACTACAAGTCACTGCTTGTTTGTTTCCAATACTTTCGGTTTTAAAAGTGAAATCATAAAAATCTTGCTACCATTTTAGTAATATTTTTATCATATACAAGTGGCGGGGTGAAATATATAAAATGAAACCACAACCTGGGATTCATAGTACATCTTGAAATCACTTGGTGTATACTGAAGAATAAATTGTCTATTGAATAAAATCAGTGCAACACCCGTCATCATCATCATGGAACGTTCTTGGTACCCGTATGATGAATTACTTGATACGAGTTGTGATATTCCACCACCACCAGTCGCACCAATAATTCCACCACAATTTTTGGTACAAGAGTTGCACGACAAATTGTTAAAAAGCACTCAGGAAAATACATCAACTCAATCAGGTTCTTGGGACTCATATGATGAATTACTTTCTGTAGACATGAGTTGTGATATTCTACCAGTTGCACCCATAATTCCACCAAAACATTCAATACAGGAGTTGTACCAACAATTGTTAAAAAGTAAAATAAACTTATCCGGTGTTCAGGAAAATACATCAACTCAATCAGATAAGACGAAGAAGAAGATGAAGAGAATAACTTTACGACATTTAACAATTGGGGAAAGATATCCAGTGTCGAAGACAAGAAGAATGAATTCTACTAGAAATGTAATTTGTTCTCTTCTTGATAAAAAACTAGTGATACCTAGAAATATAGGAGACACCATTTCCGACGAATTGATAAAGCATCTCAACAACACTCATTCTCAAATGGAATTAATATACCATGGTGAGAAAGAACAACCAGAGCCCGTAGAATTTCGTAAAGCTTTAACATAAATATGAACACAGTAATTATGAACACAATTATTCTAATAAAAGCTTATATATTAAACAGTACTTGTGTTTTATTTTAATTTAAGGGGAGTGTTTCCACACATAGCAATTTATCTCATCATTTTTTTTCTACAATGGATAGTACTTATAGTCAAATTAACAATTTATACATGCATTCAGTGAATAATTACAATCTTGACAAGTCACAACTTGTTCCCCGTTGCTTGTTTTAAAAATGAAATCAGTACGTTTCAATTCAAACGTTGAGTATTATTATATGGAAGACCCTCATGGTTTATATAAAACAGCAAGAAATGGTTCTATATGGACAACGGAAGCAATAGATAGAATGAGATTTAAAGATCGCATACAAATGCTTGCGCCGTTATTGAATTCAGTGCTCATAAAAATGGTAAATAGAATCAAGGCAAAGAAGGAATAATTGCTAGTGCATTAGATGCAACTAGAGACTAAATGGTAGGGGGTAATAGACGTGTAGTGGGATATGCAATATAAATATGAGCTCAAAGTTGGTACTTTCAGTATAATCCTTCCAGCATCTTGTGAACAAGTTCAAAGTAATCATGAGTTGTTTAAATACTCTTAATAATTGTTCCCAAGGTTTCAAGAAAGTTGCAGATCTTGAAGTCAACAAGAAATATAAAATCGTGAAAATGTCATCTATAAACACAAAGTATGGATTAGCAATTTTGGTTAATCTAGAAGACATCGGGGATGTTATTCTGCCAAAAAGATTTTCCGAATTATTTGATAAAATCGATCAGCTAAATGCTGATTTTGAAACAAAAATAATTCACTTGGAAGTTCAACCAGCAATTGGAAAATATGTTCCAATTGAATTTTCAGAGTAGCAGACCTGAGCAAGCATTGTTTAAATGTAAGTATAACTTTATTTTTTCAATAATCTCTATTATTTACAGGAGAGCCTCTCTCAAGCGGAAGATACAGACTCTAAGAAACAGCATTCGACTTCAAATTCGCTTGAACAAGAACATCATCGCTTTAATGAAATTAAATATTTAAATGTTTATTTTAATTACTGATTTAAACAAATAAATGCTTTATAGTACTTCTAGTTGTATCATTTTCCCTAGTCCTGGTACAGAACCATCACTACACTCCTTGTTATTAAGCTGTAAGCAAAAGCCATCTCTACATTCAAACCAGTCTAGAAGAGTGGGAATAATGCTATATATCCAACCTGTAAGAGGGTTCTTTGGCTAGTCAGTCACTGGTGCTGCTATATTCCAACAACATGTTCGCCGAAGTAACTGATCAAATCATAGCAAACCTACAGAAAAGCTGTGCTCTAGTCAAAACTCAAGAGGAGTTAAAAAGATTCATTAAACATATTAATAAGAATATCTTAATAATATCTCGTGCAATTAAGAGTGGACAGTTTCAAAAAGTGCAACCTAAACTTGAAAGTAATCTATCTTTGTTAAAGTGTTTTAAAGAGCAGTTGAAGGAAAAGAAGAACAGAAGAGAAAAACGTGGGAAAGTACGTGGAGTGTGCTGGCAAGATGTAGCTTCTTGCTTTTCAAGTCGTATGTGTACAGGTATCATTGCTAACTTAAAGTTCAAAGATCCAAAGCAGTTCTTGAGGTATGCATTCCGAAGTTTTTCAATTAAAATTAAAAAACATTTGAAGAAATCATTATTAAAAGTTAATACGATATTTTATGCAAAATTTTTCCTTCCGTCCAAAAACATCATAGAAATAAAATCATTCAACACTCGAAATTCCATAATCGATCAAACAACAAATTTAAAGAAATTCTATGATGAAAATGTACTGAACAAACATTTATTAAAGCTGTCAGAATTTTCTGAAATGGGAAGTGGATGGAGCTTATTAGAAATTTTATATATTAAAGTTAACATAAATTATTATGAACCTTTCAGAGTAGGTTCATATATCAAACTACCATTGGATATACAACGTAAGAAAGCTGTAATAAATATAAAAAACTCTGATAATTTTTGCATTCTATACTGTTTATCAGCAGCTTTACATCCTGCAAAAGACCATGTAGACAGAGTTTCGTCTTACCCTCATTTTTCTACTGTACTAAAATATGAGGGTGTTAACTTTCCAATTTCAATGCAAGACATTGATAAACTTGAAGTTCAAAATGACATCAATATAAATGTTTATGCATTAGAAAAGAAACGTAATAGTGATGTAGAAAAGCATAATGTTAAGGCGTATCGAATTAGTAATTTTAACTCTGAAAAACATATTGATTTATTACTAATTCAAAAAGGAGAGAACAAACATTTCACATTGATAAAAAATATTTCTCGTTTAGTTCGAGCTCAAATTACAAAGCATAACCATAAAACTTTCATTTGTAAGAGATGTTTAAAACACTTCAACACCGAATTGGTGTTGATCAAACATTCCGAGAATTGTGGTAATATAACACCAAAATTGGTAATGCCTAGTGATAATGAGAAATTTATATCATTTAAAAATTACTCAAATAAAGAAAAAGTACCATTTATTATTTATGCAGATTTTGAATGCTTATTGCAGAAAACAGACAATCACATTGAACAACAAAAACATGTTCCTATGAGTGCAGCTTATTACTTGAAATGTAGTTTCAATAATTCACTATCAAAGTATAATTCTTATAGAGGTACTGATTGTGTAAATTGGTTTATTACAGAGTTGTATAATATTGTCAAAACCATCGAACCATACTATTCCACGGTGGTTCCTATGAATAAATTAACAACGGAAGATATACATCGATATTTAACTGCTACAGTGTGTCACATTTGTGAACAAAAATTTAATATGTTTGACAAACGTGTTATGGATCATAGTCATCTGAGTGGGGAATTTCGCTCTGCTAGTCACCATAGTTGTAATTTAAATTATAAAATAAATCATCAGGTACCCGTAGTGTTTCACAATTTGAGTGGTTATGATGCCCATTTATTTATTATTGAATTAGCAAGAATCATAGATGGTAGAATATCGCTTCTACCTATCAATAAAGAAAAATATATAGCCTTCTATAAAAATATCACTGGTTCCAAATTAATTCTAAAATTTATAGACTCATTTCGATTCATGTCAGATAGCTTGGAAAAATTAGCATTGTATCTTGACAACGAACACAAACACATCACAAGATCCCACTGCAATAGTCTAGAGGAATTTAAACTGTTGACACGGAAAGGTGTCTATCCTTATGACTATATAGATAGTTGGGAAAAATTGAATGAAACTGAACTTCCTCCAGAATCAGCCTTTTACAGTCTGTTACACGAAAAACACATATCACACGAAGATTATCAACATGCACAATTGATCTGGAAATATTTTAATATTAAAGATTTAGGGGAATATTCAGATATGTATTTAAAAACAGATGTATTACTATTAGCCGATATATTTGAAAATTTTCGTGAAAGTTGTATGAAAACTTATGGTCTTGATCCAGCTCATTACGTGTCACTACCCGGTTATTCTTGGGATTGTTTATTAAAGTACACATCAATTAAAATTGAGTTATTAACTGATTATGAAATGATGACATTTATTGAGAATGGCATTAGAGGTGGAGTATCACAGGTCTGTAATAGATATGCGAAAGCAAATAATAAATACTTAAAGGATTATGATCCCTCAAAACCAGATTCTTATTTAATATACTTTGACATAAACAATCTATACGGTGCAGCAATGTCCGCATATCTGCCTTATGGTAATTTTAAATGGGTGGATCCTGTAGAAGTTGATTTAAATCATATTTTAACCTTAAATAAAAATTCAGATGATGGATACATACTAGAAGTTGATCTAGAGTATCCAGAAAATCTTTTCGAACATCATAAAGACTTTCCATTATGTCCAGAGAAATTAATAACTCCAACTGCTAAGAATGAAAAGCTAGTTACAACCTTTTATCCAAAATTAAATTATGTTGTGCATTACAGAAATTTACAATTATATGTAAACTTGGGTATTATTGTAAAGAATGTACATAGAATTTTACAATTTTCTCAGTCCGCATGGATGAAACCTTATATAGATCTGAATACTAAACTTAGAGCAAATGCAAAGAATAATTTTGAAAAAAACCTATTCAAGCTCGCCGTGAACAGCATCTACGGTAAGACAATGCAAAACGTTAGAAAATACAAAGAAGTTAAATTAGTTTCCCAGTGGGAGGGTCGTTATGGAGCAAATGCTCTAATTGCTAATCCTCGATTTCATAGCTCGACAATATTCGACCACGAACATGGAATAGTTATTATTGAAATGGATAAAGAAAAGGTAAAATTTGACAAACCCATTTATGTAGGGTTTTGTGTCCTGGACATATCAAAAACTTTTGTATATGATTTTCACTATAATTACATTAAAAAAGAACTTGGATCGAAAGCCAAATTATTATACACTGACACAGACTCGTTAATATACGATTTACAAGTTGATGTATATGAAATGATGAAACGTGATATTCATCGATATGACACATCTGACTATTCAGAGGATAACATATATAAAATACCTAGAGTTAACAAAAAACAACTAGGAATCATGAAAGACGAATTAAACGGTTTAGTGCTCGTAGAATTCATTGGGTTGAAAAGTAAGCTTTACAGCTATCGAACAGCTGAACAAGAAAAGAAAACATGCAAGGGTGTTACCAAAACTGCGCTTAGATCGATAACATTCAATGACTACCTACAATGCTTAAATAATAGGGATACATTTACAACACGACAAAGATTGTTTAGATCAAAAAAACACGCAATTTCCACTGTAGAAATTTATAAATCGAGTCTGACACCTTACGATGACAAACGAAATGTAAATTACTTTACAAACGAATCGGTTCCGTGGGGATATAGAGTGGTGGGCACTAGTTTGTGAGCGTAAGGAACCTTTAGTCATCATTTCACTATTCGTTGGTCAGGATGTGTGACTATTTCGAAGTGCAGTGTGATGTTTTTCGAAGCCTCAAAGGTACATACACATCATATTTAAAGAAATTCATATCTGAAAATAATGCACAGGCTGTAGAATATTTGCTGAACAAGATTCTGGTACCTGAAGAACTGCTAAGCTATAGATATTTATATAATGCATCCGATGAAATTCTCAACCTTCTTGTAGAATCAAAACGACAATTTGATGAAATCGTTGAAAGTGCATTACATTTAATTGGTAAAAAAGAGTGCTCGGATGAAATGGATTTTGATTGCATAACTTCAATATCTAAAGAGATTGATTGTAAGTATTCAGATGAAAATTACAAAACGTTTATTCTTTTAAATCTGTTAAGCAATCAAGGAACTAAGAAACCGTATTCCGTTAGCAACATTGTTTGCAATTATAAAAATTTGCGATACTATTACGATAAAATTATTTGTGATGGTTTGTATTACGCCAACAAAGATTTTGTTTTAAAATTATTAAACATTGTTGAAAATAATTGGAATATCAGCTGGAAATTTCGATTTGAGCCAATGTCTCGTCAAAGTCATAAACAAATAATGCGTTGGATTCTAGATAATTTACAGAAAGGTGACAAAGGACAGCGCGTCGGATGGGAGACCGGACCAGATTCGGGAGTGTGGCCCTCTACAAACTTACAGGATTATTTGAATACATTAAATATAATTGATAAATATACATATTTGAATTTGTAATTTTATATACTTACCTTAATAAACTCATTTAAAAAAATCATGTTGGCTTTTATTTTTTGTTTACTATTTCAGCAAATCCTTGATAGGTAAGTAACGTGACAGAAACACAGAGGTAAGTTTAAGATTATTTATTAAAAAAATACATAAAAAGATACATTTTAATTAAAAATAATTTTCATTCCAATGATTGAGATTTTCGTCACTGCCCTCATCTTGCTGCTTTTGTTGTTGTTGTTGTTGAAGTCGAACTTTTCGAAGCTGTGTTGCTACATCCAATAAATTTTCATTAATATTCATTCTATTTAACCATTCCGCTTGTAGAGATAATATAGAATTTAAAGGATCACTCGTGTTGGTAAAACACTCGGCCAACTTTAAGAGATCATCTACACTGAGAGATACAAGAGCACCATATGAAGTCATGTAGTACAGCCACATCTTGAATACAACTAGTTAAATAAATTAGTATGAGTGGTTTTATATGAAAGAACCAACCAATCACGAATAAGATGTGCATTTTGATATGCGCACGATAAATTATTATTTATATGCTTACCACAATGATACTTATTTTCCTTTTTTAATGAGAACAACGACGGGCAACCGATGTCTTCAACGTTCATAATAGAAAAATCAGGTAATATCTTTTCTAACCATCGCTTCTTTTGCAGTCCCTTGACAATTATTTGAGATTTTTTATCAATTCCAGATTGTAGCAATAGAGATGACAAGTTGGTATATTCCTCTTCGTCATTTTTGTTTTTTTCCCATATTAGACCATGTACATGGAAAGTTAAATAGTTCGCTTGGCGTTGTAATGATTTCTCTAAGTGTTCAAACTTTATACAGAATTTAAAAAAAATATGTATCTCTGAAGAACAAGATTCAACAGGCAACAATGTTAATTCTTTGCAAATAAAATCACTGTCTTTGTATTGAAAACCTTGCACATCTACTATAAATGACATAATGATAGTCAATATTAAACTGAATGTAATATATAGTATTGTTAGAGAGACCGCACGTTTCCAGTGAGGGGAGTGTACTTTAAAAGACGATCATGCAGAATGAGACAGTACAGAGAAGTGTTGTCGGGAATGTCTTCACTTGTCTCAAATTCTAACCGAATGTCAACTGTACCAGTATTTAAAATTTCACTTTGTCTGGAACAATCAATCACTATTATTGTGTGTTCTTTAATGAACTGATCTAGCGATAGTAAAGGTTCGTTCGCCTTACCATAGTATGAAGCTTGAAATTTAGAGTACATCTCATATAGGAGAATACACTGTTTCTGTTTAAAATTAGACTTTACCGATTCATAGGGATATTGCTCACTGTTGAGAAATAGTCTAACATCAGTTAAATTACAGTGATCAAACAAACTCATGTTTTTCTGTAGATTATTTTTTCTATCAGTCTGAAAACCTACTAATACATACCGAGGTTTTTCCAGCTGAGTGCTTGACTTTATAGACCATGTATGTTGCCGTGTTTTTGGTAGAACAGGATATTCGTATAAGTCCCAACTGCGAAACGCAAGATCCAATTCAGATCCGCTCGATATATGATGTAATAGATTCAATCGTTCCGAGTCGGCCACCTTAATATGTGGCACTCGCCAAGCAACTTTGCTCAAGGTTATTTTCAATTTCTCAGCGGACTCATTGGTATACATAGCATTGCTATCAGTGTTGCTTCTAATAAGAACCAGTTCTTGGTGAACGTTCAACAGAACTTTTTTATAATCTTCGGCAAAACCCAACAGGTATTTTAACGGAACGCAAACATTAAAAAAACCTGAATTTTCATCTATTTGCTTGTAAACGTTAAAAGCAAAACCTCCCATCCCAGCAACGTTCATTTCGTTTGGATTAAAAGATACAAGAGCTTTTAGTGTACTTGTAATACCGGGATTTCTAACACGATCAACAACTTTTCCACCAATTTCATATCGAATCTCTTCGAATAGATGTGCAAATCCATTATTGATAAATTCGGCAGTCTTTGTTGCAGTACCATCTTCTTTCAAAATTTTACCTTCTAAATAAATACTGGAAAGATGTATTAAGCTAATTAAATCGGCATTTTGGATCGGTATTCTAATGAGATCGTTTGCGGAAAAAACATTAGAAGAGTAGGGTAAGTGTGTAGAGATTTCTGCTTTTACAATAGAATTATCAAACTCGGTTAACTCGGTAATGTTTAAAATATCCATTGTTAATCAAACGAAAACCTAATGCCTCTAAGAATTGTCTGTTTCTAGGTGTTAACTGCTTTAAAGTTGGAGCATAACTGATTGTTGTTGCGACATTTTTTGGTTTTATGCCACTGTTGTTAAATTTAAGACCCATTACTTTGACGTCGTAAGTGAAGTCTTATCGTCACGACCTCTTGTCTGAAATTAACCAGATTTCCATCTTGATCGACTATTTTAAGAGTGATATTATCAATAGTGTTGGTATTTAGAGGCATGTATATAACATTTTGAGGTGTTTCAATTATTTTAAAACCAGGAGCCACGTTTGGAAAGAAGTGATGCACGACATGTGACGAGTCATTGTTACTATATGAACCATGCACTATATTGCATTCAATTTGAATCGTATTCACTCTTAAGATGTCCACTACATGATCTGATATATGAGGAGAATTAATTGCTTTAAGTACCTTTGATCCTTCAAATCCGAGCAATGATCCAATTGAGTTTTTTACATTAAAATCAACATTTTTGTCACATTTAATTATAGACTTTAATGTGTTATTATTAGCAAAAAGATGGAAATGTGCGTTTTTGGGAAGCTTTGCATTGATTACTCTATTGATATCTGAAATTTCATATGAGCCAACTGGAATTTCAATTAAAAAATCGTCCACTTGCAATGCATTATTATTTGCATCAACATTTGGTATTGCATTATAAGTCTCAAAATTTATTAAACCTATCTCATAATTCCCATCTAACCGAATAGCTGGATTATAGTGTGCTTGCAGTACTGATGTTCTGCCCGATAATGTAAATGTATGCATCACTTTGCGTGGTTAATGCTCAAATGAACAAATTACACACTTTTAAGGAAATTTAAACACAACTGCCCACAGTTACTTGTTCCATACGACTGATAGGGTTCATGATTATAGATAATCTTTACATCTTTTCCATTACTTTTAAAATACTTTACCATTTCACTAGTTGGTTTTAAATCACCAAAACTGTCGAAGAAATAAACTACTGGTTTTGATTTTGGTTTTTGAATTCTTGAATAACATGTCCAGTGAGACCCGGGATTTTCAGTACTATCAAGGTTAATTATACCACGTTCATTTTTTCTAATACGTTTGGGCAAAGAATCACGCATGAACACACCTCGAAAATTTGGTATATCTCTAGCATATCTCTCCAAGTCAATATTTGTTAACGGTTTCGATGACGAAAGGCTTGTTTTCTTTTTTTTAAACCCTCTCCAATCTTTTTATAAGGTTTCAGGAATAGCCCTTTACCAGTTGTCATTGCCTCCATTGCTTTATTGTGACGTTCCAGTTCTCTTTGCTTAGATTTTGCATCTTTGCTCTCATTTACAGTCTTGGCAATTGCAGCAGCTCCACCGGCAAGTGTGCCTAAGGCACTTAACCCAGCAAAAATTGGTAATAATAAAGGTAAAATTCCACCAATTTTAGGTGATTGTATTATTCTTTTCCCCGACTTCCTTTTTCTTATTGACGTTTTAATACCACGTAATGCCATCATTGAACCACCCACCTCAACGGATGTATAACAAATGAATACATTTTAAGAGTACTAGCAAATAAATTATCTTTTCAGTATTGACTTGACCATGAAGCTGATCAAGCAAAAGCATTGTCTCAATGTAAATAATTTAGACTTTGTTGAATCGAATAATGTGCGAAAACATGGTGAACTTTTTCCCTCGAGTCTTCGATGTATAGTTTCCGGTTCGTCGGGAGCTGGGAAGACAAATGTAATGATCAATTTGTTAGAAGATTTAAACGGATTACGATATGAAAATGTATACATCTATTCAAAATCTCTTTATCAACCAAAGTATGAGTATCTACGAAAGTTATTTCACCAATTGGCACCAGCAATTGGTTACCATGAGTACTCTGATGATTCTGAAATTGTGCATCCATCTGAAGCAAAAGAGAATTCAATATTTATCTTTGATGATGTAGCATGTCAAAAACAATCTGTTATTCGAGATTTCTTCAGCATGGGTCGTCATAAATCAGTAGACAGTTTCTACCTATGTCAAACTTATGCCCATATTCCAAAGCATTTAATTCGAGACAATGCAAACTTTTTAATCATATTTAAAACCGATGACTTAAATCTCCAACGAATTTTTTCCGATCATGTGCATGGTGACGTATCCTTCAAAGTTTTTAAAGAAATGGCATCTTTGTGTTGGGTTGATAAGTATGGCTTTCTGGTGATAGATAAAGATAGTGATTTGGACAAAGGTCGTTATAGAAAAGGATTTCATTTCTATATAAAAACGTCATCATAGTCATCTATAATCAGTCAGTATAGGAAAGCGGTTTTAAGCAGACATTGGTTATTGAGCGGTTTTTTTACTTGTTTTAAGGTTTTTGAGACGGGTTTAAAGCTGTTTTTACGGTTTTGTGAATGGTTCTTTACGGTTTTAGAGTGGTTTTTACGGTTTTGAGAAGGTTTCTTTACGGTTTTAGAGCGGTTTTACGGTGTTGAGAAGGTTTCTTTACGGTTTTAGAGTGGTTTTTACGGTTTTGAGAAGGTTTCTTTACGGTTTTAGAGCGGTTTTTACGGTTTTGAGAAGGTTTCTTTACGGTTTTAGAGTGGTTTTTACGGTTTTGAGAAGGTTTCTTTACGGTTTTAGAGCGGTTTTTACGGTTTAGTGGTTCAGGTTATGATGAATTCCAAGGAAACAACTATTAGATTAATAAAAGCTAAGAAAAACATAAAAAGAAAATTAGCTGCACTTAAGGCAAATAAGTTGCTGTCTGAAGAACATCTTAAAAGATCTTATAATCCATTAACAGAATCACTGCGAAATATTATTACAAGTATACCCTCCAGTGTCGTAAAAACAGAACAAACTGAACCTGATATAAAAAAAGAAAGCGAAATAACAACTAGAACACCAACTAAGAAAGAATCTCCAATTAAGGAACTACCGCCACAAGTTAAGAAAAAGCAACATGGAAGATCTTCACTACCTTTGGAAGAGGATGAAGAATTTATTCTAAATATACCCGCAGAACAAAAGGATGAGTCATTTGAACTTCATGAAAGTACTCCAACATACACTGAAGATTCATTTCGTGTGTATTTAGAACAATTTGCTCCGTTATCCAGACATTACATTAAAGGTTTGATTGAAGACAACGATGATGAATATGACACAGGTCACACAGGCGTTCATCATGATACCGTACTAGATAAGTTTACTTTAGGAAATGCTGAATTACAATTTAATGAGAAGAATGATAATATAGTTGTAAAAGGTAAAGAATATGAGGGCACTCAAGGATTATATGAATTAATCTTCAAGAAAAATCCACAAAATTTCAATTTGAAAGATGAAAATAACTATAAAGAGATTCTCAAGGATACTGGTGCTGCAATGGTAAATTATGACCCAAACAAACCGATTGCTGGAAACCGCTCAAAAAAATATACACAAGTAGTGGCACCAATATTACATGGTAAACATACTTCTACACCGACAAGTTCTCGACCATTTTCTACAAGGTTACGCTCTAGAACTGGTTTTGGTTTAAAGACATACAACGAAAAGCCCGTTGAGTATACATATTGGAACGATGTGAATGAACTTGTAGAGAGATTACGTTTATTGCTTGCCTCTGAAAGTGCTGGAAATGATACTCATACCAATGAAATTCAAAGCATCATTGAAGAGTTGCGAGAAGCGCGCATTATAGTATAAATTCAATTCACAATAGTAAATCATTATTAGTCTCACAATGACCGTAGATAAATTTGGTAGACACATTTCAGCTAAGAGTGAATTATTTGGTTATATGAGGGTGGCCATTCGCGGCACGTATACAATAAACTTTAGAAATGCTAGTCATGATTTTTCATTAGATTGCGGATCAGATGCATACACATTCCCTATAAAAATGGGTGAAATAGAAAGTGCATATGTGTTTCCCATTGATTTGGAGACTCATATAAATATGGGTCGTGGACTTACATCAGATAATCTTAAGGGGTCAATTATTCAACAGGGTGACAAAATAACATTTTCATTTCCCAACGCACCAGCTGTATTAAGTGTACCAAAAATTTCTGGAGCTCCATTATATGCTGAACTAATTGTTAAATATTCAATAAGTAAGTAATGAGCGTAAAACAACAAGTCGTTGATGAACTTCATAAACCGGCTAGAAGGAGATTCAGACGACGTCGTGTCATTTCAAAGGGTCTGTATGATACTATTCAGATTGATTTAATTGAAATGGTGCCTTATGCAAAACAAAATAGTGGATACAAGTATATTTTAATTGCGATTGATGTATTTAGTAAATTTGTTTGGGCTAGTCCTGTTAAGTCTAAGTCTGCTAAAGATGTTACAAACGCTATGAATAAAATTCTTTCTTTGCAAACAAAACCCCCAAGAAACATACAAAGTGATTTAGGAAAGGAGTTCTACAATAAGGACTTTTCGGCATTAATGAAAAAGTTTGGTATAAATCATTACTCAACTTATAGTTCAACGAAAGCATCCGTTGTGGAGCGTGTAAATAGAACATTAAAGTCTATGATGTGGAAAGAATTTAGTATGCAAGGATCATATAAATGGGTAAAATTGTTACCCGAAATTATATCTAAATATAACAATACAATTCACTCAACCATTAGAATGAAACCTGTAAGCGTTGGTGTGCACAATGAAAAGCAGCTATTGAAAACGGTTTACAGCAATATTAAACTAAGCAATTTAATAACAAAATTCAAGAGAAATGATTATGTTAGAATTTCAAAGTATCGCAGTGTATTTTCTAAAGGCTATAACCCAAACTGGAGTAATGAGGTTTTTGTTGTTGACAAGGTTCAGTATACCAACCCTACAACCTACTTGCTTAGAGATGTCAGCAATAAACCAATTTTGGGATCGTTTTATGAACAAGAATTACAGAGTACTAAATATCCAGACGTGCAATTGATTGAAAAAGTGTTGCGAAAAAAGGGAAAGAAAATGTATGTCAAGTGGTTGGGACTAGATGAAAAAAGTTGGATAAAACATTCAGATTTAGTGTAAATAATTTAGTATAATGCCGCTAGTAGTTAAGAACACTACATTGGGTAGAGGGATAGTAAATACTCTTATAAACAAATTACCAATAGAGGCACATCTTTTAGGATATAATTATTGTGGGCCAGGGACTTTTTTGAAACAACGTTTGGCTCGTGGTGACAAAGGTGTCAACCCTCTCGATGAATCATGCAAAGAACACGATATTATGTACTCCAAATTCAGTGATCTAGGGAAGAGACATGAAGCTGATAAAGTTTTAGAGGAAGCAGCATGGGAGCGTGTAAAATCACCATCATCATCAGTAGGGGAAAAACTTAATGCCTGGTTGGTCACCAATACAATGAAAGCTAAACGAAAACTTGGTTTTGGATTGAAATTTCCGAAGAAAAGAAGAATGAACCAGAGAAGAAGAAGATGTCAAAGAAAATAAAATTTAATTAAGTATAATATTTTTTGTGAAAATATTTTTTAAATAAATATATCTACACTATATTATGTTTTTTCATTATCCCTATAATTTCCAAATAAAGAGACACAGAATAGTTTTACTAAATATAATTTTATTGTGATTATGTACATATATATATTTTTCAGAGAGGTGGACTGTTCACACCATAGTAGTATCGTTTGGGCCAGATGATTTTTCTGTCCTCCTGATACCACGGCCGCTTACGAATTTCTTCGATTGTTCCTAAGATGAAAGCTTCATCCAAAGTCAGCTTCATTTGTGAGGATGAATTGTTCTTCTTATTCTTCTTCTTCTTCTTTTTCACTAAACATGTTGTTTCGTGTTTTTCTTCTTGTGAAGACGGTGGTGTCTCCGGTGGTGTTGGAGGGAGGGCGATTACCCCTTTAGCAGCCAGTTGCTCGACTAACTCGTCAACGTTTAATGATTCTGGAATTGGCTCGCCCGACAGTAGACGAAGGTTTGGATAGTACTTGCTCATTGTATGACTCTTTTGGTTTCAAGATTTACTCAGTAACCATGAAGAGACTGACTATATTATATATATTTCACCCCTCCACTTTTATTTGATAAAAATATTACTAAAATGTCTTCTCACACGGGAAATGCAAAGTTCTCACGTATTTTCTAATTAGAATGCACGTGCAATCTACGTACCAATTATTTTAAGAAAAAATAGACAGGATATTAGAGTTGCCTATCGGTTTACGCAATACACTAATCGCATTGCAATAAAATTTGCATTTCGAAGCGATGGCCGGTCAGGTAGAGGTTCCCAAGGTTAACGCGCTATTTATAAATCTGCTTGCAGGTACGGACTTGCAACAGGGGCGGCTCTTTTCAATTATTTTTAAATTTTTTTTTTGGTATATTAGGTATCTCATGTGGTCTAGTACTGACATTTTTGGGTTGGTCTAGACTTCCCATTTTTGACATTTTGCTCTAAAGCCATGATGGTCTAGAAGCGTACATGGTCTAGAAGTATCTCTCGAATTTTTTACATTAGGTTGGGTTGGTCTAGTCTTCCCATTTTTGACATATTGCTCGAAGTGCCAAAGGTCTAGAAGTATCTCTGGAATTTTTAACATTAGGTTGGGTTGGTCTAGTCTTCCCCTTTTTGACATATTGCTCTAAAGGTCTAGAAGCGCAGATGGTCTAGAACTATCCCTGTTACACTACTTATAAGTTAACAAAAAATAGGGTGGTAGCACTGCTTCAGGTTCTTGCGCACTACGGTGGCAAGATTGATATAGTAATGGGACGGCAATCACTTGTTTGCAGCAATAATATATATATAACAGTTATAATACATTTTATACTTGTTTTTGATGAACTACTATCTATTTTCATTCGAAATTATTTCATGTCTCAATTACCTGCGTATACGCAAGAAGCAAAAGCATAATCTTTTGTGGTATACCATAGTGACGTCATAGGGACGGTCAGTTCATCACAAACCTTGGGGCTTGCTATTGCAAGCATAGTGTAACTATTTTAACATGGTGGACCAAGAGTCCCCACTTTTCCGGCAATTCGCAGAGGAAAGGGAAGTGTTGCCAATATACTCTGTAAGGAACAAACATAGGACAGTAATATTTTGCCCTTCAGTTGCATGCGTGCGTGCGAATGCGAGAATTTGATTCTTATTTAAAAAATTAAACCGTAATCTTTTCTTTCAACTATTCCAAATACTCTACATTGAATAACTTTGTTCAAACCGCAATGCATGGTAGTTTACAAAAGTTGTCGTTGCTACTATGGCCATCTATGGCTGCTACTCGAAGCTACAAAGGTGACACCATTACAGTATTCTATAATAACTGTAATAATTTGTATTCTTTAAATTTTTCTTTCTGTACTACTATGGTCAATACGTCTTACAAAACGAGTGCTACATTTATCGTTTATAAATTTAGTAAATGTGACAGCTATATTGGTTGGTGGATTCCATTGTTACCAAAGTCAGAAATAAACACTGAGAACTGAGTCTACTGTGGAACCAAAGCAGAAAAATTCGAAATTCTTATTGCAAAAATTTCAAATGGTAAATATTGTTCTAACTGTAAAGCACCGACCTTTGATTAATATATATTAATAATGTTCTGGTGATATTTCCAATACTTGACAAAACTTTCTGGTGTTTTTCCAACAATTGGCAAAATTGGGCTTTCTTAAACAAGGTAGATAGAGACGGACTGAGTTTTTTAGAAAGAGATCGTTGCGTTCTTGGCCCACCATTTGGCCCACCATGTAAAAATAGTTACACTATGATTGCAAGGGAAACAAAGACAGCTAACGTGTCACAGTGTGAAAAATGACCGATCTAGTGGGGCAATAAATCTGAACGTATTGGTTTTGATGTAAATAAGTTACTAGGGGTTTACGGTGATTTTACTTTTTATAATTTTTTGTTTTTAGTATTGTTAGCTACTTACTGATGTTTTTTTAACTTTTTTTTTTTTCGTTGAAATAGAACTCGAGTTCAGCGGAGAATATCGAAGTTACACTAACAATTTTACTACAAAATTATGATTTAAATAGTAGATAGTTATAACTAAATATTTATTTTAACATTTATAAGTACATATTATATCTTAAACACGATTTTTATTTTCTACGAAAGTATTGTAATCGTCGGGAAAAAAATCGGGATTTCAGCGGAAATACCGTTTTGGGATCCCCTGAATCCATTGCAATGATTTCTCGAAAATATATGTATGTCGGTATATGTGTCTGTATATATGTCTGTGAACATGATAGCGAGCAAAAGAAACAACGCATCGGGCTGAAATTTGGTATACGTATTTATAATTACCAGGGGATGAACTGGATTGCTTCTGGCGACAATCTAACAACCGGATGTGGCAAATGTTACAGGAGCCAGCTCACCCTCCACTGCCTTTCAATATGTATACAAATTTAGAGATCATTGGGATAAGTAGTTTAGGCGCTATATGCGTTTATTGAAACTGTTTGACAGAATCCAGCCTTCGTCGCTGTGTTTCACATGACATTAAATGCCAGTATAACAAATGTCATTATGCGGGTTCACAATTTTTTTATTCGGGTTGTTCGTTCAGGTAATCCTGAGACTAGCTCCTTGAGTATTTTGGCTGCATCCCATTTTCCAGCAGATCGCAAACTCATTTCACCAGTAAAGTTGGGTCGTATTGACTTTTCAATTTTACTTGACATACTAGCGATGGTTTTTTACCGATTTCTTATTCCAATTGTAGTCACGAATTTTGTAAAAAGAGATTATTTTTTCGTATATTTTGCCATTACGAACATGGGTTGGAATCGATTTCCATATTTCGAAACAGTTCCTGCGAGATATATTTAAACATCCATTTACAAAAAATAAAAAATAATACTGTTACGAACATTTCCTAGCTCTAATTTTTTGTTTGCAATATTAATGAGTATTGAACTAACTATTAAAACAAAAATTTCCGCGGGATCGAACCCTTAGTAATTTCCGCGGGGTGTACCCTTAGTAAATGCTTAAGTCAAAACTAAGTATCGTAATTATAAACAACCAGATTCTACAATGAAAATATCTGTTAAAACAACAATAATCTTGATAACTAAAATGTTTATAATGTAATACAAATCTTCAGAAAACGTCTCCATAATTTTCAAAGCAACACTTTTCACGGTAGAGCTTACATTCACTTGTATTCGTCGCGCGTCAAAATAGTACTCCGAAAGGCTTATTCCAATGCATAATTTCATGTATCTCCACCAGTAAAACTAGTAGCTTAGAACTACTTTTTTGTGTGATACCAATATGGTCAGATATCTTACTTTAAATTTTGGATTTTATTTCCTAAAAATTGTTAAGTTGATTTTGATTTATTGCCCCTCTAGATCGGTCAGTTTTCACACTGTGCGGCGCCTCGCTAGCCAAACGCAGGCGACACGCTCGGCTCCGGCGCGCCGTGATAGTAGAGATGATTTCAACTAAGAACGTCACGTCACGTGACTTCCCGCCAAGTTGCGCAGTAGACCACTTTCCATTCAGCGTGTAGATATATGGAGCTATTTATCAACGTCGTTATTTTCCCGCCGCGCAGGTGTACTGGTGGGGGAGTGACGTTCTTAGTTGAAATCATCTCTAACCAGGAGTACGAGATGTACCTATTACCGCAATAATGTAAAACAATAATTTTATGACTATACTTGGACTCGATTTTTTCTCAATCATACATATGTACATAGTTTATTGATACGCACACAGACATAAGTACATACATTTAGATATAGGCAATGTCGCAAATGTAAGTAGAAATCGCTCATCAAAAAATAGCTTGTATTTCCAAAAATAAAGCGGAACAAAACTTTTTTTCTGCGGAACAATTCGGCACAAAACTAATACAATGCTGTGGCATCGAGAAAATGTCAAAATTCCAAAAAAGCTGTTCTGGCCCCCCTCGGAAAATTGCTTATATCTCCGGAAATAGGTCGGAACAAAAGTTTTTCTCGACAGAACGAAACGACACAAACCTAACACAAAACTTTGGCATCAAAAAATTTTCAAAATTCAAATGTGGTAGGGCTGGCATTTCCCCAGCCCCCCCCCCCCCTCAAAAAAATGCCTATATGTCGCGAACGGAACTAACACAAAACTTTGGTATAAAGAGATATTTCAAAATCCACCATGGTGGGGCTGGAGAAATGCACCGTTCTGTGCTACGTATTGCATGATATGTTGATAGCTACTGCATGAAAAATCATGGCCGCACCAAGAAAACGAGCAATTCTGAGATACCATAGTAAATTAATAGTAAACAAGTATAAGAGCTAGTAAAAACGCATCCAAAATTGCGAGTATTACTAAAAAAATGATCAAATATCTAAGAAATGGTTTGGGAGAATCAGTTTAAATCAATATTAGTCGCAACTAAACATTTGTCAAACAGTAAACATTTTAAAAACAATCAAGAGTAGATTTTTCTAAGATATATAGCTGTCATTTCAAGTCTTAGCGTAATCATTAATTCTAAGCATCATCTCCAAATAGTGTTTGTCAATATTATTAAAATGAAAGCAAGCGTTAAACAGATGAGTAAGGAGTAAGCGGAGAAACTATGACACGCTTAATTGCTTTAATTATTTTAAGATTTAACCCAAAACAATTCTTAGTACCCAACTTTCTGACTACAACGTTGTTACAATGAAATATATATATCGACCCATTTATCGTTGACAGTGATTTTAGTACTTTCCTTGGCACCGTCGCGTCGGCGCCACCGGCAATAACCCAATAAACAATTTTAGAATATTTTCGATATTATTAAAATTAAAAGTAGTTAATTATTTTGCCCGAGTCACATATTTTAATCTATACGGTATATAGTGCAACCTTTTTAAGATCTTATCATGGCATTATCAGCAACTTTTAAACAAGAAACATCTTTATTTTTATATACAATTAAACATTAACAAACTCTCACCTGTAATACACAAGAAACAAAAGTTTAAGTTACTACACACACTAACCTAACCAAACTCTAGTACCAATGAATTAAATAATAAACTAACAATTCTCCATTGTCAACTCACTACAGGTGAGTAACGCAAAGAACAATTACATTTTAGAACCCATTAAACATTAAAGACAGTATACTTTCTTTACATCTCCCCTCCCCAAGGTGAAAATTATAATTTTCAGTCTTCATATTCTGACGTTGGGAGTAATTTCGTGACGTGGAAAAATCCGGTCTCTTGGTTTTTATTTTATATATTGAATCCGACAACTCTTCCATTATTTCAAACGGTCTAATTCTCAACTCGTCCAATTTTCTTCTATTTAAGTTGTTCCCATTTTCAACATATACTAAATCTCCTATGTTAAATTTATAGTTCTTTCTATTTTAGTCAAATAATGTTTTGTTATATTCATGTGATTTTCTTGTTCATCGTAGGGCTAGTTATTTGTCCTTTATCCAGTTTCTATGATTATTTTTTCGTTTTATTTCTTCAGGCAAAATACTAGTGTCTGTACCATCTAATAAATACTTAAAACTAGTTACCGTATGCTCTGTTTCATTATATTTATCGATGCATTTTCTGGCAATCGTTGTCCAAGCTCTTTTTTCATCCTTGTCATTTATTTTACATCTGGTTTTATTGACCAGGGTCTGATTTAATCTTTCGTTCAGACCATTAGAAAATGGCGAATTGACAGCCGTAAAAATTAATTTAACGTTATTTTTGAACAAAAATTCCTTAAATTCTTTGGAATTTATGCCTGAATATTGGTCAGCAAGTATTATTCCAATTTTGTCAGCTTCTAGTACTTCATTAACTAACTTAATAAAGTCAGTTGCACTCTGAGTTCTTGATGCTGATATAAATGCAAATCTGGTGAAATGGTCTACAAGCAAGTGTAAGTATTTTTTTGTTGATCTTTTTCCACCGAAGCCTCCAATGGTGTCAATCGACATTATTTCGAACGGTTTTGTGGCTGGCCCCAATTGAGACATCAGTCCATATTTATCTTGCCCGCCTGTATTTGTTCTTAATACATATTTCACAGTTTTTAAAAACAATATTTTTTTTTATATTTTCTGTTATATTTTTAGCTGTATAATAAGGGCATACTCTATTCATCATTTGTTTAATCCCTATATGACACCATTCAGTGTGTATTTCCCCAATTAATGTTAAACTTAACTCTTCGGATAAAATTGAATGGTTGTAAGTCTAAGTGCAAAAAAATCAAAAGTCAAAAGACTTTTACAAAAATACGATCTAAGTGCCAAGCCTAATAATAGCTGCTTTCCATTTGCGCATTTCTGAGTTGATATTAGCTGAGCTGAGCTAATCTAACTTATGCGTAGCGTTCCTTTTGTTTTGGTGAAGTAAGACAAGCTCAGACAAATTAGTTCCCCTTGCCCTTGGCTAGTCATGCGAAAAGGTAACTTAGATCGTCTGAGCTGTCTGAGCTAACCTAATAGAAGAAGAAGAAGAAGAAGAAGGAGAACCTAACCTAAATCCGCCATCGTGCGTGCGTGCAATTTGGTTTTTGTTTATTTTATAAACTATAAGAAGTTTCGGCAAGATGGATGAAGTTAACATATTTGATGTGTGTGACCTGATTACACATCTTCGCTACGAAGTGAAATTAAGTCACGAGGACGGTATACGCGTGGAAAGAAGCGGTTCTGATACCTATGTTTCTTATTTGTACCTATAGATGATAACATTGATAACACTTGTTGTCAGGCAAGTGGCGCCGCCACTCGCTGACATCAAGTTCGACGAACTTAGTTAGATAGAATGGCACCGAACGCGTTCCTTTTGCCAACATAGCTTAGCTTAGTTGAACTTGGACCAAGCCAGACGGTGTTAGATTAGCTCAGCTAAGATTAATTCAGAAGTGTGCAAATGGAAAGCAGCTAATATCCAAATGGATTCAATTGCCTGTTTCTTTTTAAATTTTACCCACGCACTGATAAAGTTGTGGCGGTGTCTAGTCTAAAGCCGGAGGATATCTAGTGCGTAATCCGCAGCGTAACTGCCGCATGGGGACTGCGCACCTATAACGTCACTGTGTTTTTAAATGCAACCGTTCTATATACTGCGTATTGTGCAGTATATATGTTTATTACGTATGCGGATTACGCACTAGATAGACCGTAGCTTTAGTTGACTAAATTACGCGGTACAATATGGACGCTACATCATCGAGTGATCGAAACGTTAAGAGAAATATAATAAACTGAATTATAAGGTCGAACAAAAGAAACGTCGTTTACATGGAGATGAGTACAAAAATGGTTTCAGTCGCAAAAAAAAACATTAATAGAGGTAAGTTTGTTATTAATATGTATTTTGATTTTCTTGTTCTAATGTACTGTGGGCAGTATAGCAATGTGTTTGTTCGGAGTCGTTTTAATGTCAACAAATTTAAATTGCCACAACGGTAACGACCCGCAGATCGTTACCGTTGCGATTTCGGTTGCGATTTCGTTTTAGTTTCGGTGTGTGTAATTTTATTATAATAATAATATTCATTAGTGCGAATATTTTAGATGCTTTTCCTAATAAAAACTGCTGTGTTTCAGCTGAATTGCAAGTGAAAATTTCAATGTAAGCTCCTCTCCCACGGCAGAAAAAAGAAATTTTTAAGGAATATTACAGTATAGGAGACTCTATAAAGCAAGGTAGATAAAATTTAAATAATACTTTATTACTAATTTTACAGGAAAATACTTCAAAATGAACATATAATTTTAATACAGTTAATATTGCTAATAACGACGGCCAAGGGACCGGACATATTAGGTTGTTATATCCGTAGGTTGCTATAAGAAATATGCACATAGTTGAAAGCAATTTTTAGTTTAAAAAATAAGGAAGTAAATGTATGTATGTATGTGTGTATGTGTGTATGTGTGTATGTGTGTATGTGTGTATGTGTGTATGTGTGTATGTGTGTATGTGTGTATGTGTGTATGTGTGTATGTGTGTATGTCCGTGAACACGATAGCCCCCAGACGGAACAACGGATAGGGCTGAAATTTTGCATACATATTTAGAATTACCGGGGGACGAACTGTATTATTTTTGGTGATAATCTGACAACCGGAAGTGGCAAATGTCACATACGGTTTTGTTAAGGATTCATCCGATTTGGACCAAGCTGACACCAACTCATCCTGTAGTGATTTTAAATATGTGTACAAATGTACAGATCAATGGGATGAGCAGTTTAGGCACTATAAGAGTTTATACCTATCGGGCGCCTTCGGTTTGTGTCGTAATGGAGGGCTTACGAATGGCTCAATATACAGTGTCGGCGAATTCCAGCCGCCGCATCAGTTTTGTGCGAGTGCGAGAGAGAACGTTTGAAACACATCCCCACCAATGCAGGCACCGCGCTAGCACGGCCTCGTGGTTGGTTCATGTCGCTTGGTGGGGGCATGTGGTTGGTTCATGTCGCTTGGTGGGGGCATGCAGTGACCGCCTTTATATTGGTTTCTTGCTCTCTCTTATGGGCTATACGGCGTCTGAAACTGGCCGACACTGTATGTGACTCTGTCGACACTTCAGTATCCACACGTTTTATCTGCTCGCGATCGCAGAATAAATGTTGTAGTTACGTAATAAACAGGCTTTGGAAGTGATTGTAGTGTTTATTATGGTCCTGTAGTTAACAACAACTGACTATAAACTTAGATACTACTGTTCTACATAAAACAAACTGAAGTAAACGTTTATGATCTGTATCTATATCGGTATGAACATTGTACGAAGTACGGTTACCAACCTAAATAGTCAACTTAACAATCTCATATAACTTAAAATACTAACACTCCCCTTCGATTTGTATTTTATTTAGGGATAAGAAAATATTAAATCGCCTAATTAACAATAACATCTATAAGTCTAGAAAATGTTTGCTAATCTAATATAATGCATGAACCTTTCTCTGCACAATGGTTTCGTCAACATATCTGCAATGTTCATGTCGGAACTTACATAGTTTATATTTATCAGTCCTTTGTTCACCAAGCCTTTTATAAAATGTAGTCTAATGTCAATATGTTTAGAACGTTTAGAGTTTTCATAAGATTTTATTATTGAAATCGCACTGGTATTGTCTATGAATAGATTTGGTTCACTTTGAATGTTTAAGTCTTCTAACAGTCCTTTTAAGAATATCGGTTCTTGAGCTGATGCTGCAGCCGCTATATACTCGGCCTCAGCTGTTGATAAAGCCACACATCGTTGTTTTTGAGAAAACCATGACACTGGTTTCTTTCCGTAAAACACTATGCAGCAACTTACACTTTTTCGATCCAGTCGATCTCCGGCCCAATCCGCATCGCTGTATCCAGATAGTTTATTAGAACTTTTTCTGTAAACCAATCCTCGATCTCGTGTCTCCTTCAAGTATCTTAGAATTCTTTTCGCAGCCTTCCATGAGTTTTCAGTAGGTTTCTCTAGATTTCTGCTCAACAGCGAAACAGAAAACATAATATCCTGTCTTGAAGTTGTCGCCAGGTATATGAGACATCCAATAAGTCTTCGGTAAGGCACGTCTATCACATTTTCCTCACTATTAGTTTGAAATCCTGGTTCCATAGGAGTCTTGATACCTTTACAATCTGTCATATTGAACATGGCCATAAAACATTGGCTATCATACTGGTCTGTTTAATTGACAATTTTTCTGTATCTCTTTCGATTTCTATTCCAATAAATTTTCTCAATTCTCCTAATTCTGTAGCATTGTAACCTTCCTTCAGTATCTTCACAGTCTACATTATTTTATCCTCATTTCCTGTTATGATTATGTCGTCAACATAAATAAGTACATATATATCTTCCTTATAATACAAGCAAAAATCATGTGGTGATCGTTTGAAGTTATTGTCTAGCATCTTCTCGTTGAAGGTGTTGTTCCAACATCTTGGAGATTCTTTCAGTCCATAAAGAGCTCGATTTAATTTCAGTACTGTATGTTTCTTTTTCCTATATCCTTCTGGTGTCCTTATATAGACCTCGGATGATAGCTCACCATTAAGAAAAGCTGACGGTACATCCAATTGTTCTATCTTCCAATTTCTTTCCACGGCGTGTGCAACAAGGTTCTAATTGTTGCCATTCGCGCGACAGGGGCATATTGTATGGACGATAATTCATCCTTAAGTTGAAATCCTTTTGTCACAAGTCTCACTTTATGTGTTCCGTCCTGTTTTGTCTTGAACACCCATCTTGTATCAATTGCCTTTTTCCCAGGTGGTAGATCAGTTTCCTTCCATGTATGAAGTTTTTCCAAAGAGTTTACTTCCTTACTTATTGCTTCTTGCCATATTTCTTCTTTAATTGCTTCACTATAGGTTTCCGGTTCATCGTTTTCTTTTATTAGTGTACAATAAGCATAATAAACTTCGTAATCTTTCAAATCTTTGTTTCTCTTCTCCTTCTGGTTTGTATTCCTTTTGTCAAGTTTTCGTTTGTGTCTTCTTTAGAGTTTTGTTCCGTTTCATTCTTACAGTTTTCATCTTCGCTCCTTTCATCTTCCTCATCAGGCCATTTTTACGTCAGTATCCACATCTTCTGTTGTTTCTTCAATTGAACTTCCATTTAGTGATTTGTCAAATTCAAATTTCCATTCGTTAAATATGACATCTCTTCCTGTAAATATTTTATTTTCATTCATACTATACAGTCGGTATCCATTTGGACAATATCCCACCATATGCACTTTAATTGATCTCTTCTGGAACTTATCTCTAATGAGTTCATTTGGTATCTTTAGAAATCCAATACATCCAAATACTCGCAACTTATGAAGATCTGGTTTCGTACCAAACCATAATTCTGCTGGAACTTTTGCCTTAAAGTGTGTGTAGGGCTTCTGTTTATGAGATAAACTGCTGCTAGTACTGCTTCTGTCCACAAACTTTTTGGACGTTTTGTATTTAACAGCATACACCTAGCTTTTTCTACTATCGTTCGGTTCATCCGTTCAACTACGTCATTTTGTTGTGGTGTGTACCTTATAGTGAATTCAAATTGTATTCCACGTTGTTCGAAATGATTTTTCATCTCTTGAGAAATATACTCTCTTCCGTTGTCACATCTGAATCTACTAATTTTTCTATTAAAATGAGCTGTTGCCATTGCTTCGTATTTTTTTGAAATGTTTGAAAGTTTCACTTTTCTGTTCTAAGGCATATGCAACTGTAAAATGCGTGTAGTCATCTATGAACGTTAGTATGTACTTCTTGTTGTCGTAAGATTCCGTAATCGGTCCAAAAAGATCACTATGTACAAGTTTTAAGGGGTTTCTTGCTCTTATTCTATATTGATTATGTGGCATCTTTGTTTGCTTTCCAGTTACACAAATTTCGCACATCTTTCCTTTGGGTTTAGTTTCCTTCAATACATTTATTCCTGTTACAAGTGTTGTTAGTTTTTGCAGACTACTTTCGCTAATGTGTCCAAGTCTATTATGCCACAAATCAATATTTTCCATTTCTTTACTTAATTGTCCATATTCATTCTCATTTACAAAATATAATTCATACAGTTTACTATTTCGTACGGCCTTGGCTAATACTTTGCTATGTTTCATTACTTTACCAATTCCACCATTGAAAAGTACAGAAAATCCATTCATTTCCAATTTTCGTACAGACAACAAATTTAAATCTAATTCAGGAACGATTAAACAATCTTTGATTAATATTACGTGTCGTTTATCATCTACTATTGATATTACTCTAAGATCTCCAATTTTATTTGCTATAAGTAGTTCTCCAGATTTACCAACTTTAATTTTTATTACCTTTTCCAATTTTCTTATGTTGTGTAAACCAGTTTCATTTTTAATCATATGTTCTGATGCTCCTGAATCAAGACACCAATGCAGATTTGTGTCTAAAGCTTCATCCAGTGCTGAAAAGCTGTACTCTACTTGTTCCTCTTCCGTCTGTACTACGTTGGCTGTTTTGCTTGGATCCATCGATGGCTTCCTACAGTCCACTCGTTTGTGACCTATCTTCCCGCAGTTGTGGCACTTATAAGGAAATTTCTTGTAGTTACTCTTCCATGGCACTTTCCATACGACGTTGCAAAAGCCATAGGTTGCATCTCAGTTTTGTTTACTCTTGTCGACTTCTTTTTACTTTCTTCTTCTTTCAATCTTGCTTTCACAAAACTTAACGTCAAGTTTTCGGGAGAAATTGTTTCCAGAGCCGTCACCACCATGTTGTATTCCGAAGGCATCGTCAACAGTAAGTGACATACGACATCCGTTTCTTCAAGAGTAGCACCAGTAGATTTTAATTCTCGAATGAGTTTATTGAATTCCGTGAAATGATTTTCCATTTTATCTGTGTTCTGTAATTTCATCGTAAGCAACCGTTTCCTTAGTAGTAGTTGGTTGGCCATTCCTTTCCTTTCAAAGTCATTTACCTATCAATGATTTCCACATTTCATGAGCTGTCTCTTTGTCTTTTATAGATTCCAAGTGACTGTCCGAAATTAGTTGTGTTATTATCGACTTACATTTTTTGTCTGATTTCACCTATTTGGCCATTTTCTTCTCTTTTTCCAGTTTTTGTTCAGTCGTATCTGTGTCTTCCGGTAGAAATTCCGTCGGCATTTTGTTTAAGTTTTCTACACATTCCTTTTCTTCTAGTAGGATCCTGACCCTGAAGTTCCTATTATCAAAATTGTTTCCATCGAAAAGTGGTAGGCGTCGTTGTTCCTCCATTTTGTCGTTTTTTTTGTCCTACAGGCTTCCGCGTAATTCTTTTCCTTCTATAGCACTGTTTCCTGCGCCCATAACCTGTTGTAGTTACGTAATAAACAGGCTTTGGAAGTGATTGTAGTGTTTATTATGGTCCTGTAGTTAACAACAACTGACTATAAACTTAGATACTACTGTTCTACATAAAACAAACTGAACTAAACGTTTTTGACAACTGACTTCTATCTATATCGGTATGAACATTGTACGAAGTACGGTTACCAACCTAAATAGTCAACTTAACAATCTCATATAACTTAAAATACTAACAATAAATAAACACATCGCAGAAAAACAGATACGTGACAGTATATTATGGTTATTTGTATCGAGAGGTGCCTTTTGTTATGATCTAATAATAAGTATTATTATTATGTTACGGACATTCGTTTAAATTAATGTTTCATCCTCTATTCGTTTAAAGAGTTTATAAATGTGTCAACAATGTAGTCGGAAAGTTGGGTGAGGGCCACCCCAGGTATTTTATTATAAAATGCTACTTTATCCTAAAGTGAACTTAAACAAACCTATAGTAGTAGTAATAATAAACATATTGTTAGTGAGATGCATGTTCCTGTTTTTTTAGCAACCAATTTATAAAAATCAATGTTAATGGAATGCGTCATTGAAATTCGCATTGCCGAGCTGATGTCAAGCCGATTCCTAAATTTGGTTTTTATTACAACCATAATTGAAAATCCACTGTATAGAGGATAAAATAAATAAATCGTTCCAAAAGGAAGCAATAATTTCAATGCATTTTCACTTAATATTTGATATTCTTCCCTTACTTCTAACCAAAATCGCGACATATTTTTGTGCACTTGATATTTTTGTTCTAAAGTTTTATCCGTAAATAATTCAATTAACTGTACTTTTTCAGGGAATGTCAAATTATTCGATAATTCAGCACTAAAGGGATTTATGACCCACATATTGCCTTGACGAATGTCGTCCTTAGATGGAAAGTACTGCACTAGTTTTGCTTTCAATTCGTTCAAATGACTTTTGCGTACATCGAGCACTTGTTGCTGAGATAAAACTTTGTCATCAACTAATTCAGAAAACGAAGGCAGCATCATATAGCAACCTGTGTTAATAGTATCGATCCAAAGCTGATTTTTTTTATTAATACTTCAATTTTATTATAACAATTAAAGAGAGTAATCTGCTTTCCCTGAAGTGAAAGATTAAAGTCATTCATGTGTGTAAATGTATCAGCCAAATATCAGCTATCAAATATCAAGTATCAGCTACTTTTGCAAGCCACAAATTATTTAGAAGGATATTTCAATTTCCATTCTCAGTTCGAAGAATCATTTTAATACTTTACCTCTGGAAAGCCATCTTATATGAGAATACAAAACCATGTCTGATGTTCTGATCCCATTTCTTCGCATAATATTTTGAAAATTCTTTTTTTTTTAGTGCACTTTTACGGATGTAATTTACAATTGTTACACATTCATTTATCATGTCTTTCGCAGCTAACTGCTCCCGATGCAGAAAACAGTTAGTTACATTCATATCAGGATGAGCAACCTTCCTTAATCTCTCCGCCATTTAATGAAATATTTTTCATTTCAAAGGAAGAAGTAACATGTCCAAAAATTTCTTCTGATGTTGATGTTTCTAGTTTTAAGCAACAGAGCAATTCTTTTTCTATGTCTCTGGACGCATAATCTTCATATCTAACATATATTAGTAAAATAGCATTGTTTGATATGTCTGTGGATTCGTCCATTTGAACCGCATAATGTAGGAGGTCAAAACGGCGGGAACAACCGCGACTCCCTAACATGGTAGCATTTGGCCAAGCGCGGTCTAAGGGCTTTAATTACTGGTCAAAATTCTAATTCATCAAATCTCTTCGAATTTATTCGAAGGCAAAACTAACTGGGTTCTTTTTCTTGAACCTTGTGAACACATTTTCTGACTACTAACTGACGCGTTTAAGTATTTAACATTTAATAAGGGCTGATAAAGCAAGACTACTCAAATGAAACGAAACACTTATCAAAACAATAACATCTATTAACAATAATAATCAACAATCCCTTTTGATAGGTTACATAGAAAAATGAATGTAGCTTTGAACATATTGACGTTTAAATTAAACCTAGGAGTTGATTTAGATAGACACACTTTTAGCAGAAATATGAATAATTTAATTTACAATGAAATGCGAGACGAGTTGAAAAGACTTACCAGGGATAAACTTAAGCGCCTAAGAACGCTCCACAAAAACGTGTACTTTACATGACGGTGGTTGAAATGAGAAGAGCGAGATCTGTTCGTTTGCATCCCTCGACCCCAAAGGAAGCCGGAAGCATTTCTTCTTAGCCAATGGCAACACTTCAAATTTAAACTTATAAACACGCGGTCAAATCCTAAACCAGATGTTCAACTGAACACCAAAACTTCGATATTCTCGAACATTCTACCCTGTGTACATCGCGCTTAATTTGATCATATCTTAATAAATAAATAATGGGTTTCCGACCCATTACAATAATACAAAGTTTCCTGTAGTTTTTGAGTTAATTGTGCTTCAATCTCGTTAGATATATCGATTATTCGCCTAGCAATTGTGTCATTTGATAAAGGAATAGAATTAATGTTTGCTTCAAATTTTTTACCAATTATTTCGCCGCAAATATCTTTCATGCAAGGTTTTAATAATGTTTCACCAATTGTATAGGCCTTTTTACATCTAGCAATATGAAAAGCTGCCATGTATGAACACTTCAGTAACTTATTATCAGTGGATACCAATTTTGTTAAAACTGATTTTTTGCTTTCAATTCATCCCGTTGCCTCAGAAAAAATTCAACAGGTTTGTCTTTGTACTGACCATGATTTGTATGAAAACGTCTTTGCAATTTATTGGCTTTCAAGGATGAAGTTGCCAAAATGCCTTCATAAATTACGCACCGCGGTAAATCCATGCAATAATTTTTTCCTTACAACTTTAATCATAATTCGTTTCTAGTTTGGCTTTTTTGCCGTTGATCCACTTGCATTTTCTGAATTTTGTGCATTAGTTTCTTGAAGAGTTTTATCTGTTTTCGCCAGAAAGCTTAATATGTTGCTTTGCTTACTCATTTTACGCAAGAAATATGATGCTATCTAAAAGTAACACAAGTATACACAAAGACGAAATATGTACACCTCTTTGTGTGATTGTAAATTGTGATTTATTTCTTGTTGTGGTTAGCTTCATACGCAACCCAAAAAAATTTTAACGCGACCCATAGTTTGAGAAGCGCTGGGATAGAGCATACATTCCTGTGTTCCATCCTTTGTCTGCAACAGATTCGAGAAATGTTTCCTTCCATTCGGACCATTCGCTTTCTATTGACAATGTTGTTAGTGTTGCGGAGTACCAGTTTAAGCAGGATTTGTCCAGAAAAAACCTTAGAATTTCGAACTTTATGATATCTTCCTCAATCCCAAATCTTTGACATTCTCTTTCAAATATCTGTAGCCATTGCTGTGCATTCGAGTGCTTACACACAAAAACGTCAACCATAAATATTTTCGCTATGAGTTTTAGGTTTAATCTTTCTGTTTTCGGTATAGATTGTACTTGTATGTATTTGATTCTGTCATTTCTTCTAAATACACTAAACATTACATTATTGTCTTCGTCAACATATATTTTCTTCATTTCCTCCGTACATGTAACCCATATAATTCTCTGTTGGCCCCTTTTGTTGAAGCTTTTTTTGACTCTTTTGAAACTTTCTGTTTTTGTCAACTCGCCATGTTGACTCACATACTTCTCATGTTCGGGAAGCACATATGTCTTTCTATCTTCAGTTGTGATAGACGTTATGGTTTCACACTTGTTTTCTTGTCATTTGGCGATGCTGCATACTCAAATGCAAATTGCAGCTTCATTTTTAAGCAAAAACTTTTGTTTTGTAAGGGTCGGTTTTATGGGGGTGTAATATAAACGCGTTTCACTGTAATACACAAGAAACATCTTTATTTTGTATACAATTAAACATTAACAAACTCTCATCTGTAATACACAAGAAACAAAAGCTTAAGTTACTACACACACTAACCTAACCAAACTCTATTACCAATGAATGAAATAATAAACTAACAATTCTCTATTGTCAACTACATCTACAGGTGAGTAGCGCAAACGACAATTACATTTTAGAACCCATTAAACATTAAAGACAGTATACTTTCTTTATATATATATTCTTTATTTCAATCAAGCATCATTATTACATTGTATAAGCAATATTAGAGAAACGTAGATTAATAACAGTAAGGTAAAAAGTATATAAAAAGGAACTATTTACACTGTATAGAACGAACCTTAACAATGAATTTGTAGAAATTGTATAAGCTGGCATTACGAAAGCAGAAAAGAAATCAGAATGCTATAATGACAAATTAGCATTTAGAATAACCGTAAGTTATGCCAAAGTCAAAACAAGCTATCTATTGTTAGAACACACAAATAGAAGTTTACTTTTCTATCTAAAAGATATTGTACCTACGCATTCTCAAAAAAAGACGAAATAAATGACCTTTGTTTGATATCACTTTTGTAAATACTTTAGTAATCAATTATTATCATAAATAATTTTAATCGTTCATAAATAATTTTGGCCAGCTAGATCGGCAAATTGTGTCCCGATTGAGAAACGCTGGTCAAAACTGGAATGTTTGATTTCCGGACACTCCATCTTCGTCGCGCTAAACCGTATCCTATTATATTGCATTGCTGTTGGCATTCGAATCTCTGAATTTCTTTTGGGATCGTATATCTCTACTGAATCAATACTACTTCCCGTAATGTAGCAACATTCGATTGCCTCTCTTCTACGAATACATCATACATCGGTTCCCACTTATTACTACGAATATTGAAACGCTCCCAGGAAGGATTAGCTAAAAACAAATTTATAAGAAGATATTTTTAGAAATTTACATTCGTTGTTATTAAATAACTTGCCTGTCGATTCTGGAGATACGTAAATATACCCATCCAAAGCAGCCACGCCGTGGCATTTCCTTGGTTTGCATTTCCTTGACGGTCCATCGGACCATTTCCCTTCACGTGGGTCGAACATCTCCATTGATTTTAGCACATCATTACCATAATGACCCCCAATTGCATATATACAATTATCTGAAATTGGTATCCAGATATTAGTGTATCTTATGTAATCAACATCACCTGAGCTACCATTGACTGCGAGATTGAAATATCCTCTGCTCCTTTTCATTGGGGTAGACGTCATGTAAACGCTTATTGCAGGGTCAAACCTATATACAAAATTCGAATTCCAAACATTATATCCTCCACAGATGTATATAGAGTCATCAATGGCACAAACGCCTACAATAAGAGACATTTATAAGCAATTTTTACAGTTACTGTGTATTGTCCTAACCGCAGCTTCCATTAGGGTTTGGCAAAGATGTTGTTATAGTCCAAGAATTTTTCAACGGGTCATAATATTCGACGGATGAAAGCCAATTTCCATTCTGCCCTCCGAAGCCGCCGAAAGCATATAAAAGTCCTTTAAAGCTAGTTAGGCCATGATTTCTTCTTCTAATCTTCATCGGCGAAAATGAATGCCAAATATCGGTTCTTATGTCATACATTTTGCATTCAGACATAATATTTCCTGAATTGTTAAGTTATTATTATTAAATGTATACCACAGAATGTTGAATATAGACAAAGGAGTTTGGTCAAAAGCTTGGTCAAAAGGGAGTTAATGCAAAACCACAAAAATTAATATGTAGTGCAAATTGTATTTTAAAGAATCTATTACTGGGACAAGTCGCTTAAATAAAACTTGTTAATATTATATTGTTGATTAATAATATAATGTGTTGGGTGTCTATTAGGTCCTGCTTTCATATTTTTATTATACATGTTTGATTTTAATAGAAAGATAAACATAACAACCGATATCAAAGAAAAGATGCGCTGTGATCATCACAGTACCGACTGCCTTTCATTTATAGACCAGCTAAAAGAATATCGATACGTTTCTCCGGGGCTTGACGTAAAATTAAGTATGTGGAGCACATTGTGAGATGCCGTTGTCAAAAATAAATACACATCAATCATTGACTTAAAAATGCGCAAGCATATTCCACGCGATTTCCTCCCAGAAATCAAGAATGAATTGAATTTTGACTGCTTTATTTTGGAGAAAATGGTTCTTCTCTTGCTTGTTGCTCACTCTCTTATGGGGCGATTTCGACCAAACGATAATACTTGAGTAGGTTGGAATTCTGTGTCTCTGTGTGACCAAGCCCGTGTGCGTGTGTGCGCGCGGGCGTGTGTGTGTGCGAGTGAACACGATAGTGCCTAAACCGGATCGGGCTGAAATTTTACATACATATTTAGAATTATTGGGGGACGAACTGGATTGTTTTTGGTGACAATCTGACAACCGTAAGTGGCAAATGTTACACACGTCTGGTGAGGGATTCATCCGACTGAGATCAAATTCTTGCCAACTCATACTCCAGTGACTTTAAATATGTTTACAAATTTGCAGATCAGTGGGATGAACGGTTGAGGTGCTATAAGCTTTTATAGAAGCTGTTTGACAGAAACCACAGCCTTCGTCGCTGTATTCGAGATTGTCAGATTTTGACATGACACTGAATGTCAGTATGACAAATGTCGTTATGTCATAGAAACTGACGTGAGGTAGGGTCTATAGTCCATTTCATAACTAGGAGGAATTTTTTAAACGTGTTACTAGGATAACCTCGCCCGTGATTGGCTAAATTGCAGACCGTTTTACATCGGGCAAATTTACCCTTTGACGCGCAAGCCCCGTTAGGTTAGGCTACAGATAAACAAACATTGGTATCTGCTTTGCGTTGTTTTGTGTTCGATGCTATTCGTGAGTTCAGTTCAATTTTATCAGCACCTCGTATGAGAAGTAGTCTACATATCTAATTTGTTTAATATAAATATGATAATTTATTATTCCACAAGCTTTACTTTAATGTACTTGGACACGTTTTAAAGTTTTACAGCGAAAAATTTGTTAAAATTTTAATAGTACAACATTTATTGTGGTTTACAAATACGTTTAACCTAAAAATGATCAAATTTGACCGCAAAAATATCTGGTGACATTTCTGGTAATTTGTCCCTAGTGTAAACCTGGCGTCTGATTTTATTCCTCCTAGTTATTAAATAGACTATAGCGGGTTTACAAACGGCTTTACAAAATTGAAGTGTTTAGACATTTCATTGTACCAACTTGTTCCCAACTTTCCGACATTCAATGTCGGAAAGTTGGGTTAGGGCCACCCCAGATATTTACTTATTATTTCCCACTTACCGTAATGAAAGTTATTGCCACCTGTGACAAAAATGTATGAATGTTGTCCATGAAAATCTTTACGCTGTTGTATTGATCCTTAATCATCTTTACGCGGTTGTATTCTTCCTTGAAAATATTTACGTGGTTGTATTCTTGAGGAAGATTCATCACACTGCATTCCAGAATGGTATTCAGTAGCTTCTTTCTTTTAATTATTTCTCATTAGCGGTTCTCGGGTCACATTTTTCATGAAAAATGTCTTATCGAGAAGAGGTAATTTGACGTGCACCATCAACTAAAATATATATATTGCAAGCCATCAACTTTGTCAATAAAAATGATATTTTAATATTTTACCTTGATGCATCTTAAAAAAGATAAGATTTCGTCATGTTTGAACCTTCTTTGTAACCGCTTTACGCCTACAAATTGCAGGACACCAAATTATTAGATTGTTATGGTATGCATACCTGGTAGAGATTTGGACTTCTGTTTACTAAGTCATATTTCACCCACTTAAGAACTGCGGAATACACCACTTCATCTGACGAAACTGCAAGTTCATTGTCCTTTATTAACTGTTTCACCTAAAAATATTAATAAAGGAATAATTCCTGGTTATTGAGTTCTATAATCCCTAAATTCTAAATAATACCTCTCCGAAGGGCAGCTGAAGAAATTGATTAGTTTCAGCAATTTCCGGGAAATGTTCTAACGCATACTTGTGACATTTTTGATACAACTCTACAGAATTCAAAGCACCTAAACGATAAACTTATATTACATACAGCATTTATTAAATATATACGTATGTCTATGCGTAATATTTTTATCATCATACATTATGGCATTATGTTTGCATTAAGGATTAAATTTTTTTTTGTTGACACTAATAATATACATAGTCGATAAGAAGCAAGTGGCTAACCTGCAACAGCTTTAATTTGGATCCATGTTGTTGGACTTAACAGTGTTGGTATTGCTTCGCCACAAGTAGCTTCTAAATTTGTAATTTTTAACTTCTTGCTAGCAAGCAGTAAGTCTTCAACATTTGTTACATTTATTATAATTTCTCCTGCATAAAGAAATTGCAAAATGGATTGAAGTGCCGCCGACAATATGTCGTCTATTTGGATCTCGACTGTATCGCCTTCGTCTAAAATGATTCAAAAATTAAAAGTGTGTATTTCTTGGAAGAAATATAGACAGTAGCGTGCAGTATGCGCAGTGTAGTTTATTATCAAACTAACATTATAATAAATTTTAATTTTGTTGAAAAGCAAAGTTATGTTATGTTGATGTCACTACTACAAAAGAATTATATAGGTACACTGTGATCCTTTGCTCTTTCAGTAGTAGAATAGAACTGATATTTTTGGAAATAGTAATATGAATAAGTAATCAATTTACATCACTTCCTGCAGAAACAAAAATAATTAAATATTAATTACATACTTTGTTGTGGGGCCTGGAAGTAAAAGGGTTTAAGTGTACCTACTTATTCTGTTTTAGTTATAAAATCCTCCATGATGTCCAATTTTCATAAAAAACCCACTTGTTCGTGTAACACCAATTTATTAATTAAAAAAGACGGGTGATCGATTTCGAAAACTTTGTTTTCATCTTCGGACCATTCTACGAATAAAAACAACAGGTTACAGTCACGTACATACATCAAACGGTAAACAAAATGATTCTTACATACAAATACATAATGAAAATTACTACGGACTGAATGTCATACAGATTAAAATAAACTAGTTAAAACAATCAAAAACTCACTTATTGAACTGTTAAACACTGATGAGGTGGGTCGCCATGTGGGTGTGAGATATCTACAACTATACAGGTGGACGAGTAGGACAGATGAGGGGACTTGGAGAGGGACGGGGGAGGGGGAAGAGGAGGCGGCAAGTATGCAGGTGTGGAAATTTCAGTCTACCAACACCCCGGTAGTCACTATGTACATTCCCGGAAAAAATTGAATATACTATGAGTTGAATGGTGGCTTGAAAACTCTAAACAAGGTGGTTTCGGGGAAGTCTGTAAATCTGTTTAGTAAATTCACTCCCTTGTCGATACGTTCTTGTATGTAGTGTGCCTCAAACAGATCCATTTGTTTAGATTTCTTTATGTGTTTTAAAAGTTTGATGTCGTTTTCATTCGCCCGATGGTTGTTGGTCTTAAGGTGGGTGCCGAACGCAGAGTTATTTTTGTTTTTTAGATGTTCTGTAAATCTTGTGCGAAGCGATCTTCCAGATTGTCCAACATATATCTGGTTGCAGGTATTGCATTAAGCTCGTAAATGCCACATTTATCCAGTCGATTATCTAGAGTTTTACCGTTGGAGACGAGTGACGCAACAGTGGATGGGCAGGGTGTTGTGAGGAGGATGTTGTATTTGTTAAATATTGTTTTTAGGTGACTGTTCATTTTTGGGTGGAAAGGAATGCTGGCATATCTTGTTGTTGATTTAGTGTGGGGGTAGATATGTCTTAGGGTCTGTTTCTGTTTACAATGATTATATAATTGCAAAATTTGAAGGGGGTCATATCCATTATTTACGGCAATGTTGAGTATATAGTTCTTCTCCGAATTATGATCTTCTTCATTCAAAGGGTATGTAAATAAACGATGAAAAAAGTATCTGAAGGAGCACATTTTGATGTTGCAAGAATGTTGTGAACTTGAAGGTATTATTACGTCAGTGCTTGTAGGTTTGTGGTAAATTTTGTATGCAAGTCTATTGTTATTTTTGGAAACTGTCAAGTCAAGAAAATTTATGTTGTTATTTGTTTCAAGTTCAGTAGTTTTTTTGATTAATAAATTGATGTTACACGAACAAGTGGGTTTTTTATGAAAATTGGACATCATGGAGGATTTTATAACTAAAATAGAATCAAATGACGTAGGTCACAAACTCCGACATCTGCGAACTGAACTCAACAGAAGGCACAGGGCTCGTCAGCATCTCAGTTTTCTGAATTGCGCAAAGAAAAACAACGTCATACCTAAGTTTTGCAGAGTAAAACTCCCACCAGACTTCACAAACCTACAACATAAGGTACATATGGTGCTGCTGAGACATGAAATTCAACGGCAACACAGAAACATTTCACTGATAGACACAAAGCTAAAATTCTTGCACAGACACCTACAACAACATCTACATCCACTGGAATATGACAGCGTAATGGAGAAACTCACGGCAACGGTGAGGGAAGCAAACACCAGAGACGATACGCGCCGTAGAAACAAACTTCATCGACTGATAGAGGAACTACAAGATCAAACACCCACAAAGAATCACACACCAACCCATGAATTCCCAGACCGCTTTAAGAATCTTTCAAACATAACGTTCAACAGTGATGAAATTGAGATTTTGAACAAGGGACACAAATACTCTCCTCCCCACATCGTCCCCATAAGCGACATAATGGTACAGTTGGAGGCCGAAACACAAAAACATCCAAGAGGCAATGAAATGAGACAGGATTTAGTAAGATATTTCAAGAACTTTAATTTTAACTCAAAATATGTAAACAACCTTGACGAACAGAGAACAATTAAAACTCTTAAAGCTAAGCTCAAAGACAACAACCTAATATACACAAAAGCAGACAAAAATGCTGGCATCGTCATTATTGGGAGGGACGAATATGTTGAAAAGACACTTGCATTTTTTCAAGAGAATAACATAACATCATCAACACGTGACCCCTTTCAACCTTTCAACCTCATTTTTAAAAATACTCTGAAGAGATGTGATAATACTTTGCAACTTTTTAATGTCAATTACACTTCACTCATTAACATGAACCCAACCTACCCCAAATCCTATAGCCTTTTGAAGACCCACAAGATGGGATACCCCATCCGACCGATCGTAACTTCAATTAATACGCCTATATCAAACCTAGCCAAGTTGCTAAATAAAATCATTCTCAGTCTTAATTATCAACCCAAATATGAAATTAAAAACAGTCAACATTTTATAACACAAACCAAAGATATATGTATAGAGGACACCTACACACTGGTATCATTTGATGCCACTAACCTCTATACAAATATTCCCACTAATGAAGTATTGACAATCGTAGAACAATTCTTACGACAACCTAAATTTTCACTTTCTCACTCTATTTGATTCAAATGTTGATGATCTAATAGACCTTTTTAAGTTAACACTTAAACAAAATTTTTTCAAATTCTTTGATGAAATCTTCGTCCAGCATGACGGTTTGGCAATGGGGAACTCTATCAGTGGTTTACTGGCAAGCTTCTACGTTAACGCACTGGAAGACAAAATTTTCCAGTTGTCCGAAAGTGAGAATGTTGTATATTGGGGTAGATATGTCGACGACGTCTTCTGTATTTTTAACGGCTCTGAACCACAAATTAATAAATTTCTTCAAAAAATAAACACAATTTCCAAATTAAATTTCACTACTGAACTTGAAACAAATAACAACATAAATTTTCTTGACTTGACAGTTTCCAAAAATAACAATAGACTTGCATACAAAATTTACCACAAACCTACAAGCACTGACGTAATAATACCTTCAAGTTCACAACATTCTTACAACATCAAAATGTGCTCCTTCAGATACTTTTTTCATCGTTTATTTACATACCCTTTGAATGAAGAAGATCATAATTCGGAGAAGAACTATATACTCAACATTGCCGTAAATAATGGATATGACCCCCTTCAAATTTTGCAATTATATAATCATTGTAAACAGAAACAGACCCTAAGACATATCTACCCCCACACTAAATCAACAACAAGATATGCCAGCATTCCTTTCCACCCAAAAATGAACAGTCACCTAAAAACAATATTTAACAAATACAACATCCTCCTCACAACACCCTGCCCATCCACTGTTGCGTCACTCGTCTCCAACGGTAAAACTCTAGATAATCGACAGGATAAATGTGGCATTTACGAGCTTACATGCAATACCTGCAACCAGATATATGTTGGACAATCTGGAAGATCGCTTCGCACAAGATTTACAGAACATCTAAAAAACAAAAATAACTCTGCGTTCGGCACCCACCTTAAGACCAACAACCATCGGGCGAATGAAAACGACATCAAACTTTTAAAACACATAAAGAGATCTAAACAAATGGATCTGTTTGAGGCACACTACATACAAGAACGCATCGACAAGGGAGTGAATTTACTAAACAGATTTACAGACTTCCCCGAAACCACCTTGTTTAGAGTTTTCAAGTCACCATTCAACTCATAGTATATTCAATTTTTTCCGGGAATGTACATAGTGACTACTGGGGTGTTGGTAGACTGAAATTTCCACACCTGCATACTTGCCGCCTCCTCTTCCCCCTCCCCCGTCTCTCTCCCAGTCCCCTCATCTGTCCTACTCGTCCACCTGTATAGTTGTAGATATCTCACACCCACATGGCGACCCACCTCATCAGTGTTTAACAGTTCAATAAGTGAGTTTTTGATTGTTTTAACTAGTTTATTTTAATCTGTATGACATTCAGTCCGTAGTAATTTTCATTATGTATTTGTATGTAAGAATCATTTTGTTTACCGTTTGATGTATGTACGTGACTGTAACCTGTTGTTTTTATTCGTAGAATGGTCCGAAGATGAAAACAAAGTTTTCGAAATCGATCACCCGTCTTTTTTAATTAATAAATTGATGTTACACGAACAAGTGGGTTTTTTATACTTATTCTGGGTCTATACAACTAAGTTTTAGCATTAATTTTATGTTTAAAATATCGGGAATAAGTTTGCTAAATTGTATTAAAATGGTACCTGGGGATGTAAAATATAATATTAAACTCGATTAATTAATCGTGAGGTAATCATAGGCAGCCAGGTTGAATATGTGCTTATAAAAACATTTTTCTACTTTGCATTCACAATGCACACATTGTAACACTGTTTTCGGTGTTACAATTAGCAAATTTTAACACCGTTTTTAGTAATTTTTTCTAAGATTGGTGACATTGATATCAAATGCATGTCAAACGAAAATACACATAACCACAAAAGTAAGCACAAACTGATTTTTTAGAATCGCACAAACTGCGAAGTATATATATTTTTATACATATTTAAACATGCGTGTTGCATCCTAGGTTTCGTACTACTAGTATATGATGGTATATAATAATTATCAATAATTACTTTTTCACAGATATTTGAATTTAAGTGACAGATGACAGTGTTACCAACGGTTGCACCCATAAATACTCTAGATTGGAATGTTACCATGCGCCAGTTTGACGTCTTATAAAACTTGTATAATAATATACTATTGTGTTTGTGCTTGACTGGTTGGCAGGGTAACAGGTAACTTGACAGCCTGGTCAATGGCGACATATAATAAGAGTCTAATAGCATGTTCAATAGAAAAGGTCTATGGCAAACTAGAGAAAATATTGCAGGTTGGCCACTCTGAATTTTGACTGTTAGATTTCAAGTCTAATTTTGATTCATTGTGCAAGTTTTAGAGGATAAAGTTGACCAGTTTTGTTGTTTGTTGTTTTTGTTACTTACATTTTTCGACGTTTCTGTTTAATGTTTTATATTTCAATTCCTATTGCGTATTGCCAAAGAAATAAGAAAAAATAAATAAATTATGGCACACTAACCGAAAATATATATTTTGTCCAGCGAAATATTTTTGTTGTTGTAACGTCTACATTTTGATATGTAGAAGAATAACATTTTCTTCGCCATCAGAGCAACATACACTCAACATAAACATACCAAACGCTTAAAAGTACTGAAATTCTTATTACTTAAAATGAAATATTATTTTCCGTGTTTACAAATTTTTCACATTTATCTTAATCCAAATTAGCTTTTGACTTCAAATGCTGTCCCGATTTGTCCCAATCAAGTTCTGGTAACTTTAAATATGACATCGCACATCGCCCAAGAAAGGGCGGGACGAAAATTTCAGAAGTGTCTGGGTTCGAGACATTTTGGCCTAATTTGTGATCGCCGGAAGTAAGTTCAATAGAAAGATCGTATTTTTTTGGCCTTTTTCTTAGGCTAAGAATAAAACACAAAAAATCCACCGTTTTACTAAATATCGCTTTATAAAAAGCACATCACATACAGAGTGTTCGTATTAGCGTTCTGTAAATGTTGATGTTCTTCAAATGTTTTTATCTTGGGTTCCTAAATGGACCGACTTGTACATTATTTGTTTGTTTTATTCTCCATTAAAAAGAGATAAACCAAACTCAAACTTCAAAATTGTAATAAAATAATTCAATATTTTACTGGATACTGGACTGCACGCCACTGAATAGAATATACAAACCACTTACCATCAAATAGATCAGAAAAGTATTTGCTAAAGGAAGCGAGAACCAACTTATGCGCCCTGTAAGTCTCTAAGCCCACCACAATATTTACATCGCAGAACTAAAACAGTCACATATTCAATGATTAATAAATAATTAATTTTATAGCCTATTATAAAATAACAACTACCTAACCTACATAAATAGATGAGTTTTGGAGAACTGTTGATAATCTAATCAATCAATCTTATCACCTCTGTATTGCGTTTTACTTAGAAACTGTCTATACATTGTATAAATACTCTTATTCAAGATATTAATTTTTATTTTTACTTTCCGACTAGTACCCTAGAAGGAAATTATTGTAATCTACGGGAAAAAAATCGGCATTTCAGCGGAAATATCCGTTTTGGGGTTCCCTGAATCGATTACAATGATTTCTAAATAATGTATATATGTACGCATGTGTGTATCATGGCCGCCGTTTGAAAATTTTCCAGGGGGGGGTAAGATTTTTTTTATGACGGCACACTAAGTAGATTCGTTTTTTTTAGTAGGTTTTTTTAGTTTATAATCAATCATCCAATTCACAATTTCATTCTGTAAAATGGGTTACTAATACGTTACTCAAATCATATTCCAATTTGGGACAATGTATAACGGGCAGTTGGGTTGAAATCCTGCCCATAGGTAACGGCGGCCATGGTGTGTATGTGTGTATGTCCGTGAACACGATTGCGCCCAAATGGAACAACGGATCGGGCTGAAATTTGGTTTACATATTTAGAATTGCCTGGGGACGAACTGGATTGCTTTTGGTGACAATCTGGCAACCGGAAGTGTCATTATGTCACAGAAACTGACGTTAGGTTAACAAAATTGAATAATTGCAAAAGTGTTCAGACCCTTTATTGTGACAACAATGTAGTTGGAACGTTGGGTGAGGGCCACCCCAGATATTTATACCTATATAATTTGAGAAGGATACTGATTGTTGCCTTAATTATTTATGTATGATTCCACAAGCAAATATAACGAAACTAAACAAGCAAAATTCACATTTAAATCACTAAATTGGAGACTATAGTACAGGTCGTGGTTTAAAATTATTAGGTGATAGTTTCACTTACCTTCCCTTGACGTTGCATTTTTAATATTTGCTGGAATCCCAACATGTAATGGCCATTCGATTTCAAATGGTATCCATCATTGCTTGCTAGTGGATTCTGTCTTGGAAGTACCGCGGCGTTCATTTTTTGTCAACTTTTAGCTCTTATTGCACTCAAGTACGTTTAACGAAATGCTTATTATGACGTATTGCAGTGCACAACTTATATTTATATGAAATATGTACGTATTGTTGAACACTTATCAGTGTGATAAGATAAAGAATAACGTGAGTGAGTACACAGTACACATGTCGGTTAATTTTTTTAATTAATTTTTAATTCGAATTTGGTACCTTAATACTCGTAATTGTATATCATCTTTAATGAAATTTTTAATAAAATGAATAGTTAACGGTTTTAGACCAGACCTGTATTTTCGAAAGTTGATAATGACTTATATGCCACGTTGAGGTATAACGTTAATGTTTAATATATGTTTATATGTTTAATATATGTTCTAAAGTTAGTGTGGATACCACGGTGAGGTATGATATAATATAGGTACGTGTACATTGAGTTATAATAAAGTTCTGGTTTAAGTGACTTTCTCTGTTATATTTATTGTAATATTTTGCCATATCCGCTATGGATGCATCTATACAATGTGCAATTATAAATGGGACAGGTAAGTGATTTTAGTTTTTAATATATTTTCTTTAACTCTTCAGAATCCATTATTATAGATACACTATATAAGAACGCATTATAAAATCCTATGAGACACGTACTGTTTTATAATGCGTTCTTTTCACGTATGATTCACGTATGAGTTCACGTACTGTTTTCAACATGTGCGTATCTTAACCATTACAATACTGTATTCTTGTCACATATAGTATAATATTTTATTATAACCTTTATGAGAATTCTCATACTCATTAATATATATTTTTCTCAGTGTAAAATCGATAGAATTGGTTTATATGATTAACAAGATGATACTTGCAGGTGTCCCGAAACTCAACGTCAAGCGGACGCCAGGAGAGACGGTGGTTTATGTACGTTCTGGCAAGAATAGTAAAAAAAATCTCTATCACTTAGTTGAGTAGTAATTGGCATTTTTTCAAAAAAGTAGAAAATCGACATCCTTTAGGTACCACATCTTTAGTTACTGTGACAACAAGTTTCCTAATTCTCTTGCGGTTTTTTGCTAATATGATCTTAAATAACCGTACCATTAATCGCAGTCGCAAATCGATCAAAAAAAAATTGTAACATTGATAAAAATAAGGTAGTTTGTTTGAATCCAAAAGTGCAATAATATACAGGCTGTTCCATTTAAAATAACAAAGTTGATACCTATTTCCGGTATAAGCGGAAGTCCGCAATTACTGAAACTAATTTTAAAATGTGTAGAATATGATTCGATGCAACTTTTATCTGAAACATTTTTATAAAAAATCAATAATAAGTCAACTATGGACCGAGGCAGCTTAGGTGGGACATGCTGTATATACAGTGTCGGCCAGTTTCAGACGCCGTATAGCCCATAAGAGAGAGCAAGAAACCAATATAAAGGCGGTCACTGCATGCCCCCACCAAGCGACATGAACCAACCACGAGGCCGTGCTAGCGCGGTGCCTGCATTGGTGGGGATGTGTTTCAAACGTTCTCTCTCGCACTCGCACAAAACTGATGCGGCGGCTGGAATTGGCCGACACTGTATATGTAGGATCTCCTACGTAGCCTGAGTTCAATAATGAAACACAACACACACTTATAAACTGTTTAATGTTGGTAAAATAAAGAAATACAACTTCTATGTAATGTGAATGACAGAGAATGAAATAGGTCTGCTCTCTTCGGCGTTCAGCGACTGACTATATGGGAATCGGCCGCTTCTTCGGGCATTTCGGTATGGTCTGGGGTGGGGAGGTCACGTAGGTCCATGGGTATGTCAAACTGGTCAAACCCTCGGCCATCCTGCATTTCGTTCGCCCCGAACGGATCACACCATGGCTTCATATTTTCAGCGCTGCTACTGGTTTGGCGAGGACCTGGCTGATTCCCTACCTTTTCGACATTGTATCGGTCTGGACCATTTGAGGAGATTACTCGGTATGGCCCTGAAAACTTAGACCAGGGATTCCCAAACTATTTTAGGCAAGAGACCCGTTTTCCAAAATGAACTGATACCTCAGACCCCCATAGCGAAATTACTTTAAAAATTCTATCTCTATTTTTTTCCTATTGATACAAAATACTGAACAATTTAAAAACTTTGCGGTTGGTTACGTGACATCATTTTTTCATCAAAATTTAACAAAATAAATAGACATAAAATTCGTTAATATCAAGTGTAATTAATAATTATTAACTCAAATTATGTAAAAATACTTAGTAGGTAATTATTTTTTTGATAAAAAAATATTAAAATTGCAAAGTAAAGATAAAAAATGAAAAAATCAGTGTGATGGATGAACCTTGAAAGTTTCAAATGAAGAGTTGTATCAAAAGGATCTAAGTACCAAAAATTAATTTTTTTTTACCAAACTTACCAAATATTTAGTTCCGAGGAAAGTGACAAACTTTATATAAAATTTCAAGATGGGTAGGTACTTCCCTTAATTGTTTTTACGCCTAATTAATGTTTTTAACATACTTGATTTGTGATACAAACGTTATTTGGTTAATGTGACTATTTCATTAATTGTGCCGTTATAAACTTGGAGCCTTGCAGAAGAGGTTAAGTACCATCAGCCAAGATAATCAAAACGGTCCAACTGACATCAGAACCTACCCACGGGCTATGTGCCACATCTTATTATTTCAAACATAAATCAAGTGTAAGTATTTAGATTGGAGACTTCCGAATCACTAAGTTCTAGATTTCCGGGAGGAAACCGCGTCAACGACGATAAAGTTGTCAAAGTTTTGCACACATATTGCAAGAGGCATCATCAGGACGTAACAGTAAGAGAGCTACGAAGAGAATCTCATCTCTTCTCGTCGTAGCTCTCTTACTGTTAGATGCCTCTTGCAACAGAGTGCATAACGTTGACAACTTTATAGTCATTGACGCGGTTTCCTCCCGGAAATTTAGGAATCATAAATTAGGTATTTTACCAAATTGAGCGTCAGCTACTCTTATACTGCAATAAGAAAGGTATATTAACAAAAATAAGGTATTTGTTGATTATGTCAAATAAAAACTTAATTAAGACACTTAATTCAGTATTAATCAAACTCTCGGATAAGATCCGAATTAAAGTGTTTGGCTTGGCAAGTACTTCATCATGTTCTTTAGGTCTTCTAGCTTATCTCTTTGTATATGCAGTGCTTTGATGAATACTGTGAACTAGTGGGTGGGAGTGTTAAAGACGAAGCATGGCAGTTTTTGCCATGCCATGCCATCTTTTGACCGTTGTGTACGGACTAAACCCGAATTGATATTGACATAGATTCTTTTAATTGTTACTGAGGGTGGCCTGTAGAACCTATTGACAGAAAAATCTCAAAAATGGTACTTAGACCCTTTTGATTTACAACTCTTCAAATAAGAACTTGTGTTAATTAATAGGGGTCGATTTTTAGACCTCGTTGACCCCCAAAATCAGTTTTCGTTCATGTCGACCCCTGGGAAAGCGATTTCGACCCCAAGGGGTCGATATCGACCACTTTGGGAATCCCTGACTTAGACAATAGTTTAGCGTCATTTTGAAATTGAGTCATTTTGATGGCAACAAAGTCATCAACTTGGTATGTGGTCGCGTTCTTCCTTCTTCTATTGAAAGTCTTGATGTTTTCTTCTTGCACCTTAGCTATCTGTTCTTTTGCATCGTTTCTCATTTCCTCTCGGGTTTCCCAGAATTGTCTAATATACTCTTTCTCGATCACTTCGTTCAATTTTATATCTTCGGGTCTTCTCATGGTTACTCCAAACATCAGATGAAATGGTGTTTTTCCTATGCTCCTTTGGTAGCTACTATTGATTGCTACTTGGACTCTTCGCGTGTGTTTGTACCAGTTCTCTGGTTTATCCATTGTCAATTTCGACAGTACAGGAATTATTATCTGGTTGATTCTTTCTACTTGTCCATTTCCGCGAGGAATACCCGTGGTAATCCTGATGTGCTTAATATCTTCCTGACTACAGTAATTCTCAAAGTCATGAGATGTAAACGCCGTTCCTCTATCACTGATTATTGTCTTAGGGTTTCCGAAAATTCCTTTCTGTATCTCTAGTTTTTCCAAAACTTCC